>OV050031.1:155130627-155510690 GCA_920105625.2 Clusia tigrina
GTTGTAAAACATCGACCCTGAATGAGCAGGACACTTAATCCGAATATGTTTTGCGTCGATGGCACCAGCACAATTTGAAAGTTCCATATTTTCCAAAATTTTGTGGCTATGCACAAATAAATTAATTGTCGGCTGAGGCATATGTATCGGGTGAAAGTCCTCCCAGAGGGCTTCTACAAGTTTCCTTTATAACGATTCAATGCATATTTCTGCAATTTCCCAATACAATTTTTTATTTTTCAGAGGAGCAACTAAAAAAAAATGGAAAAACATCAGTGATCAATTTCGAAACGAGTGCACAAAAATTCCAATTGCAAAATCAGACGATTCTAGCATTACGGAAGCACTTGCACAACTTGACCTCATTTCAAATCGCTGCTCTTTTTAAAAGAACAAATGAATGCCAGAAAATGAAGCGGCAATTTAATTAATGTATGCGTAGAAGAGAGCGTACTATAATCAGAGAACTTAGACGAAAAAAATAACGGGTATGCTTCAGTCATTTTGAAGTGGTGACAGAGAAGCCATTAAAAAAGTAACGTTTGTGGAAGTGCAGAAATATTGGCTCTCAAACAACAAAAATTGGAGTTGTTTGAAAAAAAAAATTGATGATAAGAATGAGCGAGATGACGAAGAATGCTTTTTTGATAGTTCATGAAGAAATTGGACATGAATTTAAAAAAGAGATGCAGAATAGACATAAAAACATCGTATACAATTACGTATTTCCCTCTTCTGGAATATCAACTCCGAATGTACCGATGATAATTGCCTACTTCTAAATATCATTCCAACTCTTCTGAATGCAACAATCGATATTTTGCCGTCACTCTGGTTTCCAGAAACCCTTTAAGATACGGAACAATAACTTCGCCCATAAGTCCATTTTCTGCAGAGGTGGATACAAATGCAGCCGACTCTCCAGACTCACAAAATGTTTTCATCACGAAGCAAAATGAACAATATGTACTTGAATCTGCCAATTTCCCAAAATTTGTTACTGGTGTTCAGCACAGTTTGGATATGATGACTCCTGTCATCGAAACAATCGAAAATATGTTTCCAAATAAACTGATTAACTGATAGTCTTTTGCTGGTGCAACGAATTTTTATAAAATTATATCTTAGAGAATATGGGGCTCAAAAAGTTTTTTTTAATGTAATTAATATAATAATAATGTAATTTTGATAGCTGTCATAATGACTTTTTACATTAGAATTTTGCAATGTGTTGAGGTGATGTTCGTTATTAAAAGTAATAAAATATTGAGAATCTTAAATTTTAAGTAGTGTTAAATTCAAAAATACCCGGCATTTATCAATGAAACTTAACCGCGCTTGAGATATTATCAAAATGTGTAGGTTTTTGTTTCTGTCACAAAATGCGATATTGTTTTTTTGGCAAAAACAGCATCGCATTGCTGTAGCTAAAGAAATTGCTTTCTTTGGGCCGAAATTTTATCGAAGCATCATTCCCAGTGACGAGACATGGGTCTATGAATAGGACGTCGAAACAAACAATCTTCGTAATGGCGCTTCTCAGATGAGCCAAAACCAAAAAAACCACGACAAAGTGGAGCCAAAATCAAGGTTTTGTTGACTGATCGTTCCACCAGTCAAAACAGTAAATAAGGAGTATTATGTGAGCGTACTGAATTGTTTGAGGCTATCGAGCATCACAAGAGGCCGGAATTGTGTTCACCACGACAATACACCGGCTCACAGATTTCATCTTGTATGCGACTATTTGACCAATAACAACATTAATAACGTTCCGCAAGCTCCGTATTAACATGACATGGCCCCGTGAAACTTTTTTCTTTTCCAACGACTCAAGTTACCACTTCGTGGAAAGTGTTTTGTGATGATTGAAGGCGCTAAAGCAGTATTCACATAAGGAGAAGGCGATCCCAAAATCGGGTTATTTTGAAGAATGGAAAAAGCTTTGGAATATGTTTATGATTACCATGGAGATTACTTTGAAACGAATAAAATAAATAATGAATAATTAAACCGTTTTAGTTTTATTGACATATTCCGGGTACTTTTTGAACATAAGGCTTAAGCATCTTTATTATCTCTCTGGCTTATTACTACTCAAATAAATATTTGTTGTGGTTTTAGGAGGTCTTTTGAAGGGACCAATATTAATTAACGTTGTTGATTCTATTTATCGGGTTTTTCAATAAGAGCGCTACAAAAGTTTTTTTTAAATAAAACAAAACCGGTTTTAGATATCAATGAAATTCTTTATTCCTGTGAAAGTACGTTCGATGCTATTATGTATGGAACTCGATTTCTTTTGCATGGCCACCACGGGCACGCTTGCAGAAGTCCAGACGCTGAACCCAATTTTCAACGGTTTTCAAGCATAAATCGGCCGATACTGCTGCAATTTCACGTTCGATATTCGTACGAAGTTCATCAATCGTCGCTGGCTTGTTGGCATAGACCATAGACTTGACGTAGTCCCACAGGAAATAATCTAACGGCGTCAAATCGCACGACCGAGGCGGCCAATCGACAGGGCCATTTCGTGAGATGACACGTTCACCAAACTTGGTTTGCAGTAAATTGATTGTGGCATTCGCTGTGTGGCTTGTGGCGCCGTCCTGTTGGAACCACATGTCCTCCAAGGCCATATTATCCAATTGGGGCCAAAAATATTCGGTTATCATTGAACGGTAGCGATTCGCATTCACAGTAATGTGCCGGTCTTGATCATCACGGAAGAAATACGGCCCAATGACGCCGCCGGCCGATAAACCGCACCAAACCGTAATTTTTTCAGGATGCAATGATGACTCATGGAGTACGTGTGGATTGCTGTCTAACCAATAACGCATATTTTGCTTATTGACGAAGCCATTCAGCCAGAAATGAGCCCCATCATAAATTGGACGTAGCGCTCTTAAAGTTGAGGCGACTGACTCCGAATTTCGGTAGTAAATTTTAATAATTTCGACTCGTTGTTGGCTCGTATATCTTTGCGTGATGAAATGGCAAACCTTACTGAAGAGAAATGTCAAAAGAGCGGGAAAAAATATGGCGTCTTTTGCTGTCACTATCGATTTACTTTTGTAGCGTTTCTTTTGAAAAACCCTTTATTTCGGACGGTACAACTATGTTTGAGAAAACTTTCCGACCCATATTAACATTTGTTTTGCACAAATCCATCTTGACTTAATCAATTATCGACAGGGTAGACAGTGTTACCTTGTGGTTGAGCTGATTGTATGAATGCAATGGCTTTTATTATTAGATTATCCTTTTCTAATTTTTTTTATTATATATTTTTGACACAAAACGGAACGAAACGGAAATCTGACCAGGTTTTTCTTTCGCACTTACCAAATTTTGAAAGACAATCGGTAGGTAATGTGAAGCAAACAGTCAAAACAACGAATTCACGAATACAATGTGGAAATACATTCTTGTAATTATCAATATTTGATGCTCTCAAAAATTGTATATTAGGGAAGATTTATTTTATCAAATTTCAGCATTTTTCAAAGATTTTTTTTTAACATTTGTTAAAATTTCAGCCAAATTATAAAATTCTCCTATAAAGACTAATTTTTGTATTATTCTTACCAGTTTTCGCGTAGTTCGTTCGTTCTGGATATCATCATTTGATGCAATTTCTTCGTTTATGTCCAAAACCACTTTACTATGCATTTCACCTTCTTTCAGTTTTTTCATTAACTCTTGATTAGTGAGGTCTTGAAACATAGAGTCTGCATCGTGCTTTGAAATATCCACGAGTTCAAATGTCTTATTCCCTTTGCTCTGTCTAACCTACAGATGCACAGAATCTTGTAAACTGCGGAACTAATGTTATAAAATTCACTGACTATACTGACCTTCATTTTGAGACACTGTAATATCATACACTCACCACCGATTACAAAGTGCACATAGCTAACGTGCCCTTTATCCTCGAAATAAATTGTTTCAAGGGGTTCAAACTGACGCAGTACTCCAAGCTTACAAGCAACAACAACCTGTAAATATAAAAATTGCAGAAAATTTGCAGCCAATTCCGTAAAAACTGACCTGTTCTGTACTCAAAAAATTGAAATAGTTTAGCGCATATATAGAATTTTTTTTGTCCATCCATTGTGATGTCATGACTGGTCGAAGAATTTGATTAAAGTTCTCATCGAATAATACGAGCAATTCCACTTCCGCTACGGAAAATTTTTAATACAAAAGTAAGCGTAAATTAAAAACCAATGATAGAAAATTTGTCTGAAAAGCTAATACACTCATTGCAAAACGAAAATGTAATTTCATGCCATCGAGTCAAGCAAACATGTTAGTATTTATAGTGAGTCTTGTTAATGTTCATATTTGATTGATTGAATCGAATTATGTAGGTCTAAATATTTCTCAGCTTCTTTTTCTCTTCGCATAAACGGAATATAATTTCTGCTGTTCAATACAACGCCCCTATTTAGCGAATAACAAGAGTAGAAAGAGGTAGTATGGCAATAGCCCTTTCTACATACCTACTTTGTTGGATGTATGTGCTACATTTTAAATGCCAATTCAAATTGGTTGAAATTTGCTCATCAATTCATGCGACTTCGCAACGACTTTGCTAAGTAAGCTTTTCGTGCCATGAATTTTGTTTTAGCTTTGCAACGAGAAGTGATTTTCTAGAGTACATTTTTATTTTTGCAAATAATTTATTCATTAATTATCATTGTTTTGTACTAATTATCCTGCAAAAAGAATTTTTTTTCATGTTCGTGAAAATCACGCGAAGCATGCAAAGATGAAATCAAATGAATTAGAATGCTTTAAAAGGGTTTGGATTTGTAGGAATTATAGCGTGTTAATTTGTATTTAATATTTTATTACAAATTTTTGTAATATTTTTCCATTTTATTTTTAAATAAATAATTCAGAAAATTATATAATTCTAAAAACACTATGAAAAAGTAATAGGATCATTACAGTTGTTCTAAAAGTAGATCAGATATAAAAAAAATAAAATATACATATATGCATCCAAAAAAATAAAATGCAAAATATTGTCTAAAAAATTTTTAAATACTTCCTGACTATGAACCCTATGCAAGCTCCTTAAAGGATATATTTAACGTTATTTAAATAGAAGCACGTAATATATTGAATGTACACGTAAATACGTACGCGTTAACGTGTTGTTTTTAAACTGCTACATATAGTATTCCAATAACATTGTTTTAATAAATGAATTAAATATAAACCGTTAAAGTGATTGCAACCGCAAAAGAGGTAGAATTTATTCAGTGTCCTGAATCTATCCTTTAATAATAGTAAAAAAAAATTGCATTTACGTACATATGTATAGAAAACCAAAATAAAAAAGCAGAAGCTTGACTCGCTCACCGACAAAAATGGAAATCGCATTAATTACACCGATTCTACAAACGGGCACATCAAACGATTCACTGAACACTCTAGCACTCTCGCGCCCAAACCAACAAATATAACAAGCGCGCAAATGCAAAACAATTCTCCCTCATTATCAAATTTAAAAATAAATCCCACTCGACTGAACTCAACGAGCATTTATTGAATCTACCTCTCTTGAAGTTTACAATGCGACTCTACAAACTTGATTGAATGGCCAGTAACAGAAAGGACTAACAAGAAAAATCCTGCTGCGAATTTTTGTGAGCCAAATCAACACAACGCTTCGACTACTCAACACCATGATTTGAATGTTCCTGAAACAAAAAGGTGCCTTCAAGCAATCTTAAAAGCCCTAATAAATTAATAAATTTGGCCGAAATATGTAACTTACCTAATTGATTACGAATAGATGAGACAGCATATAACAGAAATAAGAGGGGTAATAATGAGAATAGTAGATTAGATAGCAGTGGACTGAGACCGTACGTGAAAATATAAATATATATATAAATATACGATCGCATTCACCAACGCTAGATAGAGCAGTTCATTGGATGACCACAAGCAATAACTGGAAGCCAGATTTCTATTTCTGGGTGGTGTGCTGTTGCGTTCACGGAATAATATATTTTTGAAAAATGGGCCGTCTTTAAAAGATCTGTGTTGTTGACTGAACTAGCAATAAGATCTGCCAAATGTTTTTCAATAATTCTCCATTTGCTAATTATTACAGTGGCCTAATCACTAGAATCTACAGTATACAAATGCCAATAAATAAATGCTGAATATAAAATCAAAAATATGAAGCATAAAAAACGCTCCCACAATTTGAAAATGGTTGATATTGTGTTGGTACACACACACCTGTAGTAGTGTAGGTATTCTTTCGTTTACAGTTTTCGATCATCTCAACATCTCCGAGGCAATCACCTGGACCATAAATGAATTCTACTTTATCGACATATTCGTTCTTAAGCTGCAATAGAGAAAAACGTAATTAAATTATTGGGCTATAAAAATATACGGGTAAATTACGTGATCGAACACTTTCTTTGTCACTTCCACTTCTCCTGTTAAAATGAAAAAGACCATAAGTGGCATATCACCCTCACGGATTATTTTTCTACCAGCACCAAGAACCATGAATTTAATAACAGGAACGAGGCGAGCACGTACTTTCTATATATAAAGAAATCGTATATATATTCTTACAAATAAAATGGCACCATTTTTGTTCCTATTGCGTAAACCAATCCATAGCATAAACAATATGACACCAATAAATTAAAATAATCTTTGCAGCTACCAAAGACTAGAAGAGAGACACGTTACAATCATATCAATCCACTAAAGAATCGGGCTATGCCGACTTCGAGATATTATTTACCTGAAGATAATTAGATCATGCAAATGAAATGTGCAGACTACTTGAAGCATAGAGATATTAAATCCCTATAATTTAGTACTAAACAATGTTGTCCGGGAGGCTGTAATTTTACACACATAACGATCAATAAATATTAAAAAATGTCTGCAAGGAATAAACTTAATTTAACAATTGGTGTTATAATATATAGTGCCCTATTTTGTATAGTCTAGAACGTCAGATATATATTGGAGGTATATGTGTCTTTCTCATGGTCCCATCAAGCCATGCTATTGGAAAATTTCTTTGAAAACCTACTAATCGTATGGAACAAGTAGGCCACAGATAGTCAGCCAGACAAAAACCAGAGCGACTCATACGCCCCCTTAACAGTGTTGCAAAACAGTTAAACCACACAAATATTTTCCTTTTTTTAAAGGAAAAGTTAAATAAATGTAGTCTAAACGGGTCAACGGTATTGCGAAGCAGCTGAACCGTACAAACGTTGTTGTCTCATGAAGAGAATTAAATTGAAGCAACATAATATTAACACAGAGAACAAAATGATGTTATTATGCTATAAGCTACTCAACGCTATGACCAACCATTTTGAAATATGAAATATCAAATACCACCATCAGATTGTAAAAAACCATTTTCTAGATTTCGTTTCGCTTGCGTTATAGCACAAATTTAAAATTTAAAATTACAGGTGGTATTCTGGAGAAGCATGTAAGCCCAGCTAAAAGCGTGACAAGTTTCTTTCGTTCTTCGATCGTACGCGAACTATGCTCTGTACGTATCATGCCTTTTTCCTAAAATAAATGGGAGCAAGTTGATCAAATCTGTATATAGTATATTTTCTTGCTTACTCACAGTTAGAGTCAGCATTCCAATTTTTCGCTGCTGGCGTACTAGCATTGCGATATTTTTTTTCACATTCAAGGACAATTTTTGATCACCCGCATCCACCAACCATATTCGATTAACCACCACACTACGTATCATACTACGAAAGCGTTGACGAGCCACCTTCCGCTTCTTGCTATCTTCGGCTTCTCGGGCACGCTTGGACATTTTGGACTAGTAAAAAAGGAAATATCAATATTTTCGTAAAATAATAATTAATGCGAATCAAAAATGAATTTATTTCTCTTAGATTGCTTAACTACAATTGAATGAGTGTATTCAAAAATTTTTTAAACTTTTAAATTACTAATCTTTTTGTTATTAATATACGAGTATATAATAATGAATTATAGTAATACAATTATCGTAACTAACGGAAGTATGAGTATTAGCTGCCCGAACCTTTGACTCGAAATCTTCTTTCTACTGATGTGTTATATATAAGTAAAAGTTTTGTGCGTGGAAAATGGGTTGTTGAACTATCATTTGAAAAGTGAAGTTTTCACTCAAAATTTTCAAAACAACTTCGCGCATAAAGCCCGAAATGATGGCTACGGAGGCGTCGGCATCTACATCAACAGAAAAATTAAATTTTCAATTTTAAAAATCCCAACAGAAGCAGAATGCATCGGCGTAGCTACACTGAACTTAAAACAAAATTTCAATATTATCAGCTCTTATTTCCCACCAAACAAATCCACAGAATTTTTCAAAATCGAAAGAAAAAATGTTTTCGTATTTGCACTCTTTAAACAAAACTACAATAATAGGAGGAGACTTCAACGCTAAATCGACAACTTGGGGAAGCCCATCTGGAGATGCGAACGGACTTGCTCTTGAAAATACCGCTATCAATAACGACTTTTTCTGCATTAACGACGGTTCTCCAACATATAAAACTCGGGATATTAGCTCAGTACTTGATCTTACATTTGTGAACAAACAACCAACTAACTTCAAATGGGCTTGCCAAAAAAGTAGCATCACCAACAGCAATCATCTTCCGATAATTATAAGCATTCAAAAAGTCCAAAAGGATGCACCACAGCACTCAAAACTAATCTTTTCTAAACTCCTACAGGATCTACCCAACATTGAATTTTCAGATAACATTTCTGATATTTCAAATTTAATTAGAAACTCAATTAAGAAAAACACTATAAAACTAAAAGATAACAAATATATACCAAAAAGGTGGTGGAATTCCGAAACAGAAAGACTTATAAGGATTCGCAATGCTACCCGACTTAAATATTATACCACCAAAAAATTCGAAGACTGCATCCAACTTAATGAAGCACAGGAAGCTCTAACCAGGCATTTAGTGAAAATTAAAAGGACAAATTTCCAAACGTTAATAGAAGACCTGTCCAACCCTCCTTCAATACAGGATTGGTGGGGTATGATCAACAGAGTGAAAAAGTATAAACAGGAGAAGAAAGTTGGCAATTCCTTCACAAAGGAGCTGAACTATGAATTCCTCCAACAAATCTCTATCCAATCACCAAGCACCACACCCCAAACAAACCAGCTTTCAACCTTGAACATTCCTTCAACAACTCCGCTAGCCACATTCCAACAGTTCGAAACATTTTTAAATTTAAGAAATCCACATTCAGCCCCTGGATGGGACGGAATCTCCTACAACATCCTTCAGCATCTAACAATGGATCAAAAGCTCAATATATTCAATGTAATTCTAAAAATATGGGAAAAAGGCGACATACCAGAAGAATGGAGAATAATTAAAATCATCCCTATACTCAAGAAGAACTCGAACCCTGCAGATATTAAAAATTATAGACCAATAAGTCTCCTACCAACTTTTCTAAAAATTACCGAAGGGCTAATGAAACTAAAAATTGACAGTCATATTGATGAAAATAACCAACTCCCAGCTAGATCTTACGCATTTAGAAAATTTCACTCTACTTCTATGTGCATTAATGATCTCATAAACAATGTGATGCATTTAAAATCTCGAAAAATGCAAGTACTGGGTGTATGCTTAGATATTAGCAAAGCTTTCGATTGCGTTAATATTTATAAACTTCATAGCATCCTCAATAATATGAACTTTGATAACAAAATAATCAACTGGATCTGCGATTTTCTTTTAAATAGAACGCTAACCCTGGGAACTGCCGCATTAAACACAAATCAAGGTGTATGCCAATGCAGTGGGCTCAGTCCCATTCTCTTCAACCTTTATACAGCCTCTCCATCAAATTACTGATGACAACTGCAATATATTCCAATTTGCAGATGATTTCTTCTTCACTGTACACCACAAAAATGTGGATAATGCTATACACATTATAAAGGAGAAAATCCAAACCTTCGCCCAACTATGTAAAAATCTTGACCTTTCTTTCAACTTTCAAAAATCCAACATCATCCACTTCAACAATAGGAGTAAAAACATAGCCATTCAACTAAATAATATTACCATCAAACAAGTACAGAAAATCAAATACTTAGGAAGATACATTACATCAAATAATGCAGCAACGGAACACGTAAATCAAATAGTTTCAGCCACAAACCAAAAATACAACTTTCTGAACATACTCAGCGGTTGTAAATTTGGCATCCAACCAATTAAAGCCTTATATCTTTACAAAGCTTTTGCTCGTGCTAAACTAGAATATGCGACATCTACTTTTGCAAACATTAATAAAACAGCATTGAAAAAACTCCAAACTTGTTGGAACGCGAACCTCAGAAGGTGTATGGGACTCATCTGTTCAACCCCCATTCACATCTTATATCATATGGCAGCCGTACTACCGATAAAATTCAGATTAAAACTGAACACTGCGAAGGAGTTAGCTAAATGCTTTGCACTAAATCTTCCAATCACAAATATTTTATTTCTCAATGACCGATTAAAATCAAGCTATGGTTGCATATTCAAAGAATTTAAAAGAATTTTCACAGACATTGGTATCATCCAACATCTACTTCCTTCTACAAAGAAATTAAATTGTGATCTTGACTTCTTCAAAGGGACTCAAAAAAAACAAAAATGAAGGGAACGAGACCGTCATCTATGCCTTATTCAAAGAAAAAATGAACTTTCTCTACTCAAATCATTTTGAAATTTTTTTTACTGATGGCTCCGTCAAAGATGATCTCTCAGGGGCTGCTTTTCTGCATGTAAACTCCAACTCAACGAAAAGTTTCTATATTAAAAAGAAACTATCATCAATGTCAGCGGAACTCTTGGCCATTGACAAAGCCGTAGACTTTGCAATTGAAAATAACCAAACAAAAATCGCCATACTTACAGATAGCAAAAGTGGAGCACTAAATCTCCTAAACCACAATTCCAATAATTTCATTGCTTCACAAATAATATCAAAAATTAAAAATAGCACTATGGAGTCACTATATATTCATTATATCCCAGGCCACAGCAAAATAAATCTCAACGAGCGAGTCGATAAAGAAGCCAAAAATGCAGGTCATGAAGGTGAGGAAGTTGACTTCCCATGGCCACTCCAAGATGCAATAAACAAGATACAGCATGAAATCCAACAACAATGGAAAAGGGAATATGTCAATCTAATTTCTGAAAAAGGCACGAAGTATGGAGAACTGTTTCCCGATATTCTGAAAAATCCTTGGTTTAAAAAAAATAAGAACTTGAATCCTAAAGAAGTCAAGCAAATTAACCGCATCCTATCAGGACACGCTTTCTGTAACAAGACGCTGAAGAAACTAAGAGTAATTGAAGATGGAAACTGTGAAGTTTGCCAATGCCCTGAAGACCCAGAACACATCATCTTTCATTGTACTAAATATAATTTGCCAAGAAATTCTTTCCCAGCACTTATACAATTCAACTCTCTAAGAACCCTAATCCAGGCTAAAGAAGACCACGCCTTCAAAATAATCACCGACTTTTTAAAGGATATTGATATCTATATATAAAACTTAAGTTTCAAATTTTATGGTGGTGGCGTTATAACTGTCCAAGTTTGGCCAAATAATTCTTCATCGTTGAAGTAACTTAAATAAATAAAATAAAATTCCCCTATTTTGTTGTGCAAGACGTATGTATCTGACGTACTCTCCGAAAGATTGAAACCAATCGTTAACGAACTGATTGGGTCATATCAGTGCGGTTTCAGCCCTGGTACCATAGACCAAATCCTCACAATACGTTTCGTAAACGTCACTTTGGAAATAAACACCCACCATCTTTCTGTCGATTTCAAGGCGGCTTTTGATAGCACGATAAGGAGCCAACTATATGCCGCTATGTCTGAATTAGACATCCCTGCAAAGCTAATCAGGCTGTGCAGGTTGACGCTAAACGCAACCTGTAGCTTAGTGAGAAGGAGCTCTCAGATCCATTTGTCAGAAAACGAGGCTCCAGATAGGGTGACTCCCTGTCGTGCGACTTCTTCAACATAATGCTGGAAGCAGCTGAATTGAATCACACTGGCAATATCTTTAATAAGAGTGTCATGCTTGTGACTGATGATATTGACCTCATTGGCCACTACACTCGAGCTGTGAGTGCTGCGAATAACGGCCTGGAAAGAGCGAGGGGGTCTAAAAATGAACGAGGGTAAGACGAAAAACATGCTGGCAGCATATAAAGAGTCCCATCGTCTTGGACATCAAGTTGCTGTTGGCGACTGCAACTTTGAAGTTGTAAAGGATTTTGTCTACTTAGGGACCAGTATCAAGAGCACCAACAACATCAGTCGGGATATCAAACGGAGAATAACTCTCGCTAACAGGTGCTGTATGCGTCCCTGATCATTCCCGTCCTGCTATATTGAGCAGAGTGCTGGACGATGACAAAGATTGACTAGCAAGAAACAACTTATAACCCAAATAGTTAGTATTATGAATTTTGTTACACTATTTGTATCCATGCTACATGGACTCCTCAAGTAGAATAATACTATCGCGCCACTTAATCAAGCTTAAAGCTTTTATACATGACAAATTAATTTATACTCGTATACTAATAACATAGTAAACTATAGCTTTAATTACACAGATCATCCTGACTATTATAATAATAAAATCAATAAAATACGTGGAATTGAAAGAATATAAATCACAAGTTAAGTGATACGTAGGGATCAAATCCCTACTGAAAGGCTCAATACCTAGACTACTTAAAAACACTCATAACATAATAAGATCATATTTTTATAAGTGTTAATATGATTTCGCTTCAATTTAATTCTCTTCACCATTTAAAAGACAAACACATTTGTACGGTTCAGCTGTTTCGCAACACCGGTAACCCGTTTAATCCAGAACTTTATTCAAGTTGTTTTTTTTTTGTGCCAATCACGTAGACATGATTAATGGTTTCTAAAGCAAAGATCTGCGTCCTTAAAATTTTGATCTTGAACCAAGGTTGACGAGAAGGACCTGTGATCATATGGTAACATCGGGTTCTGCCTAGACTTTTTTTTTAATGATCTGTTCATTTATTGCATCTTATCCATAGGAAACATACAATAAGTTAAATCAAATCTTAAAAATAATTCATAAATTATGCTTTTTGCTAGTGCTTGGAGCTATTTACTTTCTACTAATGTGTTACTTATATTGGTCTTGGAAAAGTTTTTCTCGATAGATGGATTAAATTGCAAATAACTATGAGTATCCACAATGAAACTCGCAATAGTTGAAAAAGTCTTTTACACTGTTTATACCCTTTACCTTTAAAAAAGGTAAAAAGTTATACTAATTTTATTCTTTTGAAAGGGGGTTTAAAATTTTTATTTTGTCTGTCCGTCTGTGGCCACTTTTTTTCTACACCGTTACAAATATCTAAAGGAAACTTTGCACAAGTATAGTCTGGAAAAAGATACAGAATCAGATTGCTAGATAATTCGATTTGGTCAAAGACACACACACCACGCCATCCTCTCATAAAACTTTTTCACTTTTTTCAAAATGGCTGTCACTTCGGTCCAAATTGATGGAATAGTGACGCAATTTATTAGTTATGTAGATGTGGCACCAACTAAATACTATGCAAAATGTGGGCGGTATATATTTACTGCCACGCCCACTATTAACTAATATTCATAACTTGACATCTATTACAGATTTTTGGACGAAACCCACTTTTGATATAATAAACTTTCTAAAATTAAAGTGTGTGTGCAAAATATGGGGATCATAATACAACTGCCATGCCCACAATGAACCAAAAACCATTACTAAGTTCCTATTAAATAAATATCAACGAAAATTCACAGAAAGGTTGCGGATAGTAACATTAAACACCACACAAAAAATGGGCGGGTTATTTTTACCGACATCGTATCGACATATATTTATAACTTACGACCTATACAATATTTTGGGCCGAAGTTTTATATTAGTACCTTACAAAGTCGTACACAAGAGATGGGGTCGCCTCCCACCATTATAATCAACTCAAGGTAGCCTACCGAAAATTAGCGTAGATATGCTCCTAATAATGATTTATGAAGAAAACATCCCCATTAATGAACTCGAACACACAAGGAAAAGTAAAGGGCTTTTCGCAGTCGGTCTAACTCATGAAAAATTATATTTTTGACTTCAATTATAAAATTAGACGAAAATGGGACAAGAATTCAAAATTATACAAACTAATTAATTAACAATAATACAGCTTGCCAGTGCTTAGTGTATTTTAAAGATCAGTTTTGTATGTATATTATTTACTATATTAAATGAAATTCATTGAATTTGTACTAGTACATAAGTATACGAGTATATTTAAACTGTAAATGATTGTAGTGCTGGTTTCAGTCCGTTTTAGGCGACTAGGGACCCTATTATATACCAGAGTACTAGCTAGATGGTTTGGATGACTTTTAGTATTTTGCGTATATTTCCGGTAGAAATCATTGATTTCTTTTTTTTCGAGTGGTATATTCAGGTCCTAGTGAATGTTAATGTTTTTAATGAACCAAGGTGCTCCAGTCTAATTTTTTCGATTAATGTTACGCTGTTTATATCTTCAAGATAAAAGCTAAAAACATGCTTGGACCTATCAATGAAATTTATGAACGAATGTTTAGAATTTACGTATGTATCAATGTGTACTATTTCGTTGCTATCAAAAGGTGTTTCTGTGTTTTTAAATTTGGGTTGAATAGGATTTCTATCGTACTTCGCTGCGGTGCATAAATCGCAAGTATTTACTACCTTATGGATAATGACTTTCAAGTTAGGATAAAAAATATATAATTTGCGATAATTCCTGAATGACCGGATTCCTTCTTATTAAAAAGAGCTACCTATTTTATTGCTAATTCTTCGTCTTTCATGTCTCTTGCGAAATGGCTACATTTGACAAATTTTGTGCTTGAGTCTCTTGGAAACAACTCGATAAATTTTTGTTGAAGATGGTTATAAGTTGTGTCATCCAAGTCAGTGTAAAAAGCAATTTTACCCTTACATATATGTCTTCGGACAATGTCGGCAATTTTTTCCGGTATATCAGCTTTCAATATAAATTCTATTGTTACCCAATATTTTTTCAAAATCTTTATCCTTTCTTTCCACCAAAATTAATTGAGTTTTAAACCTATTCACATTTGTGTCCAAGATTGGAATGTGATCGTTCAAATCTTCTTCTTGTGAATGTGCTGTTTGGGCATCCATTGAAGCGTTACCTACATTTTCTTCGTAGAAATCACTTTCGTATAGATTTATTTCATTGTTATCAACATCGATGCGACTTAAAAAATCTGCAATTTTATTCTCTTTGACATAATCTATCCTTGCATCGTATTCCCCCAACTGAATCAATCTTTGGAGTCTTGGGTTGATATCTCTACCAGAATTCTTGGTGTGAAGCCACTTAAGTGGGTGATGATCAGTATTCAAATCTAATTCTTTACCATATAGATATGGTCTGAAATACTTACAACCCCAAACAATTGCTAATAACTCCTTTTCAACAGTAGAGTAGCTTTTCTTATGATCATTTAGAGTACGAGAAGCGAAATATATTGGATGTCCTTCTTGTGTTAGAACAGCTCCTAAGGCAAAATTTTTTATTGAAGTTTGGATAGTGCAGAATTTGATCATTTGTAATAATTTCCTTTAACTTTTCAAAAGAAGCTATATAATTTGGATCGCTGGTATTGATTTTCGAGTTCTTTTTTAGATATTTAACCATAGGAAATGCAACTTTTGCATAGTCCTTGATAAATTTACGATAGAAACCAGTTGCTCCCAAAAATGACTTAATTTGTTTTTGTGTCTGGGGCAGGCACAAGTTTTTGATAGCTTCGATCTTTGTTGGATTCGGCTTTATGCCGTTTTGTGTTAAGATATGACCTAGGTATTCAGTTTCTTTTTTTTAAAAACTGCACTTATCAACTTGAATTTTCAGTCCCGCATTCTTAAGAGTTTCAAAAATAAATTTAATATTGTTTATATGTTCTTGCAACGATGTGCTGAATATTAAAATGTCGTCTAAGTACACGACTGAAGTTTTATTGATATATTGCTTTAGTATTGAATTCATCAGCCTCTGGAAAGTTGCGGGAGAATTTTTGAGGCCGAATGGCATTCTCACAAATTCAAAGTGCCCAAACGGAGTTGAAAACGCAGTTTTCTTCCTATCCTCAGATTTTATCATAATTTGGTGAAACCCTTTGGCCAAATCAACTGTGGAGAAATACTGAGCTTCCCCCAATTTGTCCAATATATAGTCTATATTGGGAATTGGATACTTATTGCTAACAGTACATTCGTTCAGCATCCTATAATCCACAACAATTCTCCACTTCTTATTCCCAGAAATGTCTGACTTTTTGGGGACTATCCACAAAGGACTATTGTATGGCGAGTTACTTTCAGTTACTATACCTTGTTGGAGCATTTCATTTAATTGCCTTTCTATTTGGCTAAATCCCTTCTTTAGACCATTCTGCCGCCCCGGTATTTATTGTAGTAGGGAAGCGTTTCAGCTGCCGCTGTTGAAAATGCAGTCTGTTTCCATGCCTACTACTAAAGTATACACTGATCGGAATATATTGAAAGCACAGATAGAGAGCAACACTGCTTACCAGCCGAATCTCCTCCCGAGCGAAATCAAACGGCAACGAAAGCCTTCTTTCGTTATTTTCTTGATTTTTTACGTTCGCTCTTTCTCTTTTTCAATTTGGACGCCGAAGAAGCCAGTCGAGTTTAATTTTTCGTTTTTCCAGTTCTTTGGAGTTCTCAAAATAAAATTTGTATTCTGTTTCTTAAACATTTTTAAGAATTCTAAACTGAACATTGGTCCTTCGAGCCTACTATGAAGATCAGCGACAAAGACATCCCGATAGTCAACCATAGCGAGGCAAGAAAAAAAATACATAAAAAACTTAAGTTATTTCTAACTTCAAATAATAAAATTCCAACTAATTCCGCATAATCCAAGTACTCGTACATATTAACCCACTAAGTGTAGTTGGAGAATATTATACATACATACTGTTACGAACTTGCCCTCTTGACAATTTACTCTGTTACAAAATTGCCCTCCTGACAATTTCTCTAACTCTCTGTACTCGGACTCGTACCACTGGATTGTGTAGTAATCAAACAATCGCTGGTTAAATTTAAATAATTAGCTTTATTTAATTATTGCTATTTACACATGTAATATTAGGCTTAAAGTTTACTTAGTTATTATTTGCACTTTATTTCACAAACCATTAGTCACTTTATTTAATAAGTAATTTCATCACTTTATTTAATAATGAATTTCATCACTTCGCAAAATTACAAATACTGCTAATACTGCTGCTTCGATTAAAATGCCTGCTGTACACACTGTTACGGTCTCTGATCTACTGTATTCGACTTTGAACAGTCTTGTCGCTTTTATAGTTTTCGAATGGTTGGTGTAGAAACTTCTACGCCATTCTCGTACTTTCTAGAATTTTCGATCCATTTCGACAGAAGTCGAGAATATTCTTTTTGATATTACCGACAGATGGTTCTTGAATAAGCTTTTATTCGAATAGTTCGCATCTTGACTCACAGGGGGCACTCATTCTCCAGATGGGATCCCAAAAGTATGCAATCCCTTTTCACTGAGCTATCACGCTTCAATACACATATATTTCCCTATATACATATATTGCAACGTGATAGCACAGTGAATGTGATTGCATACTTTCAGGATCCCATCTGAGTTGACTACCGCTAGAACAAATGGTTGGAGTGCTCGCGAAAAAGTGGCTGCATTAACCGTTTCGTTGAAAGGTGCTGCCGCTGATGTGCTTCAAACTATCTCAGAAAGTGAGCGAGACTCCTATGAAAGCTTGATGAATGCCGTTCAGCGCAAGTATGGTAGTGAACACTGTAACGACTCTTTTTTATAGCTGGGGTAAAACTCAGCGGCTCCAGGGGTCGTATACAGAAAAATATAAAAATCCGGTGTGTTAAATTAATTTCAGCGTATTTATTTAGTGTATTGATTATGGACTCTTGTTAGCCCTTGCTCAGAACAATTCTACTTCCTTATCTCTATGTTTGTATAAATAACTTATTCACTGTGTACTTGTTTCCATGTAGCTAAGTCCCTAGGTCTCGGTTGCGTATGTGTCTCAGTGATTCAGTGGGAGAACGATTAAAAACCAGAGGCTCTCACTGAATCCCTGTAGTCTCTGTCTGTGTATGGCTTAGCAAGAAAACGATTAAAAACCAGAGGTTCTTGCTAAGCTTTCTGAGTCTCGGTTGTGTATGTGTCCCAGTGATTCAGTGGGAGAACGATTAAAAACCAGAGGCTCTCACTGCATCCCTGTAGTCTCTGTCTGTGTATGGCTTAGCAAGAAAACGATTAAAAACCAGAGGTTCTTGCTAAGCTTTCTATGTTCGTATTGTGCTTTGTAGAGCTGTTGCTAGTCAGGATGCTGGTGATCGACGAAGAGACCTACTGCCTGGGCTACGTGGTTTATATAGTCCCAGGTCGCAGCGGCTGACACATGTTGTTGTTCGCAGGCCACCGTTGTGTGTTTTTACTTCCGTTGGCCAGTAGTCGATTGTTGTTGTTGTGGCCGGCTTGTTGTTGTTGCAGTCGGCTTGTTGGTGTTGCCGTTTTTTTGCCCTTGGGCCACCTTCAACTTCTGGCGGTCAGCCACCTCACTCCAGCGGTCCCTGGTTAGCATGCAGTATTGTTGCCTGCCAGCAGCGCTGTCCGGAATCCAATAGTGTTGTTGTTGTTAAATATTTAATTTAACTGCCAACCAGCATTTCGTTTGTATTTTTCCTTCTGCTTGCTGGTCGTTGGCGTGGTGGTTGTTCTGTCGTTGTCCCTCTTGTGCTTCGCTCTCGTTTCTTCGTGTTGTTGGTGTAAGATTTCCGAGCGAGTGCACTCGGCAAATTCCACCGCTGAGTTCGTGCACTCACCTTCTCTTGTCCTGCATGTATTTGTTGCATTCCTCGTCGCTGTGTTTTTCCTCGCTCTTCGTAAGCATAGCGCTGATTGGCAAGATCGTTGACTGTGGTGGTCGGTTTTTTTGTTGTATTTGCTATTATTCCAACTGGTCTAATATGCTGCTACTGATCTGCGCTCCTACCACGGCCGCGCTAATTGGTTACAATGCTTGTAGTTCTTTTCGTTTCAGTTGTTTCGGTTGGCATTGTGGGCGTTTCCAAGCTGCACTTTATTCGATCTGGTCTTCATGGTGTTTGTGTGTGTGTATATAGTTTCGTAGTGACTCTGTCATTTGTAGTGTGGGCCAAAATTTCCCACAGAAGATTTTAGTCCTCACAACACCGGAAGCAGATGTACCAAGTAGAGCTACGAACACGGGTACAGAAGAGTGGTGAGTCTGTACAACAGTTTGCGGCGGAAGTGGAACGGTTGACTCATCTTGCCTACCCAGGAGAGATCACTGAGAGGTGTATGATGGACACCTTTGTATATGGCATTCGCGATGCGGAGATAAAGCGTTCTGCAATAACTAATCCGAAAGCTACATATATGGAGACAGTAGCTAGCGCTTTAACTTCAGAGACAGCAGCCTTGGTGTGCCAGCCAGTATACAGAGCCCGTCAGGTACAAGTTGAAAGCGGCCAAAGTTTCACGGGCAAATGCTTCACCTGCGGAGAGGTCGGACACATGGCCCGTAATTGCCAATCGAGACGGAAACGTTCTAGATCACGCTCACCGGTAAGACCTCCAAAGCAAGTCAGATTCCAAAATAGGGAATCAGAAAATGGTGAAAAGTCGTCGACAAACTAGATGGAGTCAGTCTCGAGGGGCTTGATCTGACTCCCACAACAAGTAGCCCCAAAATCTTCGTTTCTCAGATGGCACGGAAAATTAACAGCCTAATTGTTGACAGCGTAGTAAATGGAAGAAAAATCGTGATAACATTGGATACGGGTGCATCACATTCCATAATTAGAAGGGATCTCGTTCGAGGAATCGAGCCGCTTCGGGGAATAAGATTGCGTACGGCAACTGGAGATGATACACCGGTATTGGGAAAAGTTACACGGAATATAACTATCGGCACCACAACAGTGACGCACGAGTTTGTAGTTGCGGATATTTTGGACGAATTAATCTTAGGTGTGGATTTTATGATTCGGAATGGATTCACCTTAGATTTCAAATGCCGAATGTTGAAGTATGCGAACACCGAAATACCGTTATCCGTTGGTGAGGATAAGTATGGAGGTATCCGACAAGCCATTGTATCGCGGCGGACAAAAATCCCAGCAAAGTCAGAGGCAGTCATATGGGCCAAAATGGACGGAGATGTGGAGAAGAACAAGTTGTGGGTTGTGGAGACTGATGAAAAATTCGCACTGGATGACATCATCATTGGAAAAACCCTCGTAGAAGAACAGCAGAACAGAATAGTGCCAGTAAGAGTGGTCAATCTTGCAAATTCCGCTAAAACCCTAGAGAAAGGACAGATAATTGGAAATTGCCGGGCAATTTCGGCAATTGTAAACTGTGAAAGCCAGCCGCGAGACACAAAAATGAAGATACCAGCTGATAAAAAGGTACTCGACGATCTCACGAAAGAATGGAGCAAAGACTTATCCACAGAGCAGAGGAAGACTGCCAGCCAACTTTTGGCAAGACATTGGTCAGTATTTGCTGAAAAGGGTAAAAACGAAGGCAGAACAAAGATGGTGAAACACACAATCAACACTGCTGATGCCAAACCCATTCGTCAGGCGTCAAGAAGAGTACCTCTGGCAAAGAGAGAAGAGGTGAATGTATTGCTGAAGGAAATGCATCAGAACAACGTCATAGAGCCATCAGCGAGCCCCTGGAGTTCTCCAGTGGTATTAGTCAAGAAGAAGGATGTCTCCACACGTTTTTGTGTAGATTATCGTAAACTAAATGAGGTAACGAAGAAAGATAGTTATCCATTACCTCGAATCGACGATACGTTGGACACACTTTCTGGTTCAAATTGGTTCTCAACGCTGGATTTACAAAGCGGATATTGGCAAGTGGCACTAGACGAACAAGACAAGGAAAAGACAGCATTCAGTGCCGGTGATGGACTATGGCAATTTTTGGTGATGCCATTCGGACTGTGTAATGCTCCAGCTACATTTGAACGCTTAATGGAACATGTGCTAAACGGTCTCCACTGGAAAACGTGTCTGGTGTACCTAGATGACATCATCGTTATAGGAAAGGACTTCGAGGACCACTTGAAGAATTTGGAAGAAGTATTGATGCGATTAGGAGCTTCTGGGTTGAAGCTGAGCGCAAAGAAATGCTCGTTCTTCAAGAAAGAAGTCAAGTACCTTGGACATAAAGTCACACCTGAAGGAGTACACACAGATCCAGATAAGATAGACTCAGTAAGGGAGTGGCCAAAACCAACTAGTTTGCATGAGCTACGCAGCTTCTTGGGTCTTTGCACCTATTACAGACGCTTTGTTCCAGGCTTTGCAGACGTGGCTGGTAGTCTGCATGCATTAACGAGGAAAAATTGTCCTTTTGAGTGGAAAAGCGAACAGGAGAAGGCATTCAACAGATTGAAAGAGCTCTTGTGTACAGCTCCTATCCTTGCGTATCCAATACCTGGCGAAAAATTTTTTTGGATACAGATGCAAGTAGATTCGGGATTGGAGGCGTCCTGTCGCAAGCTATAAACGGACATGAAAGAGTAATAGCCTACTTCAGCAAGATCTTATCAAAATCAGAGCGAAATTACTGTGTAACACGGAGAGAACTTTTGGCGGTTATGCAGTGCGTGAAGCACTTTAACAAGTACTTGTATGGACAAAAGTTCTTGTTGAGAACGGATCACGCTGCTCTGCGCTGGCTATTACAGTTCAAAAATCCCGAAGGTCAGGTTGCGAGATGGATTGAGAGACTCCAAAGCTACGATTTCACAATAGAACATCGCAGAGGCGGAAACCACGGGAATGCTGATGCACTATCACGACGTCCTTGCAGTATGGAATGTAAGCACTGTTCTAAAGCTGAAGGGAAAGAAGGAGTAGTCGATGTGCGCTTAATGGCTGTTTTACCAGACGATGAATGGACTGCGGAAAAGATAAAAGAAGAACAACGAAATGACCCAGATTTGGCAAAAATCGTATCAAGTAAGAATGAAGGGAAACGGCCTGATTGGAACGAAATCTCGACTGAAAGCCCCATAACTAAAGCATATTGGGCTCAATGGAATAGCTTAAAGCTGCAAGATGGATGCCTATTCCGCCTGTGGGAGAGCGAAGATGGAAAAACAACGAAGAACTTGATTGTGGTACCCAAGGCAAGAATAAGCGAAATTCTCAAGGAATACCATAGTGGGCCAAGCGGAGGACATTTGGGAATAACAAAAACAGTCGAGAAAATTAAAACACGATTTTATTGGGTTGGTTGCCAGCAATCGGTGGTTGACTGGATTAGTGCTTGTGAAAAGTGTACAGCAGCCAAGGGACCGAGCCGTCGCAGTCAGGGGAAGATGCATTTATACAGCGTGGGAGCGCCATTTGAGCGTATTGCAATGGACATAGCAGGTCCGTTTCCAATTAGTGATTCCGGCAACAAATATGTTCTCGTCGTAATCGACTACTTTAGTAAATGGCCAGAAGTATATCCCATCCCCGATCAAGAAGCTAAGACCGTTGCAGATGCATTTATCAATAATTGGGTCTGCAGATTCGGAGCTCCCCTCGAGTTGCACTCGGATCAAGGCAGAAATTTCGAGTCAACAATATTCAGGGAAATGAGTGAATTGATGGGCATACGCAAAACTCGTACAACCCCTTTGCACCCACAATCTGATGGAATGGTTGAAAGATTTAATCGTACGCTTGAGGAACACCTAAGGAAAGTCGTGGACAGAAACCAGAAAGATTGGGACCAACACATACCCCTCTTCTTAATGGCATACCGATCGGCAACTCACGATACAACATCTACAACACTAGCTAAGGCTATTTTCGGTTGTGACATAAGCTTACCTGCAGATCTGAAATTCGGTGCCTACTCATCTACGGAAGATTCATGTAGCAGTTATGTAGCTGACAAACGAAGACAGCTGAATGAAATTCATGGAACCATCAGGAAGCGCACACAACTGATGAGTGATAAAATGAAAGCCAGATATGATCTACGAGAAAACTCCAAGGGATTTCAGAAAGGGCAGCTAGTTATGCTTCATAATCCGCAAAGGAAAAAGGGATTATCGCCAAAACTGCAAACACACTGGGAAGGCCCTTATAAGGTGATAAAGCGGCTCAACGATGTAGTATACCGCATCCAATTGGCGAGAAATGCCAGGAGCAAAATGAAAGTCGTTCATTTAGAGAGGTTATCTGCTTATAAAGGTTGCAGTACTATCCTTGTTCGGGACGAACAAGATTAAGCGGTGGGCAGTGAAACGTGATAGCACAATGAATGTGATTGCATACTTTCAGGATCCCATCTGAGTTGGAGAATGAGTGCCCCCTGTGAGTCAAGATGCGAACTATTCGAATAAAAGCTTATTCAAGAACCATCTGTCGGTAATATCAAAAAGAATATTCTCGACTTCTGTCGAAGTGGATAGAAGCTTCTAGAAAGTACGAGAATAGCGTTGAAGTTTCTACTCCAACTTTCGAAAACTATAAAAGCGACAAGACTGTTCAAAGTCGAATGCAGTAGATCAGAGACCGTAAAATTGTGTACATCAGGCATTTTAATCGAAGCAGCAGTATTAGCAGTATTTGTAATTTTGCAAAGTGATGAAATTCATTATTAAATAAAGTGATGAAATTACTTATTAAATAAAGTGACTAATGGTTTGTGAAATAAAGTGCAAATAATAACTAAGTTAACTTTAAGAATAATATTAAATGTGCAAATAGCAATAATTAAATAAAGCTAATTATTTTAATTTAACCAGCGATTGTTTGATTACTACACAATCCAGTGGTACGAGTCCGAGTACAGAGAGTTAGAGGAATTGTCAGGAGGGCAATTTTGTAACAGAGTAAATTGTCAAGAGGGCAATTTCGTAACAATATATATATATAGCTGCCCATATAATATAACTTTCACAATACGGTACTAACTCTGAACACAACTCTATATTGTAACCCATTGTGTATTAGTATGTATACATGTGTGTCCCGTACGGATTTTTAAACCATTTTTCGTGCAATTTCGTCTGCATTGAAATTTAAATATTTGCCTGGCACAGTTTTGAATTCTCTCTTTAAAAAATTTTTTTGTTAAATTCTCAAATTTGTTTTTTAACTTTTCTGATTTTTTTTACTAATAATAAATAAATACTACCACCATCATAATTTTGGTAAAATTATTCTGGATTTTGTTTTCACTTCAAAATTGAAGCAATCCCTCATCTTTTTCCAGTGTACTAAAAAACCATCTCTAGTAATACAGTGAAAAAATTGATATATTGCATTCCATATTTTAAGTTCATTGGATGTTTTCTTTTTACAAGTTCTTCATATCATCTCTGCTGTGACCATCCCAAAGAGTCGTTTTTTATCCCAAAGCAGCAAATTATATCAATGAAGTACTGTTGTTCTCTTCCATCAATTTCGGAGCACAAAGCTTTTTTAACTTTTAAAATCAGTACACCGTTATTAGGAAACACTAATTAAAAAAGCCATTGAATAGAACTCCAGAGAAAGTGTCAAGCCAGGAAGACGATTCCAATAAAGGGCTCACCGAAATTGATGCACCAGCTGAACATGGTGCGGGAGGTGGTGGGGCAATTCCAAAGCGACTCACGACGAAAAACTCGAAATCCACAAAAAACCAAAAAGAAACAGATTACGATCCTTCTATGAATGCATTCATATTTCAAGCCGACAATTTGGTGCATTTCTGCACAAAATTTACTTCATTCACAATTGAAGAATTCAAGTTCCCCCTACTTCAGGCCTACCTCAGCGACTTGAATGGATACTACGATGATGTAAAGCGTGCGTACCGTCAAGTTGGACTAGCAAACGATGAAGAGCTACCCAGTGGCTTCAAGTTGGTAGCGCGAAACAAAATGGAGCGATCCCAAGACCGTGCATACAGCACTAAGGCCCAAATCTCAGATCTTTTGGAACTACACAGGCCTCAACAAGTTGAGACA
Organism: Clusia tigrina; assembly: GCA_920105625.2. Taxonomy (NCBI): domain Eukaryota; kingdom Metazoa; phylum Arthropoda; class Insecta; order Diptera; family Clusiidae; genus Clusia; species Clusia tigrina. The sequence continues at coordinate 155,155,873 of OV050031.1, forward strand.
CAACGCCCAACTGAGCGGGCCCCGCGCCTGCAATAGAACAAGTTGGAACTGCGCTATGCTTAAATGTGCCCCCATGTGACACCGAATTATTTTCCGGAGGGTATGAAGAGTGGCCGTCCTTCAGAGACATGTTTACGGCGATATATATTAATCACCCTAAACTCACTCCCGCACAAAAATTTTATCATCTTCGATACAAAACCGCCGGAAAAGCTGGAACAATAGTCAAACAGTACAGCTTAAGCAATGAAAATTTCGAGTTGGCTTGGGACGCACTAAGAACAAGGTTGGAGAACAGGCGTATACTAGTGGACAAACAAGTAAAATCCATTTTGAACCCCCCTCAAGTAAATTTTGAAAGTAGCGATGCACTACAAAGACTTCAGAGTTCTATAAATAACTCTCTGTCAGTCTTGAAGTCACAAGGCGTCCCGACAGAGAATTGGGATCCAATTCTGATCAGTGTTTGTTCTACTAAACTCCCCGAGGAAACCCTAGCGTTGTGGGAACAATCCCTTAGTTCCCGAAAAGAACTTCCGACATGGCATCAAATGAACGAGTTCCTAACTAGTAGGTTCGAGATTGTGGAGCGACTGCAGAATGCGAAACCATGTAGGACCATACAACATCCGAATAAGAGTCACATGAGAATTCAGAACTTTCATACAGAAAGGAGTATGGCCTACTCGTGTCCAATCTGTCGCGCAACTCATACGATCAGATACTGTCAAAAGTTCAAAAAGTTGTCCACTCGTGAAAGAGTGAGAGTCGTAAGAGAGAACCAGATGTGTGAGAATTGTTTAGCATTTTCTCACACTAAACAAGAGTGCTCTAGTCAGCACACCTGCATGCATTGCCGAAAAAAGCACACTCCATCTCCAAATTGATACCGTTCCGAACCTCCAATGGAATGAGACGCCCCCTAGACGTCAACGAAACCAATTTCAGAACACCACCAGCGAGCAGTCCCGCTCAACAAAATGAGAGAACCAATCTTTATTCACTACAAATGAAGAAATAGTGCTGCTTCCCACGGCCCTAGTATCCATAGAGCATCTTGGTGAGCTTCATAAGGTACGAGCGCTTATCGACCAAGGCTCCCAAAGAACTTTCATTGCCTCCAAAGTTCAAAAACGGCTGAGACTCCCAACCCAACGAGCTCAGTTCGAAATTTCTGGTATGGGTGGGAAGACCATTCAGAACGCCAGTCACAGTTGCCCTCTCACGCTGTGTGTCCACAAAACTGGTGCAAAAATTCCAATTCAATCAATAGTACATCCTCAACTAACGAAATTTTTAACGCCTTTCAGAATTGAGCAGCCAGATTGGAAACACTTAGCCACACTGGACCTAGCAGATCCTAACTGCTTCACGCAAGCCCAAATCGATATGGTCATAGGAAGTGACTTGATTCCACAAATTCTCCTGGAGGGAATTCATAAAAAAGTGTGCGGTCGTCTACTCGGGCAAAACACCATATTTGGTTGGATTGTAAGTGGTCCACTGACCGAGAAAGTCGCTACCTTTTCGACGCAAGTGGAAGAAGTATCCAATGAACTACTTAGCTCTCAGTTAAAACAGTTCTGGGAGCAAGAAGAAGTGTATCAACAGGTTCCTCCCTCCGAAGAAGACAAAATATGTGAGGAATACTACAAACGAACCACACTTCGGGCAACGGATGGTCGGTACACGGTCAGACATGGTAGGTTTCTCGAACACGCCGAGTTTGGGACCGTCACGTGCTACAGCTTACAGCCAATTGTTAAGCATGGAAAAAACTTTTCCAGGAAAGAAGAACTAAAAACAACGTACGAAGGGGTGCTGAACGAATACGTCACTCTTAACCACATGGAACCGACAACTGCGAAAGAAATTGTCACTACAAGTAGCCACTTGTCCTTCTATTTGCCGCATCACGCTGTAATCAGACCCGATAAAGCGACAACAAAAATACCCGATGGCGTTTATACGAGTTCGTCTTCAACGGAGACGTAGAGAAGATGTATCGGCAAATTCTTGTCCACCAAGACGACCGAGAATTGCAGCGTATTCTCTTCCAAAAGTCCAACAATAGCCCAATACAGGATTTCAAACTAAAAACAGTGACCTTCGGCGTTAATTGTGCTCCATACTTGGCCATCAGAACTCTGCGTCAATTAGCCGAGGACTCTGAAGATGTGTTTCCATTCGCAAAAAAAGTTCTACTCAAGGAAACTTTTGTGAATGATATTCTTACAGGCAGTCGCTGATGCAGTCGAATCACTATCCCAAGTAATCAAAACTCTCGACTCCGGAGGATTCCCACTCCGCAAAATCAGAACTACTCGATTCTGACTTTTTGATATTTGAGAATGCTAGCTCTACAAAAACGCTAGGAATACGATGGAACGCTCTAGCGGATTTTTTTTCGTATTCCATCACTCCAATAACAATCACTACGGCGGCCACAAAGCGACAAATTCTCTCTGCGGTCGCGAAACTTTTTGACACGGCAGGATGGCTCTCGCCAATCATGACCCGCGCCAAGCTGCTTCTGTAGAAACTGTGGATAGAAGGATCGGAATCGGACGAATATGTTAAGCCGCTCTCCCTGGCCAAATTGAACCAGTTCCTGGGGGACTTACCGGCAATCGTCAACATTCAGATCCCTAGATGGGTACGGTTTTCCCCCATGAAGCAAACCCAACTCCATGGGCTCTGCGATTCCTCTGAGAAGGCGTACTGCGCCGCACTCTACGTGCGCACTCTGGATGCAGAGGGTTCGATTACGTGCCATCTGTTAGTAACAAAAGGCAAAGTGGCCCCTCTACAAACGGTGAGTCTCCCGCGCTTGGAGTTATGCGGGGCATTGTTACTGTCCCAGTTGGTCAAGTCCGTCCGAACAAACTTGGAGATGCCGGCTGAAGGTGTGTTCCTTTGGTCGGACTCGGAGATCGTTTTGGCATGGCTCGAAAAACCCCCACTCACTTGGAAGACCTACGTCGCCAATTGCACGGTCCGAATACTTAACAACGTCAGCAACGCCACGTGGCGCCATGTCGTCAGTGGTGAGAATCTTGCTGATCTGGCCACTCGCGGGTGCAGAGCCGAGGTTTTAGTCTCCAACTCTTTGTGGTGGAACGGACCAAAATGGTTACAAGGCCCCGAAGATTTATAGCCTCGACCCCGAAACGCATCGACCACGCCTCTGGAACAAAAGAGAGTTAAGGCAAATTTGACACTCGACGCGCCCAGTGATATTCTCGATCGGTTTTCGTCCCTTCCGCGGGCACTACGCGTGCTCTCATACGTGTTCCGCTTCATTTACAACGGAGTCACGGCGCCTCTACACTTTCCCAAGGTGAAGTCCAAGAAACCAGAAGAAAGCTTATCCTATTAGCTCAGAATCGCCAGTTTCCGCTCGAAGTAAAAGGGTTAACAAGCCAGATTCCCATTCATCGGAAAAGTTCTCTACTCACTCTCAACCCATTCCTGGACTCGCACAATCTCCTAAGAGTGAATGGTAGGCTAGCATCCTCGGGTCTAAGTTACAACGAGCGACACCCCATCATTCTCCCTGATACCTCCCGATTCTGTACTCTATATCTCAATTTTATACACACCCTCCTCCTGCATGCTGAGCAACGGCTTATGTTTCCGCGCCTAAAGCCACAGATAAAAAAATGTATACACTTGTGTAAAGTGTGTACCGTCTTCAAGCAGAAGGTCCGCTCGCAAATCATGGCAGCCTTGCCACCCGAACGTTGTACTTTATCTGTTCCCTTCACAACCACCGGAGTTGACTTTGCAGGTCCTTTCCTCATTAAAGCGTCCCAGCTTCGGTCAGCGACGTTCATGAAAGGTTATGTTACTGTGTTTGTGTGCTTTTCAACGAAGGCTATACATTAGGAACTCTGCTCTGACCTCACGACCGAAGCTTTCCGAGCAGCGTTCGCCCGCTTCGTTGGCAGGAGAGGACTGCCTCGCAAAATCATGTCTGATAACGGCAAAACGTTCGTCGGTGCTCAGAGGGCGCTCAGCCGGGACTTCCTCAAGTTCTCGAAGGAGGTATCTGCAGACATCGTCAAACAGTACGCGCCACAAGGCTTGAACTGGGATTTCATCCCGCCCAGCGCACCCCATATGGGTGGTCTTTGGGAATCCGCGGTTCAAAACCCATTTGAAAAAGACTGCCGGCGTTCATAAATTTTACTATGAAGAATTTACCACCCTACTTTGCCGCATAGAGGCGGCCCTAAATTCTCGGCCGCGTTCTCCGCTCTCCCAAGATCCTAATGAACTTTTAGCTCTCACTCCAGGTCACTTCCTACGAGGTGCCCCCCTCCTGGCGATCCCCGAACCCAATTTGGAGAACGTGTCTCTCATAAACCGTTGGGAAAAGCTGAAGGCTATCCATCACCAATTCAGCCGGAGATGGAAGGACGAGTACTTGAAGGAACTCCATAAGCGATACAAATGGCGACATCCACATGAAGAGTTACACACGGACCAACTGGTAATAATCAAAGACGAGCTGCTGCCTCCGGCTGATTGGCGATTGGGCCGAGTCAGCGCGCTACACAGCGGGACCGTCGCGGATGTCCGCACGCAGGCTGGTGTTGTCACCAGGCCCGTCGTGAAACTCTGCGTGCTGCCGCCCGAGTGACGCAACTACAAACCTTGGATTTTCGTTCCTCCCAAACACCAGACTTCCCTGTCTGCCCATTCATTTACTATAATATTTAATTCTGTTTCCATCTCTTTACAGACCAACAATAAAAAATGGACATTCACTAATGCGCGCTGTGCCACCGTCAGCATCCCTTGAGATACTGCAAGGGGTTCTTAGCCATGGGCATGAGCCTGCGGAGAGCAGTGGTCATAGCGCATAAATATTGTAATAATTGCCTTGCCCGGTCGCATACTGTTGCGGCATGCCAGTCCACCAACAGATGCCGAATATGCAAAAACAAGCACCACACCCTTGTGCATCCAGATGAGAGCCTCGTTATCGTCCTTCGTGCTGCCAAAAGGAGCATGGCGGTCCGCCCAACCACCCAGCAACGACCATCGCTTTCCAGAGGACACGCGCGCCACACCCCACGCGAGACAACGGCGCCACAGACGCACGGACGAAGGCAGCGATCTCCGAGCCCCTACCTTCGCGGCAATCGTACCGGAAGTCGACCGTGTTCATCAAAAGTAAGGAATGCATCGCGACCAAGCTCACGTTCCTCTCGCCCACGCGCACTCTCCCAAGCGCCACGCTCTATCCGTCGTCCGAGGTCTCCAGACAGCAGCTCCCACCGACCAGCCATCCGCCGCACCTCCCGAGGTGTGGAGACGGGAAGTTACCGGGAGCGGACAGCGAAAGCACTCATAGATCGGGCCATCCAGTCCCCCACCCAGCTAAAGGTTGCCCTCTAATCATGCACGAGTGCATGCGGGCCCAGGATGGCTAAATCCCTTCTTTAGACCATTCTGCCGCCCCGTTCTGTGTCGCCAATTCCCTCTTGGCATCTTCCAATATATTCCTTTATTGTGGTAGGAAAGCGTTGCAGCTGACGCTGTTGAAAATGCAGTCTGTTTCAATAGTACATCCTCAACTAACGAAATTTTTAACGCCTTTCAGAATTGAGCAGCCAGATTGGAAACACTTAGCCACACTGGACCTAGCAGATCCTAACTGCTTCACGCAAGCCCAAATCGATATGGTCATAGGAAGTGACTTGATTCCACAAATTCTCCTGGAGGGAATTCATAAAAAAGTGTGCGGTCGTCTACTCGGGCAAAACACCATATTTGGTTGGATTGTAAGTGGTCCACTGACCGAGAAAGTCGCTACCTTTTCGACGCAAGTGGAAGAAGTATCCAATGAACTACTTAGCTCTCAGTTAAAACAGTTCTGGGAGCAAGAAGAAGTGTATCAACAGGTTCCTCCCTCCGAAGAAGACAAAATATGTGAGGAATACTACAAACGAACCACACTTCGGGCAACGGATGGTCGGTACACGGTCAGACATGGTAGGTTTCTCGAACACGCCGAGTTTGGGACCGTCACGTGCTACAGCTTACAGCCAATTGTTAAGCATGGAAAAAACTTTTCCAGGAAAGAAGAACTAAAAACAACGTACGAAGGGGTGCTGAACGAATACGTCACTCTTAACCACATGGAACCGACAACTGCGAAAGAAATTGTCACTACAAGTAGCCACTTGTCCTTCTATTTGCCGCATCACGCTGTAATCAGACCCGATAAAGCGACAACAAAAATACCCGTCGTCTTTAATGCTTCTAGGAAGACAGGATCAGGACAATCTTTCAATGATGTCCTGCATATCGGACCCGCCCTACAGCCCGATCTCATGACTCTCATACTGAGATGGCGTTTATACGAGTTCGTCTTCAACGGAGACGTAGAGAAGATGTATCGGCAAATTCTTGTCCACCAAGACGACCGAGAATTTCAGCGTATTCTCTTCCAAAAGTCCAACAATAGCCCAATACAGGATTTCAAACTAAAAACAGTGACCTTCGGCGTTAATTGTGCTCCATACTTGGCCATCAGAACTCTGCGTCAATTAGCCGAGGACTCTGAAGATGTGTTTCCACTCGCAAAAAAAGTTCTACTCAAGGAAACTTTTGTGAATGATATTCTTACAGGCAGTCGCTGATGCAGTCGAATCACTATCCCAAGTAATCAAAACTCTCGACTCCGGAGGATTCCCACTCCGCAAAATCAGAACTACTCGATTCTGACTTTTTGATATTTGAGAATGCTAGCTCTACAAAAACGCTAGGAATACGATGGAACGCTCTAGCGGATTTTTTTTCGTATTCCATCACTCCAATAACAATCACTACGGCGGCCACAAAGCGACAAATTCTCTCTGCGGTCGCGAAACTTTTTGACACGGCAGGATGGCTCTCGCCAATCATGACCCGCGCCAAGCTGCTTCTGTAGAAACTGTGGATAGAAGGATCGGAATCGGACGAATATGTTAAGCCGCTCTCCCTGGCCAAATTGAACCAGTTCCTGGGGGACTTACCGGCAATCGTCAACATTCAGATCCCTAGATGGGTACGGTTTTCCCCCATGAAGCAAACCCAACTCCATGGGCTCTGCGATTCCTCTGAGAAGGCGTACTGCGCCGCACTCTACGTGCGCACTCTGGATGCAGAGGGTTCGATTACGTGCCATCTGTTAGTAACAAAAGGCAAAGTGGCCCCTCTACAAACGGTGAGTCTCCCGCGCTTGGAGTTATGCGGGGCATTGTTACTGTCCCAGTTGGTCAAGTCCGTCCGAACAAACTTGGAGATGCCGGCTGAAGGTGTGTTCCTTTGGTCGGACTCGGAGATCGTTTTGGCATGGCTCGAAAACCCCCCACTCACTTGGAAGACCTACGTCGCCAATTGCACGGTCCGAATACTTAACAACGTCAGCAACGCCACGTGGCGCCATGTCGTCAGTGGTGAGAATCTTGCTGATCTGGCCACTCGCGGGTGCAGAGCCGAGGTTTTAGTCTCCAACTCTTTGTGGTGGAACGGACCAAAATGGTTACAAGGCCCCGAAAATTTATAGCCTCGACCCCGAAACGCATCGACCACGCCTCCGGAACAAAAGAGAGTGGAGGCAAATTTGACACTCGACGCGCCCAGTGATATTCTCGATCGGTTTTCGTCCCTTCCGCGGGCACTACGCGTGCTCTCATACGTGTTCCGCTTCATTTACAACGGAGTCACGGCGCGAAGAAATCTCCCTCGGATGGCAGCCTCTACACTTTCCCAAGGTGAAGTCCAAGAAACCAGAAGAAAGCTTATCCTATTAGCTCAGAATCGCCAGTTTCCGCTCGAAGTAAAAGGGTTAACAAGCCAGATTCCCATTCATCGGAAAAGTTCTCTACTCACTCTCAACCCATTCCTGGACTCGCACAATCTCCTAAGAGTGAATGGTAGGCTAGCATCCTCGGGTCTAAGTTACAACGAGCGACACCCCATCATTCTCCCTGATACCTCCCGATTCTGTACTCTATATCTCAATTTTATACACACCCTCTTCCTGCATGCTCAGCAACGGCTTATGTTTCCGCGCCTAAAGCCACAGATAAAAAAATTTATACACTTGTGTAAAGTGTGTACCGTCTTCAAGCAGAAGGTCCGCTCGCAAATCATGGCAGCCTTGCCACCCGAACGTTGTACTTTATCTGTTCCCTTCACAACCACCGGAGTTGACTTTGCAGGTCCTTTCCTCATTAAAGCGTCCCAGCTTCGGTCAGCGACGTTCATGAAAGGTTATGTTGCTGTGTTTGTGTGCTTTTCAACGAAGGCTATACATTAGGAACTCTTCTCTGACCTCACGACCGAAGCTTTCCGAGCAGCGTTCGCCCGCTTCGTTGGCAGGAGAGGACTGCCTCGCAAAATCATGTCTGATAACGGCAAAACGTTCGTCGGTGCTCAGAGGGCGCTCAGCCGGGACTTCCTCAAGTTCTCGAAGGAGGTATCATCAGACATCGTCAAACAGTACGCGCCACAAGGCTTGAACTGGGATTTCATCCCGCCCAGCGCTCCCCATATGGGTGGTCTTTGGGAATCCGCGGTCAAAAGTTTCAAAACCCATTTGAAAAAGACTGCCGGCGTTCATAAATTTTACTATGAAGAATTTACCACCCTACTTTGCCGCATAGAGGCGGTCCTAAATTCTCGGCCGCTTTCTCCGCTCTCCCAAGATCCTAATGAACTTTTAGCTCTCACTCCAGGTCACTTCCTACGAGGTGCCCCCCTCCTGGCGATCCCCGAACCCAATTTGGAGAACGTGTCTCTCATAAACCGTTTGGAAAAGCTGAAGGCTATCCATCACCAATTCAGCCGGAGATGGAAGGACGAGTACTTGAAGGAACTCCATAAGCGATACAAATGGCGACATCCACATGAAGAGTTACACACGGACCAACTGGTAATAATCAAAGACGAGCTGCTGCCTCCGGCTGATTGGCGATTGGGCCGAGTCAGCGCGCTACACAGCGGGACCGTCGCGGATGTCCGCACGCAGGCTGGTGTTGTCACCAGGCCCGTCGTGAAACTCTGCGTGCTGCCGCCCGAGTGACGCAACTACAAACCTTGGATTTTCGTTCCTCCCAAACACCAGACTTCCCTGTCTGCCCATTCATTTACTATAATATTTAATTCTGTTTCCATCTCTTTACAGACCAACAATAAAAAATGGACATTCACTAATGCGCGCTGTGCCACCGTCAGCATCCCTTGAGATACTGCAAGGGGTTCTTAGCCATGGGCATGAGCCTGCGGAGAGCAGTGGTCATAGCGCATAAATATTGTAATAATTGCCTTGCCCGGTCGCATACAAGCACCACACCCTTGTGCATCCGGATGAGAGCCTCGTTATCGGCCTTCGTGCTGCCAAAAGGAGCATGGCGGTCCGCCCAACCACCCAGCAACGACCATCGCTTTCCAGAGGACACGCGCGCCAGACCCCACGCGAGACAACGGCGCCCCAGACGCACGGACGAAGGCAGCGATCTCCGAGCCCCTACCTTCGCGGCAATCGTACCGGAAGTCGACCGTGTTCATCAAAAGTAAGGAATGCATCGCGACCAAGCTCACGTTCCTCTCGCCCACGCGCACTCTCCCAAGCGCCACGCTCTATCCGTCGTCCGAGGTCTCCAGACAGCAGCTCCCACCGACCAGCCATCCGCCGCACCTCCCGAGGTGTGGAGACGGGAAGTTACCGGGAGCGGACAGCGAAAGCACTCATAGATCGGGCCATCCAGTCCCCCACCCAGCTAAAGGTTGCCCTCTAATCATGCACGAGTGCATGCGGGCCCAGGATGGCTAAATCCCTTCTTTAGACCATTCTGCCGCCCCGTTCTGTGTCGCCAAATCCCTCTTGGCATCTTCCAATATATTAATGCAGTCTGTTTCCATTCCTACTACTAAAGTATACACTGATCGGAATATATTGAAAGCACAGATAGAGAGCAACACTGCTTACCAGCCGAATCTCCTCCCGAGAGAAGTCAAACGGCAACGAAAGCCTTTTTTCGTTATTTTCTTGATTTTTTACGTTCGCTCTTTCTCTCTTTCAATTTGGACGCCGAAGAAGCCAGTCGAGTTTAATTTTTCGTTTTTCCAGTTCTTTGGAGTTCTCAAAATAAAATGTGTATTCTTTTGCTTAAACATTTTTAAGAATTCTTAACTGAAATAAACATTGGTCCTTCGAGCCTACAAGGAAGATCAGCGACAAAGACATCCCGATAGTCAACCATAGCGAGGCAAGAAAAAAATACATAAAAAACGTAAGTTATTTCTAACTTCAAATAATAAAATTCCAACTAATTCCGCATAATCCAAGTACTCGTACATATTAACCCACTAAGTGTAGTTGGAGAATATTATACATACATACTGTTACGAAATTGCCCTCTTGACAATTTACTCTGTTACAAAATTGCCCTCCTGACACTACTAACTCTGAACACAACTCTATATTGTAACCCATTGTGTATTAGTATGTATACATGTGTGTCCCGTACGGATTTTTAAACCATTTTTCGTGCAATTTCGTCTGCATTGAAATTTAAATATTTGCCTGGCACAGTTTTGAATTCTCTCTTTAAAAAATTTTTTTGTTAAATTCTCAAATTTGTTTTTTAACTTTTCTGATTTTTTTTACTAATAATAAATAAATACTACCACCATCATTATTTTGGTAAAATTATTCTGGATTTTGTTTTCACTTCAAAATTGAAGCAATCCCTCATCTTTTTCCAGTGTACTAAAAAACCATCTCTAGTAATACAGTGAAAAAATTGATATATTGCATTCCATATTTTAAGTTCATTGGATGTTTTCTTTTTACAAGTTCTTCATATCATCTCTGCTGTGACCATCCCAAAGAGTCGTTTTTTATCCCAAAGCAGCAAATTATATCAATGAAGTACTGTTGTTCTCTTCCATCAATTTCGGAGCACAAAGCTTTTTTAACTTTTAAAATCAGTACACCGTTATTAGGAAACACTAATTAAAAATGCCATTGAATAGAACTCCAGAGAAAGTGTCAAGCCAGGAAGACGATTCCAATAAAGGGCTCACCGAAATTGATGCACCAGCTGAACATGGTGCGGGAGGTGGTGGGGCAATTCCAAAGCGACTCACGACGAAAAACTCGAAATCCACAAAAAACCAAAAAGAAACAGATTACGATCCTTCTATGAATGCATTCATATTTCAAGCCGACAATTTGGTGCATTTCTGCACAAAATTTACTTCATTCACAATTGAAGAATTCAAGTTCCCCCTACTTCAGGCCTACCTCAGCGACTTGAATGGATACTACGATGATGTAAAGCGTGCGTACCGTCAAGTTGGACTAGCAAACGATGAAGAGCTACCCAGTGGCTTCAAGTTGGTAGCGCGAAACAAAATGGAGCGATCCCAAGACCGTGCATACAGCACTAAGGCCCAAATCTCAGATCTTTTGGAACTACACAGGCCTCAACAAGTTGAGACACAACGCCCAACTGAGCGGGCCCCGCGCCTGCAATAGAACAAGTTGGAACTGCGCTATGCTTAAATGTGCCCCCATGTGACACCGAATTATTTTCCGGAGGGTATGAAGAGTGGCCGTCCTTCAGAGACATGTTTACGGCGGTATATATTAATCACCCTAAACTCACTCCCGCACAAAAATTTTATCATCTTCGATACAAAACCGCCGGAAAAGCTGGAACAATAGTCAAACAGTACAGCTTAAGCAATGAAAATTTCGAGTTGGCTTGGGACGCACTAAGAACAAGGTTGGAGAACAGGCGTATACTAGTGGACAAACAAGTAAAATCCATTTTGAACCCCCCTCAAGTAAATTTTGAAAGTAGCGATGCACTACAAAGACTTCAGAGTTCTATAAATAACTCTCTGTCAGTCTTGAAGTCACAAGGCGTCCCGACAGAGAATTGGGATCCAATTCTGATCAGTGTTTGTTCTACTAAACTCCCCGAGGAAACCCTAGCGTTGTGGGAACAATCCCTTAGTTCCCGAAAAGAACTTCCGACATGGCATCAAATGAACGAGTTCCTAACTAGTAGGTTCGAGATTGTGGAGCGACTGCAGAATGCGAAACCATGTAGGACCATACAACATCCGAATAAGAGTCACATGAGAATTCAGAACTTTCATACAGAAAGGAGTATGGCCTACTCGTGTCCAATCTGTCGCGCAACTCATACGATCAGATACTGTCAAAAGTTCCAAAAGTTGTCCACTCGTGAAAGAGTGAGAGTCGTAAGAGAGAACCAGATGTGTGAGAATTGTTTAGCATTTTCTCACACTAAACAAGAGTGCTCTAGTCAGCACACCTGCATGCATTGCCGAAAAAAGCATCACTCCATCTCCAAATTGATACCGTTCCGAACCTTCAATGGAATGAGACGCCCCCTAGACGTCAACGAAACCAATTTCAGAACACCACCAGCGAGCAGTCCCGCTCAACAAAATGAGAGAACCAATCTTTATTCACTACAAATGAAGAAAGAGTGCTGCTTCCCACGGCCCTAGTATCCACAGAGCATCTTGGTGAGCTTCATAAGGTACGAGCGCTTATCGACCAAGGCTCCCAAAGAACTTTCATTGCCTCCAAAGTTCAAAAACGGCTGAGACTCCCAACCCAACGAGCTCAGTTCGAAATTTCTGGTATGGGTGGGAAGACCATTCAGAACGCCAGTCACAGTTGCCCTCTCACGCTGTGTGCCCACAAAACTGGTGCAAAAATTCCAATTCAATCAATAGTACATCCTCAACTAACGAAATTTTTAACGCCTTTCAGAATTGAGCAGCCAGATTGGAAACACTTAGCCACACTGGACCTAGCAGATCCTAACTGCTTCACGCAAGCCCAAATCGATATGGTCATAGGAAGTGACTTGATTCCACAAATTCTCCTGGAGGGAATTCATAAAAAAGTGTGCGGTCGTCTACTCGGGCAAAACACCATATTTGGTTGGATTGTAAGTGGTCCACTGACCGAGAAAGTCGCTACCTTTTCGACGCAAGTGGAAGAAGTATCCAATGCACTACTTAGCTCTCAGTTAAAACAGTTCTGGGAGCAAGAAGAAGTGTATCAACAGGTTCCTCCCTCCGAAGAAGACAAAATATGTGAGGAATACTACAAACGAACCACACTTCGGGCAACGGATGGTCGGTACACGGTCAGACTCCCCTTCAAGGTAGGTTTCTCGAACACGCCGAGTTTGGGACCGTCACGTGCTACAGCTTACAGCCAATTGTTAAGCATGGAAAAAACTTTTCCAGGAAAGAAGAACTAAAAACAACGTACGAAGGGGTGCTGAACGAATACGTCACTCTTAACCACATGGAACCGACAACTGCGAAAGAAATTGTCACTACAAGTAGCCACTTGTCCTTCTATTTGCCGCATCACGCTGTAATCAGACCCGATAAAGCGACAACAAAAATACCCGATGGCGTTTATACGAGTTCGTCTTCAACGGAGACGTAGAGAAGATGTATCGGCAAATTCTTGTCCACCAAGACGACCGAGAATTGCAGCGTATTCTCTTCCAAAAGTCCAACAATAGCCCAATACAGGATTTCAAACTAAAAACAGTGACCTTCGGCGTTAATTGTGCTCCATACTTGGCCATCAGAACTCTGCGTCAATTAGCCGAGGACTCTGAAGATATGTTTCCATTCGCAAAAAAAGTTCTACTCAAGGAAACTTTTGTGAATGATATTCTTACAGGCAGTCGCTGATGCAGTCGAATCACTATCCCAAGTAATCAAAACTCTCGACTCCGGAGGATTCCCACTCCGCAAAATCAGAACTACTCGATTCTGACTTTTTGAAATTTGAGAATGCTAGCTCTACAAAAACGCTAGGAATACGATGGAACGCTCTAGCGGATTTTTTTTCGTATTCCATCACTCCAATAACAATCACTACGGCGGCCACAAAGCGACAAATTCTCTCTGCGGTCGCGAAACTTTTTGACACGGCAGGATGGCTCTCGCCAATCATGACCCGCGCCAAGCTGCTTCTGTAGAAACTGTGGATAGAAGGATCGGAATCGGACGAATATGTTAAGCCGCTCTCCCTGGCCAAATTGAACCAGTTCCTGGGGGACTTACCGGCAATCGTCAACATTCAGATCCCTAGATGGGTACGGTTTTCCCCCATGAAGCAAACCCAACTCCATGGGCTCTGCGATTCCTCTGAGAAGGCGTACTGCGCCGCACTCTACGTGCGCACTCTGGATGCAGAGGGTTCGATTACGTGCCATCTGTTAGTAACAAAAGGCAAAGTGGCCCCTCTACAAACGGTGAGTCTCCCGCGCTTGGAGTTATGCGGGGCATTGTTACTGTCCCAGTTGGTCAAATCCGTCCGAACAAACTTGGAGATGCCGGCTGAAGGTGTGTTCCTTTGGTCGGACTCGGAGATCGTTTTGGCATGGCTCGAAAAACCCCCACTCACTTGGAAGACCTACGTCGCCAATTGCACGGTCCGAATACTTAACAACGTCAGCAACGCCACGTGGCGCCATGTCGTCAGTGGTGAGAATCTTGCTGATCTGGCCACTCGCGGGTGCAGAGCCGAGGTTTTAGTCTCCAACTCTTTGTGGTGGAACGGACCAAAATGGTTACAAGGCCCCGAAGATTTATAGCCTCGACCCCGAAACGCATCGACCACGCCTCCGGAACAAAAGAGAGTGGAGGCAAATTTGACACTCGACGCGCCCAGTGATATTCTCGATCGGTTTTCGTCCCTTCCGCGGGCACTACGCGTGCTCTCATACGTGTTCCGCTTCATTTACAACGGAGTCACGGCGCGAAGAAATCTCCCTCGGATGGCAGCCTCTACACTTTCCCAAGGTGAAGTCCAAGAAACCAGAAGAAAGCTTATCCTATTAGCTCAGAATCGCCAGTTTCCGCTCGAAGTAAAAGGGTTAACAAGCCAGATTCCCATTCATCGGAAAAGTTCTCTACTCACTCTCAACCCATTCCTGGACTCGCACAATCTCCTAAGAGTGAATGGTAGGCTAGCATCCTCGGGTCTAAGTTACAACGAGCGACACCCCATCATTCTCCCTGATACCTCCCGATTCTGTACTCTATATCTCAATTTTATACACACCCTCTTCCTGCATGCTGAGCAACGGCTTATGTTTCCGCGCCTAAAGCCACAGATAAAAAAATTTATACACTTGTGTAAAGTGTGTACCGTCTTCAAGCAGAAGGTCCGCTCGCAAATCATGGCAGCCTTGCCACCCGAACGTTGTACTTTATCTGTTCCCTTCACAACCACCGGAGTTGACTTTGCAGGTCCTTTCCTCATTAAAGCGTCCCAGCTTCGGTCAGCGACGTTCATGAAAGGTTATGTTGCTGTGTTTGTGTGCTTTTCAACGAAGGCTATACATTAGGAACTCTGCTCTGACCTCACGACCGAAGCTTTCCGAGCAGCGTTCGCCCGCTTCGTTGGCAGGAGAGGACTGCCTCGCAAAATCATGTCTGATAACGGCAAAACGTTCGTCGGTGCTCAGGTGGCGCTCAGCCGGGACTTCCTCAAGTTCTCGAAGGAGGTATCATCAGACATCGTCAAACAGTACGCGCCACAAGGCTTGAACTGGGATTTCATCCCGCCTAGCGCACCCCATATGGGTGGTCTTTGGGAATCCGCGGTCAAAAGTTTCAAAACCCATTTGAAAAAGACTGCCGGCGTTCATAAATTTTACTATGAAGAAATTACCACCCTACTTTGCCGCATAGAGGCGGTCCTAAATTCTCGGCCGCTTTCTCCGCTCTCCCAAGATCCTAATGAACTTTTAGCTCTCACTCCAGGTCACTTCCTACGAGGTGCCCCCCCTCCTGGCGATCCCGGAACCCAATTTGGAGAACGTGTCTCTCATAAACCGTTGGGAAAAGCTGAAGGCTATCCATCACCAATTCAGCCGGAGATGGAAGGACGAGTACTTGAAGGAACTCCATAAGCGATACAAATGGCGACATCCACATGAAGAGTTACACACGGACCAACTGGTAATAATTAAAGACGAGCTGCTGCCTCCGGCTGATTGGCGATTGGGCCGAGTCAGCGCGCTACACAGCGGGACCGACGGACACGTCCGAGTCGCGGATGTCCGCACGCAGGCTGGTGTTCTCACCAGGCCCGTCGTGAAACTCTGCGTGCTGCCGCCCGAGTGACGCAACTACAAACCTTGGATTTTCGTTCCTCCCAAACACCAGACTTCCCTGTCTGCCCATTCATTTACTATAATATTTAATTCTGTTTCCATCTCTTTACAGACCAACAACAAAAAATGGACATTCACTAATGCGCGCTGTGCCACCGTCAGCATCCCTTGAGATACTGCAAGGGGTTCTTAGCCATGGGCATGAGCCTGCGGAGAGCAGTGGTCATAGCGCATAAATATTGTAATAATTGCCTTGCCCGGTCGCATACAAGCACCACACCCTTGTGCATCCGGATGAGAGCCTCGTTATCGGCCTTCGTGCTGCCAAAAGGAGCATGGCGGTCCGCCCAACCACCCAGCAACGACCATCGCTTTCCAGAGGACACGCGCGCCAGACCCCACGCGAGACAACGGCGCCCCAGACGCACGGACGAAGGCAGCGATCTCCGAGCCCCTACCTTCGCGGCAATCGTACCGGAAGTCGACCGTGTTCATCAAAAGTAAGGAATGCATCGCGACCAAGCTCACGTTCCTCTCGCCCACGCGCACTCTCCCAAGCGCCACGCTCTATCCGTCGTCCGAGGTCTCCAGACAGCAGCTCCCACCGACCAGCCATCCGCCGCACCTCCCGAGGTGTGGAGACGGGAAGTTACCGGGAGCGGACAGCGAAAGCACTCATAGATCGGGCCATCCAGTCCCCCACCCAGCTAAAGGTTGCCCTCTAATCATGCACGAGTGCATGCGGGCCCAGGATGGCTAAATCCCTTCTTTAGACCATTCTGCCGCCCCGTTCTGTGTCGCCAAATCCCTCTTGGCATCTTCCAATATATTAATGCAGTCTGTTTCCATTCCTACTACTAAAGTATACACTGATCGGAATATATTGAAAGCACAGATAGAGAGCAACACTGCTTACCAGCCGAATCTCCTCCCGAGAGAAGTCAAACGGCAACGAAAGCCTTTTTTCGTTATTTTCTTGATTTTTTACGTTCGCTCTTTCTCTCTTTCAATTTGGACGCCGAAGAAGCCAGTCGAGTTTAATTTTTCGTTTTTCCAGTTCTTTGGAGTTCTCAAAATAAAATGTGTATTCTTTTGCTTAAACATTTTTAAGAATTCTTAACTGAAATAAACATTGGTCCTTCGAGCCTACAAGGAAGATCAGCGACAAAGACATCCCGATAGTCAACCATAGCGAGGCAAGAAAAAAATACATAAAAAACGTAAGTTATTTCTAACTTCAAATAATAAAATTCCAACTAATTCCGCATAATCCAAGTACTCGTACATATTAACCCACTAAGTGTAGTTGGAGAATATTATACATACATACTGTTACGAAATTGCCCTCTTGACAATTTACTCTGTTACAAAATTGCCCTCCTGACACTACTAACTCTGAACACAACTCTATATTGTAACCCATTGTGTATTAGTATGTATACATGTGTGTCCCGTACGGATTTTTAAACCATTTTTCGTGCAATTTCGTCTGCATTGAAATTTAAATATTTGCCTGGCACAGTTTTGAATTCTCTCTTTAAAAAATTTTTTTGTTAAATTCTCAAATTTGTTTTTTAACTTTTCTGATTTTTTTTACTAATAATAAATAAATACTACCACCATCATTATTTTGGTAAAATTATTCTGGATTTTGTTTTCACTTCAAAATTGAAGCAATCCCTCATCTTTTTCCAGTGTACTAAAAAACCATCTCTAGTAATACAGTGAAAAAATTGATATATTGCATTCCATATTTTAAGTTCATTGGATGTTTTCTTTTTACAAGTTCTTCATATCATCTCTGCTGTGACCATCCCAAAGAGTCGTTTTTTATCCCAAAGCAGCAAATTATATCAATGAAGTACTGTTGTTCTCTTCCATCAATTTCGGAGCACAAAGCTTTTTTAACTTTTAAAATCAGTACACCGTTATTAGGAAACACTAATTAAAAATGCCATTGAATAGAACTCCAGAGAAAGTGTCAAGCCAGGAAGACGATTCCAATAAAGGGCTCACCGAAATTGATGCACCAGCTGAACATGGTGCGGGAGGTGGTGGGGCAATTCCAAAGCGACTCACGACGAAAAACTCGAAATCCACAAAAAACCAAAAAGAAACAGATTACGATCCTTCTATGAATGCATTCATATTTCAAGCCGACAATTTGGTGCATTTCTGCACAAAATTTACTTCATTCACAATTGAAGAATTCAAGTTCCCCCTACTTCAGGCCTACCTCAGCGACTTGAATGGATACTACGATGATGTAAAGCGTGCGTACCGTCAAGTTGGACTAGCAAACGATGAAGAGCTACCCAGTGGCTTCAAGTTGGTAGCGCGAAACAAAATGGAGCGATCCCAAGACCGTGCATACAGCACTAAGGCCCAAATCTCAGATCTTTTGGAACTACACAGGCCTCAACAAGTTGAGACACAACGCCCAACTGAGCGGGCCCCGCGCCTGCAATAGAACAAGTTGGAACTGCGCTATGCTTAAATGTGCCCCCATGTGACACCGAATTATTTTCCGGAGGGTATGAAGAGTGGCCGTCCTTCAGAGACATGTTTACGGCGGTATATATTAATCACCCTAAACTCACTCCCGCACAAAAATTTTATCATCTTCGATACAAAACCGCCGGAAAAGCTGGAACAATAGTCAAACAGTACAGCTTAAGCAATGAAAATTTCGAGTTGGCTTGGGACGCACTAAGAACAAGGTTGGAGAACAGGCGTATACTAGTGGACAAACAAGTAAAATCCATTTTGAACCCCCCTCAAGTAAATTTTGAAAGTAGCGATGCACTACAAAGACTTCAGAGTTCTATAAATAACTCTCTGTCAGTCTTGAAGTCACAAGGCGTCCCGACAGAGAATTGGGATCCAATTCTGATCAGTGTTTGTTCTACTAAACTCCCCGAGGAAACCCTAGCGTTGTGGGAACAATCCCTTAGTTCCCGAAAAGAACTTCCGACATGGCATCAAATGAACGAGTTCCTAACTAGTAGGTTCGAGATTGTGGAGCGACTGCAGAATGCGAAACCATGTAGGACCATACAACATCCGAATAAGAGTCACATGAGAATTCAGAACTTTCATACAGAAAGGAGTATGGCCTACTCGTGTCCAATCTGTCGCGCAACTCATACGATCAGATACTGTCAAAAGTTCCAAAAGTTGTCCACTCGTGAAAGAGTGAGAGTCGTAAGAGAGAACCAGATGTGTGAGAATTGTTTAGCATTTTCTCACACTAAACAAGAGTGCTCTAGTCAGCACACCTGCATGCATTGCCGAAAAAAGCATCACTCCATCTCCAAATTGATACCGTTCCGAACCTTCAATGGAATGAGACGCCCCCTAGACGTCAACGAAACCAATTTCAGAACACCACCAGCGAGCAGTCCCGCTCAACAAAATGAGAGAACCAATCTTTATTCACTACAAATGAAGAAAGAGTGCTGCTTCCCACGGCCCTAGTATCCACAGAGCATCTTGGTGAGCTTCATAAGGTACGAGCGCTTATCGACCAAGGCTCCCAAAGAACTTTCATTGCCTCCAAAGTTCAAAAACGGCTGAGACTCCCAACCCAACGAGCTCAGTTCGAAATTTCTGGTATGGGTGGGAAGACCATTCAGAACGCCAGTCACAGTTGCCCTCTCACGCTGTGTGCCCACAAAACTGGTGCAAAAATTCCAATTCAATCAATAGTACATCCTCAACTAACGAAATTTTTAACGCCTTTCAGAATTGAGCAGCCAGATTGGAAACACTTAGCCACACTGGACCTAGCAGATCCTAACTGCTTCACGCAAGCCCAAATCGATATGGTCATAGGAAGTGACTTGATTCCACAAATTCTCCTGGAGGGAATTCATAAAAAAGTGTGCGGTCGTCTACTCGGGCAAAACACCATATTTGGTTGGATTGTAAGTGGTCCACTGACCGAGAAAGTCGCTACCTTTTCGACGCAAGTGGAAGAAGTATCCAATGCACTACTTAGCTCTCAGTTAAAACAGTTCTGGGAGCAAGAAGAAGTGTATCAACAGGTTCCTCCCTCCGAAGAAGACAAAATATGTGAGGAATACTACAAACGAACCACACTTCGGGCAACGGATGGTCGGTACACGGTCAGACTCCCCTTCAAGGTAGGTTTCTCGAACACGCCGAGTTTGGGACCGTCACGTGCTACAGCTTACAGCCAATTGTTAAGCATGGAAAAAACTTTTCCAGGAAAGAAGAACTAAAAACAACGTACGAAGGGGTGCTGAACGAATACGTCACTCTTAACCACATGGAACCGACAACTGCGAAAGAAATTGTCACTACAAGTAGCCACTTGTCCTTCTATTTGCCGCATCACGCTGTAATCAGACCCGATAAAGCGACAACAAAAATACCCGATGGCGTTTATACGAGTTCGTCTTCAACGGAGACGTAGAGAAGATGTATCGGCAAATTCTTGTCCACCAAGACGACCGAGAATTGCAGCGTATTCTCTTCCAAAAGTCCAACAATAGCCCAATACAGGATTTCAAACTAAAAACAGTGACCTTCGGCGTTAATTGTGCTCCATACTTGGCCATCAGAACTCTGCGTCAATTAGCCGAGGACTCTGAAGATGTGTTTCCATTCGCAAAAAAAGTTCTACTCAAGGAAACTTTTGTGAATGATATTCTTACAGGCAGTCGCTGATGCAGTCGAATCACTATCCCAAGTAATCAAAACTCTCGACTCCGGAGGATTCCCACTCCGCAAAATCAGAACTACTCGATTCTGACTTTTTGAAATTTGAGAATGCTAGCTCTACAAAAACGCTAGGAATACGATGGAACGCTCTAGCGGATTTTTTTTCGTATTCCATCACTCCAATAACAATCACTACGGCGGCCACAAAGCGACAAATTCTCTCTGCGGTCGCGAAACTTTTTGACACGGCAGGATGGCTCTCGCCAATCATGACCCGCGCCAAGCTGCTTCTGTAGAAACTGTGGATAGAAGGATCGGAATCGGACGAATATGTTAAGCCGCTCTCCCTGGCCAAATTGAACCAGTTCCTGGGGGACTTACCGGCAATCGTCAACATTCAGATCCCTAGATGGGTACGGTTTTCCCCCATGAAGCAAACCCAACTCCATGGGCTCTGCGATTCCTCTGAGAAGGCGTACTGCGCCGCACTCTACGTGCGCACTCTGGATGCAGAGGGTTCGATTACGTGCCATCTGTTAGTAACAAAAGGCAAAGTGGCCCCTCTACAAACGGTGAGTCTCCCGCGCTTGGAGTTATGCGGGGCATTGTTACTGTCCCAGTTGGTCAAGTCCGTCCGAACAAACTTGGAGATGCCGGCTGAAGGTGTGTTCCTTTGGTCGGACTCGGAGATCGTTTTGGCATGGCTCGAAAAACCCCCACTCACTTGGAAGACCTACGTCGCCAATTGCACGGTCCGAATACTTAACAACGTCAGCAACGCCACGTGGCGCCATGTCGTCAGTGGTGAGAATCTTGCTGATCTGGCCACTCGCGGGTGCAGAGCCGAGGTTTTAGTCTCCAACTCTTTGTGGTGGAACGGACCAAAATGGTTACAAGGCCCCGAAGATTTATAGCCTCGACCCCGAAACGCATCGACCACGCCTCCGGAACAAAAGAGAGTGGAGGCAAATTTGACACTCGACGCGCCCAGTGATATTCTCGATCGGTTTTCGTCCCTTCCGCGGGCACTACGCGTGCTCTCATACGTGTTCCGCTTCATTTACAACGGAGTCACGGCGCGAAGAAATCTCCCTCGGATGGCAGCCTCTACACTTTCCCAAGGTGAAGTCCAAGAAACCAGAAGAAAGCTTATCCTATTAGCTCAGAATCGCCAGTTTCCGCTCGAAGTAAAAGGGTTAACAAGCCAGATTCCCATTCATCGGAAAAGTTCTCTACTCACTCTCAACCCATTCCTGGACTCGCACAATCTCCTAAGAGTGAATGGTAGGCTAGCATCCTCGGGTCTAAGTTACAACGAGCGACACCCCATCATTCTCCCTGATACCTCCCGATTCTGTACTCTATATCTCAATTTTATACACACCCTCTTCCTGCATGCTGAGCAACGGCTTATGTTTCCGCGCCTAAAGCCACAGATAAAAAAATTTATACACTTGTGTAAAGTGTGTACCGTCTTCAAGCAGAAGGTCCGCTCGCAAATCATGGCAGCCTTGCCACCCGAACGTTGTACTTTATCTGTTCCCTTCACAACCACCGGAGTTGACTTTGCAGGTCCTTTCCTCATTAAAGCGTCCCAGCTTCGGTCAGCGACGTTCATGAAAGGTTATGTTGCTGTGTTTGTGTGCTTTTCAACGAAGGCTATACATTAGGAACTCTGCTCTGACCTCACGACCGAAGCTTTCCGAGCAGCGTTCGCCCGCTTCGTTGGCAGGAGAGGACTGCCTCGCAAAATCATGTCTGATAACGGCAAAACGTTCGTCGGTGCTCAGGTGGCGCTCAGCCGGGACTTCCTCAAGTTCTCGAAGGAGGTATCATCAGACATCGTCAAACAGTACGCGCCACAAGGCTTGAACTGGGATTTCATCCCGCCTAGCGCACCCCATATGGGTGGTCTTTGGGAATCCGCGGTCAAAAGTTTCAAAACCCATTTGAAAAAGACTGCCGGCGTTCATAAATTTTACTATGAAGAAATTACCACCCTACTTTGCCGCATAGAGGCGGTCCTAAATTCTCGGCCGCTTTCTCCGCTCTCCCAAGATCCTAATGAACTTTTAGCTCTCACTCCAGGTCACTTCCTACGAGGTGCCCCCCCTCCTGGCGATCCCGGAACCCAATTTGGAGAACGTGTCTCTCATAAACCGTTGGGAAAAGCTGAAGGCTATCCATCACCAATTCAGCCGGAGATGGAAGGACGAGTACTTGAAGGAACTCCATAAGCGATACAAATGGCGACATCCACATGAAGAGTTACACACGGACCAACTGGTAATAATTAAAGACGAGCTGCTGCCTCCGGCTGATTGGCGATTGGGCCGAGTCAGCGCGCTACACAGCGGGACCGACGGACACGTCCGAGTCGCGGATGTCCGCACGCAGGCTGGTGTTCTCACCAGGCCCGTCGTGAAACTCTGCGTGCTGCCGCCCGAGTGACGCAACTACAAACCTTGGATTTTCGTTCCTCCCAAACACCAGACTTCCCTGTCTGCCCATTCATTTACTATAATATTTAATTCTGTTTCCATCTCTTTACAGACCAACAACAAAAAATGGACATTCACTAATGCGCGCTGTGCCACCGTCAGCATCCCTTGAGATACTGCAAGGGGTTCTTAGCCATGGGCATGAGCCTGCGGAGAGCAGTGGTCATAGCGCATAAATATTGTAATAATTGCCTTGCCCGGTCGCATACTGTTGCGGCATGCCAGTCCACCAACAGATGCCGAATATGCAAAAACAAGCACCACACCCTTGTGCATCCGGATGAGAGCCTCGTTATCGGCCATCGTGCTGCCAAAAGGAGCATGGCGGTCCCGCCCAACCACCCAGCAACGACCATCGCTTTCCAGAGGACACGCGCGCCAGACCCCACGCGTGACAACGGCGCCCCAGACGCACGGACGAAGGCAGCGATCTCCGAGCCCCTACCTTCGCGGCAATCGTACCGGAAGTCGACCGTGTTCATCAAAAGTAAGGAATGCATCGCGACCAAGCTCACGTTCCTCTCGCCCACGCGCACTCTCCCAAGCGCCACGCTCTATCCGTCGTCCGAGGTCTCCAGATAGCAGCTCCCACCGACCAGCCATCCGCCGCACCTCCCGAGGTGTGGAGACGGGAAGTTACCGAGAGCGGACAGCGAAAGCACTCATAGATCGGGCCATCCAGTCCCCCACCCAGCTAAAGGTTGCCCTCTAATCATGCACGAGTGCATGCGGGCCCAGGATGGCTAAATCCCTTCTTTAGACCATTCTGCCGCCCCGTTCTGTGTCGCCAAATCCCTCTTGGCATCTTCCAATATATTAATGCAGTCTGTTTCCATTCCTACTACTAAAGTATACACTGATCGGAATATATTGAAAGCACAGATAGAGAGCAACACTGCTTACCAGCCGAATCTCCTCCCGAGAGAAGTCAAACGGCAACGAAAGCCTTTTTTCGTTATTTTCTTGATTTTTTACGTTCGCTCTTTCTCTCTTTCAATTTGGACGCCGAAGAAGCCAGTCGAGTTTAATTTTTCGTTTTTCCAGTTCTTTGGAGTTCTCAAAATAAAATGTGTATTCTTTTGCTTAAACATTTTTAAGAATTCTTAACTGAAATAAACATTGGTCCTTCGAGCCTACAAGGAAGATCAGCGACAAAGACATCCCGATAGTCAACCATAGCGAGGCAAGAAAAAAAAAATACATAAAAAACGTAAGTTATTTCTAACTTCAAATAATAAAATTCCAACTAATTCCGCATAATCCAAGTACTCGTACATATTAACCCACTAAGTGTAGTTGGAGAATATTATACATACATACTGTTACGAAATTGCCCTCTTGACAATTTACTCTGTTACAAAATTGCCCTCCTGACAATTTCTCTAACACTCTGTACTCGGACTCGTACCACTGGATTGTGTAGTAATCAAACAATCGCTGGTTAAATTTAAATAATTAGCTTTATTTAATTATTGCTATTTACACATTTAATATTAGGCTTAAAGTTTACTTAGTTATTATTTGCACTTTATTTCACAGACCATTAGTCACTTTATTTAATAAGTAATTTCATCACTTTATTTAATATTGAATTTCATCACTTCGCAAAATTACAAATACTACTAATACTGCTGCTTCGATTAAAATGCCTGCTGTACACACTGTTACGGTCTCTGATCTACTGTATTCGACTTTGAACAGTCTTGTCGCTTTTATAGTTTTCGAATGGTTGGTGTAGAAACTTCTACGCCATTCTCGTACTTTCTAGAATTTTCGATCCATTTCGACAGAAGCGCGCCAGACCCCACGCGAGACAACGGCGCCCCAGACGCACGGACGAAGGCAGCGATCTCCGAGCGCCTACCTTCGCGGCAATCGTACCGGAAGTCGACCGTGTTCGTCAAAAGTAAGGAATGTGTACGACTTCATATAAATATCAATCGCACAACCTTCAACTGTATATTTGTATGTATCCGTACGTTTGTACCCACAACAACAACAAGGAATATGCAGTATGCGCGTGCAGTAGCATTGTGGCTCAAATGACACTTGCACAAGAATTAGGTGCATTCCCAAAAATGCAACATAAGCATTTGGGTGGCATTGAAACGTATGTTCATTGAACTTGCACATGCTGCTATGCGCTGCTGTTATATTCTGCTGATATTTATTTTTAGTACATATTAATTATTATTGATGATGTTAGCAATATGTTATTATTTAAGACGATGAATTTCAATAAACAAATCACTCTTTGATTCTTTAGCAACAAAAAAACCGAGTCTTTTATTTCAGCGACGGATTGTTCAGGTTCAAGTGCTTGAACAATCAAATTATTATTCCTAGTCTCATATTGGTTCAAGTACCTGTATGAGACGTCAATAAGGAATACATCAATACAGTCAAACGTGGCTGTATTTACAATTGGTGACCCCGCCGTGATAGAAGGACGTGATACACAGGACATAAAATTGATTCAGCAAAAGCACAGCAGTGTGAGCATTCAATTTTATCACCATTCATCAATCGGTTTTAGTTCGAGCACACAGGGTGCTACAAAACACGATTCTTAAGAAGCAAGAGCACAATAGTGTGAGCGTTAATAATGACAACTATCGACGATCTCGTCCGTCATCAGGACGACAATGCAATTGGTCTCCAAAAGGCCATTGCATCCTATAAGAAGACGCCGAAAGATCGGAAGACACTCGACTATATTGAAAGGAAATCCAGGGAAATTGAGGAGCTATGGTTAACTTTCCAACGTATCGACAACCAAATTAGAAGGGATCCAACGGCAGCTAATGGCCATCCATACTTTGTGAAGGATCTATACGCATCAATGGGCAACCGATACCAAGACTTCCTTGCAGACGTCAAGGAGAGCAAACAAATACTCACAACAAAGGGCATAACTCAACCACAAGCAGTTAGTGTCCCAAGTTGCTCAACGGAACCTGCAGAGAAGGGCATAACTCAACCACAAGGAGTTAGTGGCCCAACTCGTTCAGCAGAACCCATAGAGAAGAGGCTTCAAAAGACTAATATGCCTAACATGGTGCACAAGCAAAAGACAGTTATTGCACTCGTGCAACGCATGTTAGACGATGTATTGGCTGATGACACACCCCATTCATGCCAATATTATACTACAAAGGCCAACCTTATAGAACATCATTGGAATGCAGCCCGAAGATTTAATGATGTTATACTGGATTCTATAGATGACATGAATTCTGACGATTATAATTTTGAAGAATACCTGAGCATAGAGATGCATGTCAGTAGAGAATTCTTATGCTTCAAGAGAAGGGAGTGACCGTTCCTGCAATTTCGAATCGAGCGTCACTCGCCGAACATTTGCCAAAGGTAATACTGCCAAAATTCGATGGAGATTACCTGAAGTGGCAACAAGTTTATGATCTATTCAATGAAATGATCCACAAAAGGCCATTTCCAACAATACAAAATATGTGGTATCTTAAAACAAATTTGATCGGAGAAGCAGAACGATTAATTAGACACCTCACTCTAACTGAGAATAACTACCAAACTGCATGGGAATCACTCCAGAATTGACATAGCAATGTGCGATTGCAAACTTCAGCTCTGTTGGAAAAACTATTGGGGCAAAACAAACACTCAACAGACTATCCATCAGCGACAGCACTAAAGGGACTTCATTATACAACCCAGGAAACCTTATTGGCATTAAGAAACCTTTGTTTAGACACGAATTCTTGGGATCCAATTATTCTCCACCTCCTAATGAAGAAATTAGACAAAGGCACGCGGATTGCATATGAGCAGTCATTGGAGAAGCCAAAGGAATTACCTACCCTAAGGCAATTCTTAAAGTTTATTGAAACAAGATTCCAGTCTCTCGAGGCAATCGGCCAAAGAGAGCATACGGCAAAAACATTGACAACGGTAATAGCCACAAAACAAGGAATCAAGAAATGCTTGTCTTGCAATAGCCAAACACATCCGCTGTTTGCATGCCAAAGCTTTTTGAAACTTTCTGTTCAGAAGAGGTTATAGTTCCTAAAAACACATAAGCTATGCATTAATTGTCTAAAGCCTGGACACTGGGCAAAGGATTGTATGTCAAGAAAATGTACTAAGTGTAATCACAGTCACAATACATTAGTACATTCTGAAGGATATCGCCGCGAACCAGCCGTAAACCAGGTCAAGTATGAACCACACCCTCAACAGTCCACAACACTAGTAGCTTCGAAGGAGTCGAAGCAACAGGGATATGTGCTCCTCAGCACTGGAAGTTGAATGCAGAGCCATTCTGGACTCCGGATCTCAGATCAATATCCAAGTTTCAACGAAGTCCACAACAATGAATATCCAAGGAATAGGCAAGGGAACTCGGAGAGCACAGCGTCGAGTTAGCCTTGAACTACAGTCACGAATTGACGGCTTTTCCACTCGACTGGCGGCGTTCGTTCTAGGAGATATAATTTCTCCGCAACCGACAAAACCATTTGACATATCCAAATGGCCAATTCCGAAGAACATCACTTTAGCGGATCCAGTATTCAACCGTCCTGACAAAATCGATGTTTTATTAGGAGCGGAATTCTATCACCAAGTATTGTCAATTGGACAGATACGATTAGCAATCGAACTTCCAACACTACAAAACACAGTGTTTGGCTGGATACTATCAGGAAGGATAGGAGAACTTCAGATGGCGTCAGCAACTTGCGGTATTTGCAGTGAGGATGATGATGATACAAACCAACTTATTGAACGGCTATGGAAACTGGACGAAGTCGAACTAGCTGAATCAATTTTATCCCCAACAGAAAGACTTTGCGAAAATCGTTTTATACAAAATACAACTAGAAACAATGATGGGCGTTTTATTGTAAAATTACCATTCGTAGAGAATGCAGCTGTTTTAGGTAGTTCAAAGGATATAGCAATCAACAGATTCCTGGCGCTTGAACATCAATTATCTAAATACAATGCCGTACGTGAACAATATATCGAGTTTATGGAAAATTATGAAGCCTTGGGCCACATGAGGGAGATCAACATCAATGAAATACTCTCACCTAATTACTTCATCCCACACCACTGTGTACTTAAACCTGACAGCAGCACAACAAAACTGCGGGTGGTATTTGACGCATCTTCAAAAACGTCATCGGGAGTCTCACTCAATGACATAATGCACATAGGTCCAACCATACAATCCGAACTATTTTCAATCCTGCTACGTTTCCGTCTACCGAAATTTGTATTCACCACCGACATTGAAAAAATGTATCGGCAGATACTGGTCCACTCTGAAGATCGCCATTATCAATTGATCATATGGAGGAGCGACCCTAAGAAACCACTGAAGTGTTACGAACTTAACACTGTCACATATGGGACAAGATCGGCAACATACCTCGCCACAAGATGTGTCAAACAAATGTCATCAGAAAACGCCATCCGGTATCCACTAGGTGCTCAGATGCTTCAGGATAACTTTTATGTCGACGATGGTCTTGGTGGATCAGACAGTCTGATTACCGCCATGGAAACTCAACGGCAACTCATCACTATATTGAATGGATATGGAGTCAAACTACGCAAATGGTGTGCTAATAACCCTAAACTCCTGCAGAACATTCCACAAGGTGACCAGGAAGTTAATTTGGATTTTACTAACGACAAGAATGATTCAATAAAAACCCTGGGCCTGACATGGCTGCCAAAGACTTACCAATTCTGTGTAAAGGTGAATCTCAACCCCGTTAAACGAATTACCAAGCGGTCTGTCACCTCAGACGTAGCGAGATTATTTGATCCTCTTGGAATTCTAGCTCCAGTTGTAATTACAGCAAAAATCTTTATACAAGCATTATGGCAATTAAAAATTAGTTGGGATGAAGCTCTACCAGCAGAATTACATACAAGATGGGAGCTTTTTCGAAGCGCTTTGCAAGAATTGGACAACTTTAAATTTTCACGACACATTCATAGAAGTGAGATCCCAACATCAATTCAACTTCACGTCTTCTCCGATGCATCAGAAAAAGCCTTCGGAGCAGCAATTTATATCAGATCTCTCTTCAAAGAAGGAAGAGTAGTAGTGAGGTTGTTATGTGCCAAATCACGCGTAGCTCCACTTAAGCTACAAACATTGCCTCGCTTGGAACTATGCGCAGCAGTACTAGGCTCACAGTTGGCAGCTAGGGTAAAAAATGATTTACGGTTAAAGGATTGTCGCACCTTTTTGTGGACAGACTCACAAATAGTTCTGTCTTGGATTAATTCAGCCTCCTCATCATTTCAAACATTTGTAGCCAACAGGGTAGCTACTATTCAAGGTTTGACATTAGCAGAACAGTGGCGTCATATTAGCTCCAAGGATAACCCAGCTGACGTTGTCTCACGAGGATTATCACCAAGAGAATTTGCAAGATGTGACCTGTGGCTTTACGGGCCATTTTTTCTACATGGGAAAGAATCAGCATGGCCTCCCAAGTTTGCTCCACAGCTAGCCATTCCCAATAACATCGAGAGAAAACGAACGAATCCAGCATCCTTGGTAGCAATTGACTCTGAAGAACTGGTGTATACAATCAACCACCGAAACTATTTCAGGACTCTTCAACGCATCGTAGGATACATTTGTCGTTTCATAAGCAGCACTAGATGTAGCAAGGACGTACGAAAAACTGATATAGCGCTGACTCCCATCGAATTAGATCATGCATTTAGAATCATTGTTCAAGCTATGCAAAGATCTGATTTCAATGACGACATCATGTACCTCAAAAAACACAAGGATCTCAAGGGGACGAGTACATTGAAGAGCCTATCACCATTTTTGGATGACGCAAACATTTTGCGAGTTGGAGGACGATTGGAAGCATCACTGATACCTTATGAAGCAAAACATCAAATGCTCATTCCGTATAATGATCCCTTAGCAAAACTACTATTTGACTCACATCTACGATTTGAGATGACTCACATCGAGAATAAATACTGTGGACCTCAAGCCTTGCTGGCCATAAAAGGGCAAAGGTACTGGCCCATAAAAGGCAAATCATCGGCCAGATCAACAGTACAGCAATGCATACGATGCACCAGGGCAAGGCCTCAGTTGTTGAACCAATTAATGGGAAACCTGCCAGCAACACGAGTTACACCAGCACGCCCATTCATTAACTCTGGAGTAGACTACTGTGGACCATTCTGGGTGCATTACAAAATTAGAGGGAAAAGACCACACAAGGCTTACATATCCGTTTTCTGCTGTTTTGCTACTAAAGCTGTCCATTTAGAACTTGTAAGCGATCTTACGACAGAAGCATTCATTGGCGCTCTGAAACGTTTCATTGGCGCTCTGAAACGTTTCATTGGCCGACGTGGAAATTGTCAAAACTTATATTGTGACAACGCGACAAATTTCATTGGCGCCAAAAACAAGCTTACGGAACTGACTACATCAATATATTCAGATGAAGGGAAAACAAAAATTGAGACAGAATGCGGTAAAAAGGGAATACAATTCAATTTTATTCCTCCAAGAGCCCCTCATTTCGGAGGTCTGTGGGAAGCAGCAGTGAAGTCTGCGAAGCATCTTTTGGTTAGGAGCGTGTCAACAGCATCACTAACCTATGAAGAGCTGGAAACAGTCATTATTGAAATAGAAGCCATTCTCAACTCAAGACCAATAAGTTCGATGTCCAACGATCCAAATGACTTAGGCGCCCTGACTCCAGGCCACTTCTTGATAGGAGAACCACTCAACACGCAAGTCGATGTAAATAACATCCCGTCAACTTCAAATTTGCTGACCCGGTGGAAACTCGTATCCCACATCAAAAATGAGTTTTGGAAACAATGGTCGCACGAATATTTATGTGAGCTTCAATCTAAAACCAAATGGACACATCAGCACAATAACATCAACCAAGGGGACATGGTAATAATCAAGGAAGACTATGTTCCAGTTCTTCAATGGCAACTAGGAAGGATAACAAGGACGTATAAGGGTGATGATGGAGCAGTACGAGTGGCTGATGTTAGAACAGCTACTGGAACTTGGAAACGTGCAATCCATAAATTAGCTCTACTACCCATAAATGATAATAGGATCCATGACCAACCAACAAGTCATGAGAATTAAGATGAAAAAGTAGAAATACCAACAAAACGAATAAAAACAAGACATACGGGACTCACAACAGTACTGCTGGGATTACTCATCATACCAATTGTCATGGGAGCTCCAATAAGATTTTCGCAGATTGCTAACACCAAATTCAACACGGAATTGGGTATTTACTTCGAAGGAATAGGTTCAGCACATTTCGAGAGGTCAGAATGGAAACTTGTAGTGTACTACGAACTAGAGTCATACTGGGCAGAACTTACGACTTTATCCAAGGGCATCAGTAGTTTACGACACTTATGTCAGAAGCTGCCACCATTTACTTGTCATGATACTCTTGTGAACTTCGAGCATGTTGAAGCTGAATTACAAATGGATAACAAGATATTGTTTCCCCATTCTTGATACATTTGGAGTTATTATACTGGTGCTTGAGCCAGTATCTATTAACGCGTTAAAAGTTATATCTCCTATACTTAGTTTAATTAAAGGCAATGTGGGTTCCGAGGCTCGTTGGTAAAATTTACATATTCTTCGAAATTTCCAATTTCCATCGGTTGGAATTGGCTTCGTCTAGAGTTTTGTGTATCAAAACTCATGTGTGAATTGCGAGTTTGAGCCGAATTAACCCTATTCTGGTATAGTTGGTTCTGATTTTGGTACTCTGAATAGTTATTATTATTATTAGCTGAATATGGTCCAGTACCATTACGGTTTGATTAAACTCTGAATTATTTCTGTTATTACCCGAATACGATCTAGTACCGTTAAAGTTTTGATTGGGATTTCTTCTCAAGACTTGGTCGCTACCATTTCGACCAGGAGGACCAAAACAGTCTTCTTTTCTTTGTGGAATTATTGGTGGCTTGAAATGTTTTTTATGACCATAGGCAATGCATCTAGGATCTGTCAACAACTTTAATCTATCATATCTTTTATACATTTTATCCAATGTTTTATCACTATCAACGTGGGCCCTTACGGTTCCATCAGTTTTCTCTAAAATGATTTCTAGTAAATCTCTATCTACATTTTCTGCTCTATATAGATCAGGTTTTCTTTCGTCAAAATCGTATAATTCATTTAACTTGTACTTAATTTCAAAAGGTTATTTAAATAATTCACTTAAATTATTCACCCTCATTAGGGGGGGTCAATTTGTATGGATCGAAAAAAAGTCACCAAGCGGTTGTCAAAATCGTAATCTACGAGAAATTCTAAGAAAGTTTACCCAAGAAACCATGGGTCTAAAAATAGAGCTTCCGATTTTTAACGAGAAAGTTTTATTTTATTTTTTTTATTTTTTTAAATTATTTATTTATTTGGATTTGATGATCCAAAAATTGGAAGGCCTTGTATTTTAAGTTATGTTACCTGTCCCCTCATTAAAATTAAAAAAACTATTTTGCGATGTTTTGAAAAGATCACACTTTTTATTTCAACATTACTTATTTTTAAAGTCTTTCTTGCTATCAATCCTAGGTGTTACTTTCGACTTTTAACTGTGATTGCCATAACACCATCGCGATTTTTTTCAATAGTTCGACGTGAGACTCTACTCAGTAGTTGCACAAACCGTTCGGTTCCTTGAATGTGTAGAGGAATTTGTGGATCCGGAAGCGGTGGATTATCCAATTCTATGTAATTGAGCAAGTGTTCATAGGGTATGCTTGCAGTGAATGGGGGCTCGGATAAAATGCCATCGTTATCTAAGTTTATCATGTCGAAGTAATTAGTGCAGTTAAAATTTATAGTTGGCTTTTTGTAAACTCTTAATTTTGTTTTGAGGGTCCCTCATGATCCAACACTTATTGAAAAGTTCTCCATATGTTTTGTTGGGCTTGGAGCGCTGTCTAAGTTTCAGCTTAATATCCTCCAATTTTGGAAAATCACTGAGTTCACGAATACACCTTGCGGCTTCCCCACGTATTTTTTCGTTAATAATAATCTGCATGCCATAATTGTAAAGTTGTGCACTAGCTGCACACATTTCCAAAGTGTTCTCCACTGATTTTATCCACATCTTTTAAAATAGAATAAAATAAGAACAAATCACAAATTTATAATGAGTGTGGCTGACACACTTAAATAAAAAACAGCAACAAAAAGAAACGCATATTGCCGGTCGAAGTGACAGAGAGCAGAGCACGATCTTGCTCAACCGCTCTACTAGGTGCCAGCAATTCCCTACATTGGAGTGTCCAATGCGCGACTCCCACTATGGAGTTTTATTCACCAGTTGCAACCACAATAACAACTCAAAGCTCCTCTACCACAACTGTAACACCGGTGACTGCGACGGTAACGATTAGCTGCAACTCGCCAATAATGGCAATCGGAACAACACCAATTTCATCAGCAACAACAAACACGCAAGTACAAAATATAAATATTAAAACCAGTAACAAAATTACCTAAAATAAAAACACAAAACGAAACCGCGAAAAACAATCGCCGAACAAGTTAAATGAACAAAATACTAGTAACAAAAGACCGAAAAATAAAATGTTCAACACAACACAAACATCACTCCAAAAATATTGGCTGAGCAAGCCTATCCCTCCAAACACAACAAACAGATTCGAACTGTTAGCAGTAAATGACAAAACGGACTCTCAAGACAACAGTGAAGAACAAACCAACAGTGGGACAAATGCGAACATTAATATACAAAAACCAATTGCGCAACGTTTACAAAAACCGCCTCCTATATATGTTCAGAATGTTGAAAATATAAAAGCCTTATCTGAAGCACTAGATTCCATGCCAAATATATTGTACGAAATGAAAATTCTAAGCAAGAACGAAATAAAAATTCAACCAAAAGAATCCACACACTACACAAAAGTAATTGAATTATTAAAGCAAAAAGGGACAAAGTATTACACATTTCGACCAAAAGATGAGCGAGGCTTTAGAGTGGTATTACGAAATATGCACCATTCAACCGACACAGAAGACATTAAAAACGAATTAGCCGAACTAGGCCATGAAGTGACAAATATCCATAACATCCAAATAGCTAATGGTGCCAAAATAAAACAACCACTTTCACTATTTTCAATTGAATTGAAAATAAAAGATAACAATAAAGGCATATACGACATTACTCACCTCCTACACTGCAAAATTAGCTATGAGCCACCCCGACAAAAGAGAACTATTCCCCAATGCACAAATTGCCAAAAGTACGGGCACACAAGAAACTACTGCCAGATAGACCCGGTGTGTGTCAAATGTGCTGGAAAACACAAGAGAAACATGTGCACAATTAAAATCGACGCTGATAGAGTAAATATTAAATGCGTACATTGCGGTGAAAACCACACGGCAAACTACAGAGGATGTGCGATATATAAAGCTCTACAAGTCCAGAGATACCCCACACTTCGCAAGAAAGAAACAAATGAACAAATCAATATTGAAACAAACCAAAACAATCACAATACATAAATAAATGGCCAGAAAATCATCTCTGGTATTTCATACGCTCAAGCTGCACAAATGGAAACAATATCACAGGAGCCAAATCAAATAAAAAGCAACAGCACATATGAAATAATATCAAACAATGACGATCTATCCAAATTAAAAACAATGATGAAACAACTAATAAATCAAATGACTAGTATGATGAACATAGTAACTATGCTTGTATGCAAAATAGATGAACGCAGTAAATAAAATAAATTTGGCACTATGGAATGCAAATGGACTGTCGCGCCATGAACTAGAACTAAAGACTTTCCTAATAAATAATTCAATAGATGTGATGTTAATCTCGGAAACACATGCTACAGACAAAACATATGTTAAATTCCCTAACTTTGACATCCATTACACAAATCATCCTGACAACAAATCTCACGGTGGAACGGCGATCATTTAAAAAAAAAATATGAATTACATTGAACTTGACGCATATAAAAAAGAAAACCTTCAAGCAACCACAATAGCACTAAAAGACTCGAAAGGACAAATCGTAGTATCTGCTGTCTATTGTCCACCAAAATATAACAACACAAAAGAACAATATCTAGACTATTTAAGAAAACTGGGGAATCGCTATTTAGCCGGAGGTGACTATAACGCTAAAAATGTTT
Source organism: Clusia tigrina (assembly GCA_920105625.2). NCBI lineage: Eukaryota > Metazoa > Arthropoda > Insecta > Diptera > Clusiidae > Clusia > Clusia tigrina. The sequence goes on from OV050031.1 coordinate 155,191,496, forward strand.
TATGAGGATCAAGGTTGACAAACGCAAAAGGACGCGAGTTACTTAAAGCTATACGATATAGTAATGGTCGATTCACTGGTGAACCAACATATTGGCCAACAGATACAAAAAAACAACCAGATTTAATAGACTTCTGCATCACAAATATTCTTCATAAACAGCCGACTATTAAATCATGTTTAGAATTATCCTCAGCCCACTCCCCAATCCTAATGACATTACTAGGATCAATAGAGACAAGACTTTTCTCAGGCATCTATAACAATAAAACTGACTGGAATAATTTTCGTCTAGCACTGAAAAAACAACTAAAAAAAGATATACGATTAAAAAAAAATAATAAAATCGATTCCGCAATCGCATACTTCAATGATAGCGTCATCGAAGCAATCACAGCTTCAACACCAAAGCTAACGTTAGCAAATACGGACACTACACCAGCGTTCATCAAGGGAAAAATTAAATGGAAAAGGAAGCTCCGGAAAACATGGCAAATCACTAAGAATCCGGAAGATAAACGCAACCTAAACAAGGCAACAAATGAATTAAAAATGTTACTTCAGAAAAACAGAGAAAAATAACTAGGAAAACATATGCTGAACTTGGGAAAGACCACATCAACAAATTACTCTCTTTGGAAGGCTACGAAAAAACTCACTGGTGCAATAATACACAAACCTCCTATCAAAACACAAACCGGTACATGGGCGAAAACAAGTAAAGACAAAGCCAAACACTGGCCAAACATTTCCTTGAAATATTTGCAAGCGAAATGGACAATCAAACCACTCATCTTGACAATGTAATAAATATCCCGAAATCCAAAACAAAAAAGACATCAGTAGCAGAAATCAAAAACAAAATTAAAAAATTAAAAGACAAAAAGGCGCCAGGATATGATCTGATAAGCGGGAAAATGCTAAAAGAAATGCCTGATATAGCTATAATATATATCCGAAATATATTTAACTGCATGCTAGAAACTAAGTATTTCTCTCGCTTATGAAAAGTTGCACAGATAACAGCCATCAGCAAGCCAGGAAAAGATGCCACCAAAACAACTTCTTACCGACCTATCAGTCTATTGCCAATACTATCGAAAGTATTTGAAAAGATACTACAGGACAGATTAGAGCCAATCTTAACAACAAAAAATTTAATACCCAGCCATCAGTTTGGATTTAGAAGACAACACTCAACTGTGCAACAGGTCCACAGGGTTGTAAACAAAATCCTTGAAAGTATAGACAACAAAAAATACTGCGTAGCTGTATACTTGGACATTGCAAAAGCATTCGACAAGGTGTGGCACAAAGGACTTCTATATAAACTTAAGCGAATATTTCCACAAAATTATTATGACATTTTAAAGAGCTATATAAGCGAACGACAATTCTACATAAAATATGACGAGGATTGCTCAGACATCCTACCAATGACAGCTGGAGTACCACAAGGCAGCGTATTAGGACCTCTACTATACTTAATATTCACAGCAGATATACCAATTCCAACGAAAAGCAATGCGATGATAGCAACATTCGCAGACGACACAGTTTTAATGGCATCACACAATGAAGAAAAAAAGGCAACAAATGCAATCCAACGTATATTGGACAATGTAGTAGCATGGTGTGACTTATGGGGAATAGAGATAAATAAAGACAAACCTGTACAAGTTGTATATACAAACAGAAAATCGACACAATACAGCCTTGCTATAAAGGGCAAAAAAATAAAAACTCACTCTGCTGCAAAATATCTTGGAATAACCATAGACAAAAAATTGACTTGGAAGCAGCACATCATTAACAAGCGAAACGATGCAAAAAATAAGTACCGACAATTAAGCTGGCTACTTGGACGAGCATCTAGACTATCTCTCTACAACAAACTAATAATATACAAGACAATAATAGCACCTATCTGGAAATATGGAATCGAGATATGGGGCACAGCTAGCATATCAAACTTAAATTTAATACAACGAATGCAGTCAAGAATACTACGAACAATTACAAATGCTGAATGGTATATCCCGAACGAGGTTATACACTGTGACCTACACATTGAAACCATCACGGACACAATCACAAAATGGAGCACAAAACATATACACCGACTGAGAGGCTCCAAAGGAAGAGGCCCTAAAAGAAGTTCTTTTGGCATTGGCAAAAAGAGCATATTCAATCCAAACCGGCACAAAATATTACTTAATATTATTGTTATAGATTGTAATATATAGAGGAAGAAATAAAAAAAAAAAAAAAAAACTGATTTTATAAAGGACAAGTTACCATAGTTTTTGTTGTCTTCGAAAGGTCTTAGTCGTCTAAACTGGTCCAAGATGTCTAGTGGTCGCAGAAAAAATTCATTTTGTGATTCATTTCGTTAATATTGATGTTGCTGTTGTCGCTGTTGCAGCTATTCATTTATTTGTTGTAGCTGTTGTTGATATTGTTGTTGCAACTGTTAATTTTGTTGTTGCAGCTGTTGTTGGAGTTGTTGGATGATTTCCTCCTGCTTCTTAATGACGTCCTCGTTTTCCTTATTGATTTGCTCCATATTGACTTTGCTGTTCTTATCGAATGCTTTTTGCAAACTGTCTTTCATATATTCGCTATTTCACAAATTTTTCTTTTTCTTCTTTTGTTGTTCTAGTTCACAAATTGTTTTTAATTTCTTCACTTAACATATTTTCCTTTTTGTAAATTACTTTCACTTATATCGTTTACGCTTTTGCTCATTTGTCTTATATATTTGTTTAGTTTGTTATCGCTTAAATATTAACATTGCACAAAATATGCTTAAAAGTTAACTTTTGCTTTTCAACTTAAATTATAATCTGTTTTTCTTTTCCTTTTTGTAAATTTTCAATATTACACAAATCTTTAGACTTGCTAATTTTTTAGCTAAAGCTTTGGCCGCTTTTTCCGACTGCGCCAGTTATAAGCTGAGTAAAACAAATTAAGCTTATGCTTAAAAATTACTTTTTTAGCTTGCAATGAATCTTAAGACTGACTTAAAAGTATTTTTCTATTCTACTTTACTGTTCAAATTCAGTTGGCCTTGAAGTGCAAATTATGTTACAAAGCACATTTTTGCATTTGGAGCCTTAACTGAATTTGGGACCATCTGCTATGCAATAACAAAAACTAAGCGATAACGCTATTGCATAGAGGAATGTGAATTTGTATATATGTATGGATATATGTATTTATATATGTAGGGTATGCGGACATAACTCGCACGCACTCGAGAATATAAGAATGACTGATAGAAACTTTTTCTATTGCTTGGGAGTTGCTCAGAAGCAAGTACGAGAATAAGCGCATCATCATTAACGCGCACTTAGCTGAAGTTACTCACCTACCAGCCGCTCAAACGGAAAGCGCATCTAATTTACGAAAGTTGATCGATGGCGTCATCTCAGCGGTTCGCGCGCTAGAACAACTGAATCGCCCTGGTGACCACTTGGATGATTGACTAGTTTTCATGATCGTCCACAAACTGGACCCAGGTACCAGATAAGCCTGGGAGCTTTCCCTCCCTTCTGGTGACGAAATGCCTACTTTCGATCAACTTAAAGAGTTTTTAGAGAATCGTACTCGATCTCTAGTAATTTTCCAGAGCTCTCTGGATGCGAAGCCTGCCTTCAAAGATACAGCTCTATCTAGAAATAAACTCCACCATGGAGTTAAAAATTATGATGCCGCCCCTGGACGCTGTCGTGGGTGTGCCGGCAAAGACATCATCATGTTTTGCGAAGATTTTATAAGGAAGTCTCCTCAGGAGCGCTAGAAGTTGATTGAAAAGTGCAACATGTGTCTCAACTGTTTGAGATACGGGCATCAACAGTCAGCATGTTCATCAAATCGACGCTGTCAGCATTGCAACAAAATGCATCACTCTATGCTGCATGAATATTTCAGCCCTAATGTCAGCACGAGCCCATCAACGCATACAGTTCCTAAACCGACAAATTTAAATGCAAAAAATGCTACGATTTCCAACGATTCATCATTAAAATCCATTCCTGAGCTTTCACCGGTGCTACTAGGAACAGCTTTAGTTTCAATAGTCTCCAACAGTGGACACAAACTCACACTCAGGGCATTACTCGATAGCAGAGCTGAGGCGTCATTTATAAGCGAATTTGCTACGAAACAATTACAATTAACACGAGTGGCCACTCATATTCTAGTGAATGGAGCAAGCGGCAGTAAAATCGCACTCGCGCGAGGTATCGTTGAGTTCACGATCAAATCTCTTAAATCATCATCATTTAAGGCTACATGCGTGGCATTAGTTCTCCATCGTGTTGGGAAGCTTATTCCAACATTCAGAATTCCACCTAGTCAACTTATCGAATTTCAAGAGCTTGATTTGGCAGATCCCAGGCTTAATGTTCCAGAAGGCATTGGCCTTATTCTGAGTGCTGCAGACTATGCCGTAATGCTTAAGAATGATGTTAAACGGAGTAAAGTCAACAACACCGTTGCTAAAAACACTCATCAGGGATGGGTTGTGTTTGGTGGTCTCACCTCGAAGCACAAGCTTGCAGCAAACGAAAAAGCATACAATTGCAACTTCACTATCGTCGACCTGGATGAATCTCTGCGTAGATTTTGGGAATTGGAAGAGGAAAATTTGAGTCCTGCACTCACAAAGGATCAACGCGCTTGTCAAGAATTCTTCGACAAAACTACCAGGCGTATAGATAGCGGCCGCTACGTTGTCAGATTGCCAGTGAAGGAAGGCGCTGACTTAACACAGCTTGGATCAACATATCATGCATCCATGAATCTCTTGAAGTCGAACAAATTTCGGATCATTCAACTACGAACGATGTCTGCTATCGATATCGAAAAGATGTATCGCCAGATCTGGATCGACAGGAGAGACGCTGATCTCCAACGAATTTTCTGGCGAACCAGTACACGTGATGTACCGACACCTTTTCGGCTCTTAACCGTCACCTATGGAACGAACAGCGCGCCGTATCTCCATCTATCTCGCATCCATCGTTTCTATTGGAGAACTACTCCACTCTTGAGAAACATCTCGCCACGACAGCTTGGTGTCAGCGGTTTGTCAATGTCGTCCGCAAAAAACCACATGCGACTGGTCAAGCGAGTTCAACACGCTGTTTTTCGACAAGAAATTCATTGTCTGCAACGTAACCAACCGCTTCCTGTAAGCAGCCAATTTATCAAATTGAATCCGACATTAGATGCTGAGGGAATCCTGCGCTTCAGTGGGAGGTTGAACAACGCGCACATTCCTTTCGGCGAATGTTATCCTATATTACTACCAAAGATCAACCTTTTGACTGCACTACTCATCAAAGACGCACATCAACGAACACTACATGGAGGCACACAAGCAACGTTGCAGTTCCTTCGCAGACGATGGTGGATTATCAACGGACACACTGTGGTCAATGGAATATTTCGAAGCTGCATCCCATGCTTTCGCCAATCATGTGCGCCGCTCACACAAATTATGGGAAACTTGCCCTTCATATACTCGTACACCGGTGTGGACTATGCCGCGCCCTTTAGCGTTCGCACTTCCAAGGGTCGTGGACACGAAGTTACAAAGGTTACGTCGCACTCTTTGTTTGAATGCCAACCAAAGCGATCCACTTGGAGCTGGTAAGCAACTTGACAGCAGAAGCCTTCATCGCCGCATTGAGCAGCTTCATTTCAGTGCGTGGGATCTGCTCCGATATCTACAGTGATCGCGGAACGAATTTTATTGGCGCGAACACCTTTCTAAAAGAAGAACTACACGCTTTTCACGTCCAACAGAGCGCAGCTGCACTACATGTTTCTAAGCTTGGCGTGAACTGGCACTTCATTCCCCCAGGTGCCCCTAACTTTGGGGGGCTCTGGGAAACCTGGGGTGAAGAGCATGATGTATCACCTGAAACGGGTAGCTGGTGCAACCACGCTGACGTTTGAAGAGTTTTACACGTTGCTGAAGAAAATAGAGGCATGCCTTAACTCACGGCCGTTATCAGCTTTTGCAGATGATCCCACTGACTTCACGGCTTTGACCCCCGGCCATTTCCTCGCGGGTCGAGCTCTTACATCGCTTCCAGAGCCTTGCAGCCTAGATCTGAAACCTCAACTGCTGAGTCGATGGAAGCAGCTCAGCCAAATACATCAACATTTTTGGCACAGATGGTCGCTCGACTATTTACACCAGCTGCACACCCGACCAAAATGGCAACAACAGCAAAAGAACACTGCCATTGGTCGACTGGTCCTACTCCGCGATGAACGTTTGCCCTAACTCAATGGGCCTTGGGTCGAATCGTCGAGACATTTCCAGGAGAAGACGGGGCAAATCCGAGTTGTCACTATCAGGACCAAGGACACTGTTCTCAAGTGCCCAATTTCCAAGGTTTCGTTGCTTCCGATCGAGCCTCAAACAGATAACTCATTCGCATGGGCGGCCCTCGGGCGAAGGGGTCGTTGCAGAGTCTGGACGAGATGAGCGGAAATGTTACAGATTGTCTAAGAAGATATGTCAATGCAGCCCTGTTTTATATTATTCTTGATTCCTTTTATTCTAAGTTTCGTTTTTTGTGTTATACTATACTGTTTCCGGTTTTGGTTGAGTTTAGAGGAGACACGCGGAATTAGTCTTAGATTAAAGTTGTTAAAAATTAAGAGAACAGTTATTATCGTGTTAAATACAAACAACTCTTGGTTTTTACTTGGACAATTTCCCCAAACAAATAGAAACTAACAATTTCCAAAATACATACAATACAAAATCCTGTTTCCTCGCCATTTTCTTGTTTTGATATATTTGTTTGTGAAATATGCACATTTTAGCAGCTGTGTTGCTTCTCACCACACGAGGTGAAATCGAAAATCTTTTTCGATGTTGCCTATCCGCGAGAATAAGTTATTCAAAGAAAGGTATTCAAGGAAAGGTTGTCAACTGATACTGTTTGTCAACTGATACCAGTGCGCGGGAATAGGGCTGTTACTATAGTATGCTTTTTCTTGGCTTCAATGTGGCGCTCCCAAGTCAATCGTCTTTCCAGATGAATTCCTATATTTTTCACTTGTTTTGCTTGTGGAACAGGAACATTATTTAGTCTTATAACTGGACATTCACCTTTTTTTAAAGTAAATGTGATCTGCGTACATTTTGATTCATTGACATTACATCGCCAGTCTGCCCACCAATTTTCTACTAATACTAGATGGTATCCTAGATCACGAGATGCAATTTTGGGATTTGGGTGAGTGCTAAGGATAGCAGTGTCATCGGCGAAAGCTGCTGTGGTTAAATGCTGGTCTGTAGGTAGATCCGACGAATATATATAGTACAGCACTGGACCTAGCACGCTTCCTTGTGGTACGCCGGCTTTGATGTCATAGTTTTTAGAATAAGCATTATTAATTCTTACTTTGAATTCCCTGCCCCTAAGATACGATTCCAGTATTTGTTGTGCTTTTTCAGGAAAGAGTTTTTTAATTTTGAAGTTGATCCCCTCGTACCGTACTTTGTCCAACGCCTGGGTTACGTCTAAAAAGATGGCAGAGCAGTAATGCTTTTTGTCAAATGCATTTTTGATTTCGTTAACTATTCGGCACAGCTGCACTACTGTGCTATGATACTCGCCTCGGAATAATGCCTTATAATGCTTTAGAAGCGGCAATAATTTGCCAAGAAAAAGTTTTTCGAAGATTTTTGACATGATAAACAGTACGCTAATCGGTCTATTGGATGACGATTGGGACAGATCTTTTCTTGCTTTCGGAATCATTGATACTATTGACATTTTCCAGGCATTGGGAAAGTATCCTAGACGAGGCAATCCATTAAATATTGAGGTAAGCACGATGATCGCTATTTGTGGCAACTCCTTGATCATTCTCCCAGTAATGAGGTCGTATCCTGGATCTTTGTTGGGAGCAAGGTTTCTAATTGCGTCACTTATTTCCTTTTGTTTTAATTTAATAGGCGAGCATGTGTAGTCTGTCGATGAGACTAATAAGTTTATGTTACTGCGAGGTGTGTTTGGGGTAAAGACATCCTTTAAATGTTCTGCGAAAACAGCAGACTTTTCTTCATCACTTCGTGCCCAATTGCTTTTTGTTGTTCGAATGGGTGGAATTAGGGGATTTCATTTTCCTGACAGCTTTCCATACGGAGTAGTTGGTAACATCAGCTGGAAAAGATTTTGAATATACCGATCCAAACTGCCTTCTGATTCTTGACGCAAGGCGTTTCTTAAGTTTTCGGTGGCAACAGATAACTTCCGTTTAAGAAAGGAGATCAGAATTTTTGCCATTCTCGACTTTTCCTCCTTTTCTCAGTTAGAAGAAGAAATTTGAGTTGAAGTTTTTGGGTGTCTAGAGTTGTCACAGCTGAGTTTTTAGAGTTTTCAGACTATTGTCTTTTTGTTGAGGTATATTATTATAGGGGAATGGTCTAAAGAGGGTCGAAAAGGGGTTCCACTTTTAATTGCTCTCGTTTTAGGTTTCTAGTAACTCCAAAATCTATAAGGTCAGGGATCTTGCGTGGGTCTCTTGGCCAGTGCGATGGTTGTCCTGAAGAGACGATATCTATCTTGGTGTCAGAAAGCATGAACTTATACAGTTGTCTTCCTTTCGGTGTTTGATAGCCGTGAGTCGCAATGGGTGTGATTAGCATTGTAGTCGCCAGCAGCTAGGAAACTTGTTCCCAGTGAAGAGAAGAAATCTGAAAACTGATTTGTTGATCTTCTGAATTTTGGAGGACAGTACACAGCAGAAATAGTTCTGTTATCATCCCATCCGACCAAATAAATTGATGTTGCTTGAAGGTACTCTTTGTTGTATTCTTCCATAGCAAAATATTTATTATATTTTTGATTAAAATTCCAGTTCCACCATGTGCTTTATCAGCGGGATGCTTTGTGTCATAAAATTTATAACCTGGTATACAAAAATTGTGCTTTTCGGTTAGATGTGTTTCCGATATGAGAAGTATATCGATTTCATTCGAGAGTAAAAAGTTATTGACTTCTAACTTATGCTGGCTTACACCGTTTGCATTCCATTGACAGATTTTCAACACGCTCATTTCAGAGATATCAGAAGCTGCATGAGCTGAATTTGGTTTTTCATCATTTCTTGGATCATAGTTAGTATTGAAGTCATGAGCTGAGTCATACATTGGGTGAGCGTTGCTATCATTTCTTCAAAGTTCTAATAATTTGTGCCGCTACCCATCTGCGGGTCGGCCCCTGACTTAAGCACTCCTGCGTACGTTGTCCCTATATCGGAATATAAAATTGGCTTCTGTGTTTGTACAATGACAGGAATATTTGAGCTAACTTGTGCGCTTGTTATTTAGCTGAGGGTCCTTATTCATAATTTCCTGGTAAACCTCTGTAGTTGGCAGTATGGTTACCACCACAATTACTGCACTTTCTAGTAGCAGTGTCAGTTCTGGTCTTGGTACATTTTGATGTAGGGTATAAATCACCACAGGCAACACATACACTACGAAGGGTGCAGTAGGATCTGGTGTGCCAGAACTCTTGGCAATTAGTATGTTGTACTGAACCATTCTGTTTGAGGGGCTCCTTCACCGTAATTCTACGATGCATAAGGTATATGCCATGTACTTCCCCTTTTTAAGCTTTTGGATTTCTGGATTATCGCGAAATAGTGTTTGGGGGATTTTGTTGCGATTAATTATATTAATAGTTGAGCGAGGTACGAATCCTACATCATTCAATTCTTTTTTATTGCAGCGGGAGGAATATCTGATTCTAGTCCCTTTATAACAATTGTAAGACCCCTGGTACTTTTGAGCTGATAAGTGTAGTAGTTTTAGTTTTCTGTGGCGAAGTTTTTTATAACGACCCTATAATTTCCCTCGCTATATATTTGCATTTTTGTTTCTTGTATATTTCCTTTAACGAGCGGGGTCACGTGGAAACTTTTTGAGCCTATGAGCTCAATTAGCTTGTTGACTAACTTATTACAGTTACGTTGACGCAAATATATGAGGGGTGGTTTAAATTCAGATTTTAGTGCATCTGAAGTAAGGCGAAGCGGTTGTTGCTAGACAGTTGGGTCTCACCGATTTTAATAATTTTTGGGATGTTAGCCTTGATGGTACTTGATTGAGGACTTCGCTTGCTCTTAGCTATAACTTAGTTGTTCCACTTTTCCCTGCTGGGCTATTCGCTAAATTTTCTGCTGCATTTTGAGCATTTACAATATTAAAAGTTCAATCACTCTTTTGTTGTGTACGTCGTTGGGCTGGGTGTTGAACACTGAGTGCGCATCCGCGGAAAGTGCTGGTGTCGCGGTTGGGCACTGTCTCTGATTTGAGTGCGATAGCTGGTTATTTGCGTTTCTGGGAGCAGCCGCAAGTTTCTATACATTGCGAGAGATGTTACCATTGTTACTACCGCTCAATTGCTCTTGTTTTGGCGCTAATGGTGGAGAGCGAGCAACACTCATCGTGAAACCGCTATCGACCCACTATACTCGTGTTCCCGCTCCTGTGTTTAATGTTTTAACAAGCAAATTAAACATGTCCGCACTATTCAACTGTTTTTTACTAAGCCTAGATCTACTTTAGCTTGTCTGACGCCATTTGTGCGAATAATTGATATTAATCTGTGATTGTATTTAATTTTATTTTTAACATAGACTTGGGAATTACAGATACAACTGAACATGAGCCTATTAGAAATTTTATTTTAATTTTACAGTCAATGATGTGGAGTCTTTTTTCAGTAGTCTAAATTGTCTGTGCTGTCCCCAACCACATATAACCCAGGCGAAGTCTGCGTTAGTTTTCCTGCGAAATATTTGTCATCATATTAAATTCGCAAGGTTGTTGATATTTCTTTGTAGCTGCGCCAAACCGTATTTGGTAATAGCACACTTTCTGATCTCTTCCACGTGATTGGCTTCTTCGGCGTCCTCGCATAGTTTTCGTGCTGGAGTTACACCAGTGCCCCTTACTCGATGTCATACCAATAGAAATGTTTGTCATTTTTTGGACAACCTGCGTGATAGTTGTCTCTAACGCAATTATTCTTTTCTCCAATGACTGCACTTTAGAGGGCCCTATTGTTTCGCATTAAGCTGCATTTCTTTGTTCTCTCATTGTTTCTAAAATATATGCTGACAAGGATTCTGTCTGCCATCTCCGCTACGTTTTCTATTGGTGCAGATTTGCATGCCGGCAATATATACCTTACATTCGTAGGCAGAAGGTGCAACCATTAAGTAGTTAGAGCGTCGTTAGTCCCTGCCAGATCACCAATCTATCTTAGTGGCTGGGTTTTCTATTTGAAAGCTCTAATTCTGTTCGTAATTCTAGCAACTGTTTTTTTTAATCACCGAATCTAGCTATTAACAATTTTTTTAATTTTTCATACTTGCCTGTACCTGGGGTTTTTAGTCACATCGGAGTCTTGTCGTAGTGTGTCTGGATCATGTGCTGTGATTACAATGTGTAATATTTTGACAAATCAGAATTGATTTTTTTTACGTGTAGTAAGCCGTCAATTAGTGTGAACCATAATTCTGGATCTGACACCAAAATCTGCGGTAGTCTCACCATGTTGATAGCCTATACTGGAGTGTTTTCAACTGACAGTGGCTCTAATGCAAGCAATAAATTACCGCACGAATTTTGGAGTTCCATTTCAGCAGCATTTATTAAGACATTTTTTTGTAGTCTTTCGCTCCTTGGGGAATGAGAAACGCTCAAGTTTTTGCAATGAAAATAAAACTGTCGGGGTCACCAATTTGTGGGTATCCACAATGAAATTCCTAATAATTGTCTTCTATGTTAATTCTATTTTTATTCTTATTTTAACACTTGAATGCATTTTTGAATCTAAGAATAAGATAACAGAACAAATTACGTTTTTTTGTAGCGTAAGCTAGGTAAACAATGTTGTATTTACTAAATCAACTTTTACCAATTACCGCTAGGTTTGGCTGGATCCACTACATAACTCAGGAAACACACTTGTTTGAAAGGTGACACTTCCAGCGGCACTTTGAATGTATACACATTGAAATTGGTGCAGTGACACATATATAAAGAAAAATTGCGCTATCTCTTGCAATATTATTACGACAAAGAGAATAATGCTGCACAGGCTTCTGAAAAAATGTGTGCTGTGTACGGTGAATGTACTTTATGATAATCTGCAGCACGGGAATGGTTCGCGGATAAAATTCTTGAAAAATTCCAACAAGATAAGCACATCAGCAGTGTCGATATTGGTATGGAGCTAGGCATTAGCCATAAAAATGTTTTGAACCATTTACACAAAGCTGGCTACAAAAAGAAAATCGAGGTATGGTCACCGTTGTGAGTCAACCTCACAAGATCAACAAAACCCCAATAGCACTAAGATTTCATTGTTATCAATGAGAAAAGACTTACAGACTTGACTTTGAAGACGCACTTATAATCTAAGAAATATACACTTATAATCTAAGAAATATAAATTAATAAAATTGTTACTCATAAGCAAAAGTGGATTACATACTCTTAGGTGCCCACATTAAACAATTTAACTGCTATGAACTTGTACCACTATGCACGATCAGCACTTTAAAAAAGTTGGTAAGCAAATAACCGCATTGGTATACAATAGCAAAGGTGTGCAAACGAAAGAGTGAAGCAACTGACAACTAGGAAGTAACTCAATTTGTGAATGGTATATAAGGAGGTTAATTATGAATAGAGATGGAATTGCTATTTGAATAGCAGATAAGCAGCGTTATAATTCACAAGAGGCAGTAACTTTCCGAACCGAAGTAGACTGCAAAGTGCCCAGCAAACGTCCATTGGTTTGAGTAGAGTTGGGTATGCAGACACACCTCAATATTTTGGCGCAGCCGGTAAGATGACCAAGATGTGAGTTTACACCCAACATTTTTGGCGCAGCCGGTCTAAGGGACCCACTATCTCAGGAACATCCCAGTACAATCAGGGATTTCTTCTTTTCCAGGACTACATTTTCAAGAAGTTTTGGTCAGCAATTTAGGGTCTGCAAGTTGAAGACGAGGGAAGGTTTAAATGGGTCAGTATATAATTATGGTAGCGGTATTTAAGTAAATTTAAGTAGATACTTTTGCGACGCAGAAGGCGCAGTAGTATTAAATTAATTATTATTGGTTAAAAAATTTGCAATATTATTGGTTAAAAAATTTGCAAAATATAGGCGCTTTGCGTGGCTGCATGCAACTGTACCTTGGCAATCACCATTCGTCAGTATGATCGGACAGTCGATGTTTGACAGCTTGGTTTGCGAGGATTTTTTTTGTGGCGCATTTGTGTTTGTTGGTCAGTTAGGGACATTTTGATATTGTGAATTTAGGATATTAAGTAAATTACTATTGGAATATTCATGTCTAACAGACAGTTTAGGATGGTTGATGCGATGGAAATAAAATTAAAAATAATTGTAGTTAATGTACTGCAAATATAAAATGCGTGTGTAGGAAAAATACACATAGTGTTTGATTACAAGTCAAATTTTTTAATGAGAGAAAAAGTTATCTTAGCTTAGCATATTCCGAGATACTTTTATTTATACAAATATTTATAGACGCAAAATTTTGCTGGTATTGTGTTTATTACTCGTATTGAAATATTAGAAACCTTTCTACATAGATTTGCTTATATGAACAAAGTGTGAACGAAGTGAAAATGAAGTGGATAAGGAAAACTAGATGTTCGATATTAAATTTGGAAAGGACCGCAAACGAGCAGTGAAGAAAAGCTGGGTGTATAGGAGATATCGACAATAGTGGACAGGCTGTTACCCGTGTTTACTAGTGCTGCGTTAGAGGACATACTGTCAGCGGTTAATAGATTAATTCAGGGTTGTGAACTTGCAAGGAGGAGCATCAAGCCAGATGAGGTACAAGATTTATTTGACTCTGTGAAGCAGAGGTTGTTCGAAGATGCGTTTAACCTTGTGCTGCCAAAGCAATTCGGAAGTGCGGACTAGCTTTACGGACTCCTAAGGAGAACCTACCTGAAGGTGAAGACTCTGGAAAATGCAACCCAAGAGAGCAGATTAGGGAAAGAGCTGGCGAGTAGGGACGTACCAGCCTTCGCCAGGCGGGTAGGGTCACTTCAAATTTGCCCACAGAAATAGTGAGCTATAGGGCTATTGTATGGAGCTATAGGGCTATTGAATGAAGTTGACAAGTCAGTGTTAACGGATTTCGTGGTGGGTCTCCGCGACCCAGCCCTGCAGAACAGGAACTCTGGAGGAATTTGCAGAAGAGGCGATTAGGCTAAGTCGGGCGAGGTACATATGGTAGGAACCAGACAGGACATGTTCACTGCTGCTGTCGTGAATAGAGAAGTCCACAAGTCCGCCCCAAACATACCGAGAGGAGCATATAACCTCGGTGAATCTGAGAAATCTGGAAAGCAACTAGAATCACTGAAGTTAGATTCGAGCGTTTACTCGGAGGGGAAAGCATCTATTGAAAACATTTGTACATCATTCCATTACATATTTCTCTAGGACGGCGACCAGTTAACATACACACCCAAGAGCATGAAATGCCGACTAGGACAGATAAGTCGCCAAATTCACCAAGTATATCGCTTTGGAATTCACCAATTATTTTGGTGCCTACGAAGGGGAGTGCTCAGGGTCAGAAGAAGTGGAGAATAGTCATTTGTTGTATAAAATTGAACGACGCCACTATCAATCCAGAGGTTCCGATTCGAAGGATAGACAAAATCCTGGACCAATTGGGACATTGTATATATTTTTCCACACTAAATTTAGCAAGTGGCTACCATCAGATTCTGGTGGATATCCAAAATATCCAGAAAACCGCGTTTTGTACCGGTTTGGGGCACGATAAGCTCAATGGAATCCCGTTTGGATGAACGGGAGCTCCGGGTACTTTACAGCGGCTAATGAAGTATGTCTTGCAATGGTTAGATTGTTTTGCGTATCTTGATGATATTGTAATCTATGGGAAGAACTTGCAGCAGAATTCGCAATGCTTGTCCAAGCTAATCCATATATGACGAGAATACAACTTAAAATTTAACACGGGGAAGTGTCAATTTTTGCGAAGAGAGGTGGATTATTTAGGCCATCGTTGTTCAGAGGCAGGAGCCGTGCAAGATCTTTAGAAGGTGGAATTCGTGAAGGATATAGCAATTCCGAAAAACAGAAAAAAGATGCAAGCACTCTTAGGACTAGTGAACTATTATAGAAAGTTCGTAGAAGGACTAGCCGGAATTGCTTTGCCAATCAATAAAATACTACATAAGGAAGCAAGGACCCCTTTATTACCCGCTTCTGTACATTTCCTTGGTACGCGCATCATTAGAATACGCAAGTGTTGTTCAATGTCCTAGATATGCCTGTTACTCTGTTGCTATTGAATCAGTTCAAAAGCGGTTTTTATTATTTTGCCTACATTCCTTTACATGGAACTCCAATTTTCAACTTCCCTCTTATGTAAGTCATCTCAAACTTATTCGTCTCCCTCTCTTAAAATCCTTAGAACTATGTCTAATGTTTTGTGTTTAAACTTATGAGGGGTGAAATAAAAATAGTTTTTTCATTGGCATTCTCCACTTTAGCTTATGAGGCCTGATCTCTTTGTATATCTGTTTTATACCTTTCCTAAATCGCTATCAGGCTTTTGAGGCTTAGCGAAACTATTAGATTAGGGAGGTGGTTTTAATGAGTAAAAACCTCACACTCTTGGGAGGTGCGTATCCCCTCGTGTCTATTTGAAAATTTCTCCTGTGGTGTTCGTCGTAGGATTGACGTTTCGCCAGTCAGATCGCTTATCATTCTTGGCTGCGTCTTTAGCTGATATCTACATATATGAAATATTAATGGAGAAATCCTAACGACCCAGTTTTTATATCAACAGATATTTACCATATTTTATTATAAAGGCTGTATGGTAACCAAGCCGCTAGTTGTGGCAAACTTTCGTTTGCCGAAATGAGTTCCTGAAATTTTGAGGCGTTTAACGCCGAGCAAAGAAAAAGCAATGTGATAGGCTAAGGTCTCTGTTCAAAACGGACCTGTTTTATTCAAGAAATCAGCGCTTCTTATATAGTAAAATATTACATCTAATTTTGTACATCTAAACATAATTATTTGTATTCAATACTTATCCTAAAACATATTCGAAATATTTACCCATATGCTGCACACATGCATTGGCCTACAATTGCGTGTGGTCAGCATATTTTTGGGTTCAATGAATTTCTGGCCTTCACACCAAATGCCCGCTATACATAGCGTCATTTGATCCGCCGCTTTGGCTTGTGCCGCATTTGTATTGTTGTCATGCGTTTGCATGTGCGGTACGCTTGGACGTTAGGCAGTGTAGGTTGAAATGCATTGTAGTATTTTGGGTATACTACACTCCTCCCTCCGAAAAAAAAGTTGTCTGAGTATTACTTTGAAATCATATACAAGCCTGGGTAGAAAAATCTGAATGCAGATGCACTTAAGAGAGTGCCGCAAAAGATATCGGTAGTTCACACTAGAGCAAAGGCAATGGCCGTCCGAAAGAAATGAGCAGACAAAAAACCAGCCAGTGTGGCTTGATAATGATAAACATTTCCGAGTATACTGAAAAGTTTCCATGAATCTAGGTGCACACCAGTGGTCTTGGAAAATGAGTGGATTAGACGATTATATTTCTGGAGAGGTATGCTCAGAGACACTCAAGAAATATTTGACAAATTGTCCAAAATGTCAGGTGAACAAGTTGTTGGGATCCTTGTAAACAATTATGTGCATCTATTTAACCCTATATTACATACATATAATTTGTTTTTATTTATTTATTTTTTTTTTTTAAATCGCCTTCAAGGTTTTTATTCTTATCTGTTCCATATTTTTTTTTTAATTTATTTTTTTTTTTTTTTTACTTTGTTTTTGTTTTTTCTTATTTTTATGTATAATTATTTTTTTTATATTCCCCTTTTTATAATTTGGTCTTTAATTGACTCTTTTCTCATTGGCGTATATACAAATATCTAAACAATAACACAATTCTATTCTAAACATAAAACCTTATATTATACTGCGTCCTCTGCTACCTGCTGGTCCAGTTGACGGCTGCCGTTATCGGTATGGTTGTTGTGCTGCGCCGTTGGTGTGGTTGATTCGAGTCTTTGAAGGGCCGCTACTATCTTGCGCCATTTCTTCGAAATGAGAGTCGTCACCATCATTACCACCAGGATGAGGACAGCTATACTGGCTACCCCTCCCTTCATCCAGGTGTGCACTATCTCGCAGGAATTGGTGAGATGTGATACCCTTTCAACATCTTCTGCCTCCTTTACCAAATCGCTGATCGCTCTGCTGTTCGTTGTAATGGTTCTCCGTAGATCCTTGAAATGCATGAGTGAGACTGCGTTCGGTGTTGTGAGAGCATGGCCAGAATCGCTTCGTTTGTGATTTTCCAGCAGCTCCTGCAGCTTTGTCTTTAAACGGTTTGTTCCCATGACGGACGTCGAGAATTTGTACCGTGACTCCTCTTGGCTTTTATGGACCAGTATTACCCCTTTGCCAATCACTCTGCAACCAGCTTCGATGGTCATAAACCCGGTGTTTACTAATTCCAACCGTGCGATTTCGTCTGAGCACACCGCCGTGAAAATCACCTGGTCGTCAAAATGGTAGAGCCATCTGTTTATGGTTCTGGTGGCTACCAGAATTCCTCCCGTGGCTGGGATGGCTATGTGATCGCATTGATCTCGCTCATGCTTCAAGACTTCTATCTCGCAGTAATCGCTTGCTCGCGTAATTACTTTACCAGGATGATAGCATAAACGTTTTGTTGCGCCCACTTCTCGATATTTCCCCTCGTCCTCTATTGATAGGCCGATGTAATGCTCTTGTGCATGGTTTGCTGCTATGTAATCATATTTCGTCTTCGGCAGCACGCACCAATCTGGGTTTAGTCTCTTGGGTATAGGGTACACTTTGTGCATCGTGAATAACTCCAATAATGGCACTGGAATCTTGACGACTATTTTCAAACCGTTCTCCGCCTCTTCTGTGCGAACCTCGGCTAGTTCATAGAACCGCTTCGGTGCCTCGCTATACCATGAAACTCCTTTCATCGACACTGGTGCCGCTTTGAGTAACTCATCAGACGTCAGGAACAACGGGTGTAGCTTGCCATGTATCAGACCACTATCTCCGTTTGTTGTTGGTCCTGGAACCTCAGCATCTCCTCATAAACAACTTTCCCCAACATGAAAGATTCTGCTAGGATCACCTCTGCTTCCTCATGTCTCTTTCCAATGCCTTCCAACGCCAAATGCATCTCTTCCAGCTCTTGGAAACTCTTATTCACTGCTTCGTGAAGACCCTGATAGCCTGTTCTCATCACAGTCACCTCTTTTCCCAGCAATGACAACGTCTTTGATTGCCTCTTCTCAAGGTCCTGTAAATGACCATAAATTCGATCTGAATCTTGGTGGTCCATTGTACCAATTGCCCATTTGAGAATTTCACCGCCAGCATCTATTAGCGACCGGCGTTTCCTTCCTTTCAGAGACAATATCTTCTCTTTGTCCAAAAATCTCTTCATTATAGTCTCTATTTCCGAAGTCGAAGAATCGCATCTACGTTTAAGCTCGGTCCCGCTGGCCGCTGCATGCCTCTCACATAACTTCCTGGTTGTCTCCTGCATACCTTTGAATTGTTCCACAATAATCCTCAATTCCGTTCGTGGAAACTCAGTTACAACCACCCAATAATCTTTGGCGAACCATACATCTCCTGTTTTCTCCATCAAAACATCCGTTTCCGGTAGATTGTCCAATCGCACTCCTGCACGTATCCCGTTGGTAACCGCAATCAACATCACTAACATGCTCTATAAAATGATAAAATTTTACACTAAACATACCATACTTCAGAATAAATATACAATTATATCTTCATAAACTGCTTATTCTATAATTGAATGCTATATCATTCAATTTTCCGTCCACTCGTCTTCTCCCCTTACATTCTTGGATTCTCTACCGCATCGTAGAGGAAAAGAGGACTGGACTATGTTTTATTATTGCCATATAGTGCATTAGTTTCGCTTTGATTAATTGTTCGTGCTCTTTTTCAACACGTGAGTTATCACTCATTCCGGTTGTGAACCAATTCATTGGTCCTCCGACAAAAATCAGATTATATAAAATATTCCCGTTTGTGTCAAACTTCATCCATTGCATGACTATATCCTTTTTCGAAGTCAATCATTGGATCCAAATTTATCCACAACCTGATATGTATATACCCATTAACGATTGTCCCTTCCTAGATTGTATATGGCTACATACACATATTCAAGGCACTATCTTATTCACTAACCTATACTATTTTCCTAAATTATGCTTTCTTCATTTATCTGTACACTAAATTCCTAACTAATAAACAGAGAAAAAAAAAATTTGTATATTTATCTAACCCGCTGCAAAGTCTGCAACCTCCTAAATTATAATTACCCGTCCTCATATACTTGACCACATCATAAAAATACTTGCTTGTTCAAATATATATCCGAACACCTACTCAATACCTAGTACCCCATACCTGAAATTTGGTCGTAGGGTGCTCATCCTTCTCTTGGCCGAACCTGCCCACTAAATTATGACCCGATTATCGCTGGCTGACTTGAGAACATGCCTCAGCACCTTAGCTCAGCTATTTTTGGTAAACTTTTTATGTTATTCTGTTGAAATATCGGTATTTATTCTGTCAGCTAATTTGGTATTTTGTTTTATTTTGTTGAAATGTGCCTTGTTAACACATTTCCGAAAACAGACCGCTCATGGGTTTACTATAAAAGCGTGCTTTTGCACTGAATTTCAGCACAGTTAAACTTCATCAACTACCATGAATTTCACACTTGGACAACGGATGTTGGACTTTAAGCAGGTGACCAAAACCCTGCTAGAAGAGTCGGCGGCCCTGGTACACCCCGCTTGCGCTGCACTAAGCCTTGAAGAACACCGCCGCCTAATGGCTCTACCCCCCGGCTCCTACACGTCGACCTACGCCATACTCAACACCTATCTAAAGGAAATTGACAGCCAATGGGATTACCCGGAGGCAGTGGACACCTGCTGGAAACTCCTGCTTACGTTAAGACTCAATCCAGGCGAACCAGGAGTCGAGAGAGTGCTCGGGCAACTCCTAGTTGTGCTGCACCGGGCGCACGAAATGACCGTGCCCGGATTCCCACCCGGGAATCCAATCTTAATCACCAAATTTTTCCCTTAATAAAATAAACTGAATAAATAAAAAATAAAAATTATATTAAAAAAAACTTAATACTTGACTACTTATTTTGTAATTACCATTCACAGATATCGTAACTATGCCCTCTCTCTCCTGATGCCCTTATGCTCCCCATCCAGTAACGGTTCAATCGCCTGGTCATAATGCTTATGCCTCAAACTGCCGTATGTGTGTATGTATTTAACATACATACATACCCATTCCTCATACTCATTTCTCATAATTATCGTACTTACTTTTTTTCCCTAAATATACATTCGTACCTTCATTCTTTATCCCATACACATATTTATATACACATATATACCTACTCCATCAGCAGTTCCGTTACTTGGTGTTAACGCTCAAGCGTCAAACTCAGAGCTTACACCGTCGTATGTATGTACGTACATATTTGAAGTTTTATATTACTTACCCACGACTGTCTTATTATTTTATTTTATTTCTTAATTACGTGCAATGAACCCGTTTATTATTATTTCATATTTAAACCAAAAAAAATATTTTTCCCTGCTGTCTTCATTCGGCCATAGTGCATAGTAAGCACATTTTGACTTTGAAAATCGGAGCTGTGTTTGTTATTTGATACACACACGTACATGTTTACGTTGTTATTCTTGTGATTACACTTGTAAAACACTGCTAACACATGTCTTTAATCGCGTGGTCTAATGTGGAATAATTTCAACAAATTATTATGTAGCTTTTTATTGTTTCCCTTAATCGTTACGACTGTTGTAACTGGGCTTCGGATCTCTGCTACTACATACGGACACAGGTGAGAATTTGTTTCTCCTAGTCTGATTCTTCATCAGTACCTGGTCACCCACATGAAAAATTACCGGGCTTAGCACCTTGTTATAGGCTTCCCTGGCCACTCGTTTAGCACAATCCTGGTTTTCTCTCTGACCAATTCGTGCGCTCGCTGTAACTGATACTTTTGCACTTTATTCGGGTCATCAGCATTGTATACAGGCGCACATTTGCGCTTCAAATTCGCTGGCAAGTTGAAATCAAACCCGTAGAGTGTTCTAAACGGCGTTTGCTTCGTTGATACATGCACAGTATTGTTGTGCACATGCATTGCAGTGATCAACCATTGATCCCAATTCGAGCCGTCTTCCTTGGCAAAACTGCGCAAGTACTCCGCCAGAGGTCGATGACTACGTTCCAATGAGCCATTCGCCTGTGGATGATATGGTGTTAAGTGCAACCTCTTGATTCCCAGCATCTTACATGTTTCTGAGAAGAATTTCGATACAAAATTGGAACCATTGTCGGTTATCAAAACCTTAGGTATGTTGTATCGTGCTATAATTTCATCAAAGAATGCTTTGGCCACCGTACCTGCTTCCGCATCGGGTATAGCCACGCACGCCATGTACTTTGAGAAATCGTCTTGGAACGTCAATATGTATTTATTGCCCGAAACAGTCTCAGGTAAAATACCTACAATATCCATATGAACTTTATCAAATGGCTGTTTCGGTGTGTCAGTTAATACCATTGGCATCTTTGTTAGCCTTGAACTTTTGTTGGCCTGGCACTTTGGACAACTCTTGACATATTTTTTAATGTCCTTGATACCTTCATACCTTTCCATCCGTATACTCGTCTAATTCTGTCATGGGTTTTCCAGAATCCCTGGTGTCCACCTAGAGGTGAATCATGGAAACCCTTTAACACAGCCTGGATATCCTTTATATCCTCCAGCCATTCCACACTACTGGCTCCTTGTTCATTAGCAGCGTCACCCGCCTTGCTAACATTTCTTGTTGCATCCATTTTATCCTCTTGCATTCTCTCGGCCTTCTCCTTATCCGACCGTGCTTTAGACCTCGTTTGCACTACTGATACTTTCTGTGCCTGCGGTACTCTGCTGAGTGCGTCCGCATTCAGATTCTTTTTCCCAGGTTTGTAAATGATTTCAAAATCATACTCAGACAATTTGTGTCTGAACCTGGCTAGCCTAGACGTTTGGTCTTTCAAGTTGGCTATGCCTCTCAACGGCTGGTGATCAGTGTATATCTTAAATGGGCGTCCTAGCAGATATGCCCTAAAATTCTTTGTAGCCCACACTATGGCTAGGAATTCCTTTTCTATTGTGGAGTATCTTTTCTCCGTATCGCTAAGCGCTCTGTTTGCGAATGCTATTGGTCGGTCATTACCGACTTCCCTTGTGACAATACTGCCCCTAATGCTTCATTGCTAGCATCAGTGGTCAACAAAAAGGTTTGCTCAAAGTCGGGGTACGCCAAAATTGGTGGCGAGCTAATTATTTCCTTTAGCCTCTCGAATGCTTGCTGACATCTCTCTGTCCATTCGAACTTTGCTTCTTTACGTAGCAACTTATTATTTGGCAACGCAATTCCGGCTAGTCCCTCCATGAACTTTCTATAATAGTTCACTAGTCCTAGGAATGCTTGCACTTCCTTTCTATATCTCGGAACCGCGAAATTTTTAACGCATTCCACCTTCTGCGGGTCAGGCAGTGCTCCTGCCTCTGAGCAACGATGGTCTAAATAAACCACCTCTCCACGCAAAAATTGACATTTAACCGTGTTTAATTTCAAATTGTGTTCTCGTAATTTCTGGAGCACCTTGCACAAGCGTTGCGAATGCTGCTGCAAGTTCTTCCCATAAATTACAATATCATCCAGAAACACAAAACAATCTAACCCTTGTAAGCCTGTTAGCACATGGTTCATTAGCCGTTGGAAGGTAGCCGGTGCTCCTGTTAATCCAAACGGCATTCTATTAAACTCATAATGCCCTAAACCCGTGCTGAACGCGGTTTTCTGCTTATCTTGGGTATCCACCAGAACTTGGTGGTAGCCACTCACTAAATCAAGCGTAGAAAAATATCTACTATGCCCCAATTGAACCAGAATCTCTTCTATCCTTGGTATCGGGAACACCTGCTTGATAGTGGCGTCGTTCAATTTCCTAAAATCGACGACAATTCTCCACTTCTTCTGACCGTGAGTACCTCCCTTCTTTGGTACCAAAATTATTGGTGAGTTCCAAGGCGAGATACTCGGTGAAATTATGTTATCCTTTAACATTCCTTCCACTTGCCTATTTACCTCATCTTTGTGAGCTTGTGGCAATCTGTATTGTTTCTGGTTTATTGGTGCTTGATCCACTCTAGTAGGAATTTCATGCTCTACCTCTGGTGTATATGTCAACTGGTCTCCTTCCAGCAAAAATATGTCATGGAATGACGCACAAATGGCTTCTATTGATGCCTTCTCTTCTGAATTTGCGCTTGGGTCTAACTTCAGTGATTCTAGCACTCTCTCCATTCTCTTCCTTAATCTGATTAACCGATCTATGATTCGGTTCATTACAATTATCATAACGATTGAACTTAGGCCTAAAATCTTCCTCCATCAGGTAGTCCTTTTCCGAGGCGTTGAGTATGCAAGCGTACACCTTACCCTTGTCAACGTGCGTTATGGTCTCTCCCATATATACACCCTCCGCTAGCTGCTGCTTGTGCAAAACAACAGTCCTGAGTCTCGTATTTACACTCATAGTAACTACTCTAGTTGACCTGGCATTCACTACCTCCATACAATTTTTAACCCTATTCACGGTTCCTTCCTGCCAAGACTTTAATGGAAGAGTAAGGATTCTATTCTTATTATCATCATTAAATGATAACTGATTGTCTAGCGCATCCAGTATGGTGCGGCCCCAGAGATTATCGCGGCCAATTATCTCATCGGCCGGGATACCTTCCCTATCCAATTCCACTGCGTGCACCCTAAAACTCAAGCCCTCAACTTCACTGTGCCCTATTCTGAGTGACCCCAGTGTCCTGATGCATCCTCCGAACGCTCCATTAAGCATTCTTACATATTTTGTGTTAATAACGAGTCCTTGCCGTAAAACACTAGATTTTACAAGGCTGGTATCCGCCCCTGAATCTACTAAAAGCACTAGCTTTCCACTAGCTGATTACTTGCAGGGTATCTCGATGAAAGCATCACCTATCCTGCTCATAACGAAACAACGTCCTTTCGCTCTCAACATGGACGCGTATCTACTTCCTAACTCTTCCAATTTTCTCCTCCATGCACCGCAGTTATCCCTTACAGTCCTATACTCCCTCAAAATTACCGTGAATATCTTAACTATACATCCTCGTACCACATACGCGGCGATTGGCCTATACTCTGTAACCTTATTAAAACTTAATCTAAGTACTAGAATCATCACAATTACCCAAATCAATACGCAACCAAAAATTTTCTCCCGGAGAGACTCTTACTCCTCCGTAACTTGAACCATTGTTCTTACGTTACTTGGTACGTGGTATTGGAGAGCCTCTTGCTCCTCCTTTTCCTGGACTGTAATTCCTACATTACCAGTCACACGTACCTCCGGCCTAACTGTTACTTCCTTTCTTTTGGCTTTCCAGTCTACTGGCCTCGACTGGGCCGCTGGAAGTTTCCCTGGTTCCTTTGTTGGAACTGCCTATCCCTGCATTCCGCAGCCCGATGTCCACCTCTATGTTGGACATCGATGTTGTTTACCTCTAGAATTCCAATTTGGTCGCTGCTGACCATTCCCAGTGTTGAAAGGATTTCTTCCTTGGTTAATCCCTTCTGTTGAATTGACTCGAGGACTACTCCCCCTGATGTCCCTTAAGGGTGGATCCGGGCGCCTCGTACCTGGCTGCCTTCTACTTTGATCCCATTTATTGTCTATTTGGCACTGTCTACTTGCCTCATGACCATATGTTTGGCACTCCATAGGTAGGGCGTATTTTTGCGTGTAATGCATTCATCCCTTGTATGACCTGGCTTATGGCAGAACGAACATGTGGGTGCCCTCTGTACAAACTCCCTGTGCGGATTTCTCTGATTCGCGGCTCTGCTGTCGGAGACACCGGGATTATACGCTCCTCTGTATACGTTTGGGACGGAATTAATTCCTTCTCTATCCATGACAGCGGCAGTTAAACTGTCCTGTCTATTCTCGAACATATGTATTTCCCCCAAACCGGCCGTACTCCGTTCCACGAGGACTTGTGCTCTAATTGCTTCTTCTACCAATTCCTCCAGATTTCCTGTTTTGCTATTCAGCATATGAATCTTTAGAGCGGAGTTGCGGAGCCCCACTACGAAAGTCGTTAACACCGACTTGTCAACTTCGTATAATAATGCGGTATCACCAACGCCATTGTACTTATTTTTGATTACTTCTTGGGCCGTCATCCGAAGTGACTCCAAACGCCTGGCAAAGGCGCGTATGTCTTCCCCTGCCAGTTGTTTCCCGATTCTAATCTCTTGGGATATGTCTTCCAGAGTTCTCTCCTTTAGATAAGTTCTCTTCAGAAGGCCATAAAGCTCATTCACACTGGCGAATTGTTTTGGCAGCACAAGGTTGTACGCATCTCTAAATAACCTTTGCTTAATACAGTCGAAGAAATCCTGTAACTCATCAGGGCTTATGCTCCGCTTTGCAAGCTCACAACCTTGAATGAACCTACTGAGTTCTGACCTTAAATCCTCTGAAGCAGCACCAGTAAACACAGGTACTAGCCTGGACACGGTCTTGGAGATATCCTCGATACCCATTTTACGTATTCCTGTACTACTTATGACCGGTAAAATTTTAGAGTTATCCTTTTGGGTGTTTTCCAAATTCACTCCCCTTGGATCTGAAATGTATTTGACTCGCGACGGACTCAAACTTATTAGTCTTCGCCCGTTTGCCCGTACAGGCGAAATATCGTCCACTGTACTGGGCTTCTCAGCTCTGCTTCTGACTCGTTTGACGGATAAACCTGATTCCTATTATCTATTGAACTTCCTGAAGAAAATGGCTCGACACCGATTTCCGATGCGTCAAATAAAAACTCCGCTTCACTCTCTTCACTCAATACTAATCTAGGCTTTACCACACGACCTATCCCTTCCGGAGTTAAATACTCCGGCCAGCGAACTTCTGGTGGCAAAGCTAGTACTGTCTGCGTTTGTATTTGAGTGGTTGAAGCCGATCTCACTCTTGCTGGCTTAGTAGTTGCCCCGATTCTCTTGAGCTCCAAATTTTCCTTCTCCAGATGCGATGCGGCTCTAGATCCAGTCTGAATTTAGTCAACCAGTCCCGTGTCAAACCGTTGACATATAACGGGTAATCCTTGGTGAAGTACTCCTTGTAACCACAACTGTCCTTAAACTTTAACAACTCCTCGTTGTTATTATTGAATGTATTCAACAAGGCTTCTCATTCCGCTATGCGCTTACGGTAGTATGCGCTGTTTTTCCTTGCCTTGTTATCCTTCCTACAATTCCTGATTCTCTTATGAATTGCCTCACTCTGCAGCTTTTGAGGTTCCAGCAATCTTATCGCTTCTCTTGGCGTTTCCATAGACCGAACAAATTCTTATCTATGACGCCGTAATAAATGCTACAAATTCGTTTTCTTTCTTTTTATATTAATTTTATTAATAAACAATCCTTTTTTTTTAAACTAATTGAGATACTTAAACTAACAAATTATGAATAACAATGATACTATTCCTATAGCATTCCACATCTCTTGCATTGTTGCTGCTCCAATTGGCATACCTCTTGCCACAACCTATTAGCTTGTTCCCACGGCATAGGGACCTCCACAGTTTGCTGCTCCTTCAGTATTTCTCTCAAACACGCCAGCCGCTTCCGTTCACGCTTTTGCTCTCCTCCTCTTTTCCTAATCCCAAATCGCTTTCCGTCCTTCAGTAACGACGTTATATCCTTCAGTTGTCGCTCAGTGCTTCCAGGTTCAACTCCAACTTTTGTTTTCTGTAATAATCAAAGAGAAAAAAAAACTCTTAAATTCTCACTCAACACGATTTCCACCCTATTTCTCCTTAGTGTAATGCCGCGGAGATAAACTATACATCAAAATCATACTTATTCTAGTATAAAAATTATACTTTTACTAGTATAAAAATTATACTTATATTAATAGTATAAAAAATTACACCTAATTTATTACGCAACCACCGCTGGTATTTATAGATCATTTAAAATATTACTCCTAATTCCGAAGATGTCTTTGGTTTCATAAAATTGTTTCCAAAAATCTTCATACCCAAAGAAAAATTTTACAGCAGAATCATACGCATTTTCATTGCAGCACAATGATACGCTTAGCTGCTTTGTCTTTTTCGTACGAAAAATTAATTTAACGTCGCTACGCAAATTTTAGTTCCGGAACTACATAAACTTGATGCACAACACGTGTTGTAAACACTTCTTGAAATATTTTTTCCTAATACCCTAAGCTCAAAAGCCAATTATTTAAATCAAACAACAAAAATTCAGAACTTCAGAATTTAAACAATACAAAAACAATTTAAATTTCTCAATATAGACCACATGGCCTCATAAACAATATAAATGTCCCTCACGACAAACAAATTCAAATCCCCTACAAAAAAAATCCTCACAGCTAGGATGAACATACATAGACCGTCCGATCATACTGACGGTTTATGGTTGCCATTCAAAGCTGCGTGCAACAGCGCAAACGCGCCTGTAGGTTGCATCTTCTTTGACCAGCGCTACGGCGCCTTCAGATTCGCAGATATACACGCTAATATAAACTCTACTCACCAAAATTTTTTCCGATGACATCTTTTTTCCACAGTGTCCTTAGATGAGGTCCTTCGAATTCGTTGCAGGATGCCTCTCTGCTTCAGGGTTCCTTGCCCTGGGATACTCCAATAGGCCCTTTAGACCGGCTGCGCCAAAATGTTGGGGTCCTTATCTGCTTGTCGGCGAGAGACGTCCTCTGGAATGTCCTGTCGCAGGAACCTGTACACTTACACCACTTTCTTAAAAAAGCACTGCACTCTTTTAAGTTTAAAATAACAAGCCGCTTTATTCTTAAAATACTAGTTCTTATATACTATTTACAAATGAACATTACCGTCTACGTCTTGACTTTTCTGGTGTTCCAGTTACGCAATTGTTATTTGGTGTCAGATGCTCAGCCAACTGACCTACTAAAAGTAAAAGTGTCGTCGGTGCATTCTAAATGCCCCTCGTCAGCTTGACTGCGGAACTGTGACACCCTAAAAGTTTACATCATAATTAATGCATAAATACTATTCATTTACAATATTTGCCGGTGCTGTGAGTCAACTACGCGTAGGTAGCTTGATTCTAACTCACAACAAAGTGTTCCAGGCTGACTAAGATGCCAATGGTGTTAACTGACACACCGAAATAACCATTTGACAAAGTTAACATGGACATTGTGGGAATCTTGACGTTCCAAGATGATTGTTCAATTATGTGGCATGCGTAGCCATACTTGATGCCAAGGCGAGCAGGGTAGCTAAACAATTTTTTGACGAAATTATAGCGCATTTCAAAATACTGAAGGTGTTGGTGACTGACAACGGTTCGAATCTCGTATCAAAAATATTTTCTGAGACATATAGAATGCTAGGAATTAAAAAGTTACACATTACTTCCTATCATCCGCAAGCTAACGTGTCGTTAGAACGGAGTCATAGACCTCTGGCAGAATACTTGCTTAGTTTCGCCAAAGAGGATGGCTCCAACTCGGATCAGTGTTTAGCTACTACTGCTTGTACATGACACTACTGTAAAAGTATCTACAAAGCTTATATAGGGTAAACAGAATTAGTATGTATGTACCCTTCAAAAATATTGGGAGATGCAAATTTCATTGGAAAATTTTTCGCTCTAAGTAGCTATTCGATATTGCTTTTGATATCAAGCTTCTTGTGCATGGAAGCGACATTTCTTCCCTTCTACTCTCACTGTATAATTTAAAGTTTCTATTTGCCCACTTGCCTTATTGTTGCCTTTATTGTTCGGCTTTGAGTATCTTCGGAAAGCGATTTTGATTTTAAATATTAAATAAAATGTTAAATAAATTAAATTGTTTCATTTTGTTATAATTTTTGTATAATTTGGAAACAGGAAAGGGCCTGAAAATTGTGTTTTCTCTCCTTTTGTGCTCCCAAAGGATGTTAAAGGGAGGTCTCTTATACAAAAGAGCTTTTTCGCTCAGAAAAATAAACTTTTTAGCTTTTCACTCTGACCTCCCTTCCAATGACATGCCTATGTAAAAAGGAGATCAAAAGGAAGACTTCAGGGAGCAATGGAATCTCCCTTTCGAGACTACGGGGAGTACTCCTGGGATGATCCCCTACTTAGTAGTTTCTGTCAAATAATCTCTATTAGGAATATGCGACATCCTCTCTTCTGTCCTAAATCGTGTTTCTGGCGATGGACTGGTTTCATTTTGATGTTGCAGAGCTTTTTTTTCTATGTGGATCGAATTTTTCAATTGTCTATTTAGTATTTCGTTGTTCTTTGACACGACATGTTCTGCGCCCCTCCGTTTTGGATTAAGAACTGAAATATAATGGAAAAATGATAATGATAGCCATGTTAGAGCAGTGAGCGGACGAAATATTTCGAAAGCATACACAATATATATACAAACACAAACTTCTTGTTTGTAATTGTCAATTTTGTGTATGGTTTGGATTTATACATATGTATGAGAAAATATACACATTTGTATACGAGTTGTGAAGACCTAAATTTTGTAACAATTTAAGGTCACACAAAATACCGCCCTCAGCATATACCAACACCATGCGAGCACATGTAGCCAAACCACGCCACACGTGGTTATGCTCGAGCATGACACAACGCCGAAATACGGGAATTCCGTATGCGCGAACACGACACAGTGCCGAAATACGGGACTTGTCGATGCTCGCATGAAAAAATGTATAAAAGGCCGGTGCACAGAGGAACCGGTCTCTTGCGATTTCAACAGTAGCGGCGACAACAGCGAACGAGCAGGCGCTCTCTTGTGATTTCAACAGCGGCGGCGACAACAGCGAACGAGCAGGCTCTCCCTCTTGATTTCAACAGCGGCGGCGACAACAGCGGACGAGCAGGCTCTCTCTCTTGTGATTTCAACAGCAGCGGCGACAACAGCGAACGAGCAGGCGAGTAAGTGGGTATAGTATTCGCGGACAGTGGCGACCACGGCAGACAGTTCCTGACTTTTGAGACTTCTTACGTGATTGGTGGTGTAAGGTTTTAACCGACATCACTACCACGTAAGAGAGTGCTCCACCCTAGGCGAAGTAAACGCGAGGTTTTAACCGGCGTTTAACTTCAAAGCAGCTTTTGCTTCAATTTAGACTTTTGAGACTTCTTACGTGATTGGTGGTGTGAGGTTTTAACCGACATCACTACCACGTAAGAGAGTGCTCCACCCTAGGCGAAGTAAACGCGAGGTTTTAACCGGCGTTTAACTTCAAAGCAGCTATTGCTTCTACGTCTGCCACTACCCCACTTCATCGCAATTAGACGAAGCGGAAAGTATACAGGATTTAGTTATAATTAGTTTAAGGTGAAGTTATAATTTACTGAATAATAAAAGAAAGTAAAACAAACTACATCAAACGTGTTGTGTTAAGGTCAATAAAATAAATATTGTACAGGACTCTGGGAAGACTGAGCGAACCCCAGCTAGAGATTCCTTACATGGCGCCCGAGCAGGGACCTTAACACAACGAATCGATATGAAGCCGAAGTCAGGGTGGATCTATACCCTACGCAAAGACCAGCTAGAACAATACGCGGTAGAATTTAAACTTGACGATACTGGAAGTGTGGACGAACTGCGAAAAAGGTTTGCAGCTTTCATAGTTGATAGCACCACTGAGCTGAAATTCCGCAAACGACTGGAGGAATTAGAAATAAAGCACAGGCAAGGGACAGCAAGCACTACATTACCAAAAACGTCGAAGTCAACGTTAACACAACCATCTCACGTCCACGTAGAGGAAATGGTACGACACCAGGAACAACCATCTGTCGGCGCAGATAACATGAACGCCTTTGTGTCAACTCAATGTGTTACCGTCATTGAACAAGTTCGTAAATGGCAAGTAAAATACGACGGCGATAAGGATCCGTTGGGATTTATAGAGCGCGTAAGGGAAATGGCAGACATGTATGGTCTTAACCCGGAGTTACTCCCTCGCACAATGCCACAGCTTCTCACAGACAAGGCATTATCCTGGCACCGGAACAACAAAAAGCAGTGAGTCACGTTTGAAGCATTCGAACGAGACTTTCTGAAATTTTTCCTCCCCAGCTGAGATTTTGAAGATCTAGACGATGAGATCCGAAAACGGGTGCAAAAGCCAAGAGAGGCCTTTAAGGATTATACCATCGCCCTACAAAATCTGATGGGACGTGCGCAGTATGACGAAGACCGACAGAACGAACGTATCTTTCGCAATAGTTTGCCCGACTACCGCCTATACATACGGCGTGACGATTTCTCTTCGCTGGACGAACTGATCAAGAATACGAAAGTATCAGAGCGGATCAGGAAACACTGCGTGAAGAACCACAACGCAGCCGACATCAACCACCACGTGAGCAGCTACCACGATACAAACCGGAATTTCGACGCGATCGAGCACAAACAATTGGCATCAAAATAAGTCCCAAAACAGCATGTCGACGCTGCGGTCAAGAAGGACACATTCAACGCAATTGTCGGAACCCACAGGCACTGTTCTGCTGGGAGTGCGGCCAGGCGGTTATCCGAACAATTGAGTGCTGTCAACAGCAAGCGGAAAACGAGCAAGGACCCCCTCACAACCGGGGACGAGTGGGGCCGTCAAATCGCAACCCGTTCCGCCAACAGTAAAGTTGTTACGTTGCGAGCGTAACCATATCTTCGCCACAGTTAAGGTGGACGGAGAACAAATAAATGCGACGACAGACACCGGGGCTACAAAGAGCTTCATCAATGGAAATTTTGCCAAACAGCATCGAAGTCCGAACAACGTAGTCGCAGTAAACGTGAGAGCACAACTAGCAAACGGCGGTAAATGCATAAGCAAGGAAGCCCTTATCCTCGACGTGCGAATAGGTGATAAATGTTGCCGAATGCCGTTTCTCATCTTTCCCCGTGCATCTGGACAAGTTATTTTAGGGTTAGATTGCTTGTACGCCATGGGAGCTACACTTTCTCTCGGAGGGAGCTCCGTTGAATTGAGAGCCGACAGGAGGAACTCACGAAACAACCTCAAACAGTTGACAGTGCGTAACAGGAATCCTATGAAGAAACAGCAGAGATTACAACAGAAACAACAACGACAGCAAACTCTAATACAACAACAGTTGACAATAGCAAACGACGATCAACAGATAACCCCGCCTGCAGTGAGACGAGGGCATTTGATGCGGAGCGCAAACAACAGCAATCTCAGCAACAACAACAATAACATTAACAAAATTGCCGCTAGCCTCTCAGCTAAAGCCGGCGCTGCCGAAGAAGCCAAAGCGGCCGCAACTACATCATCGGCTTCAGCCACAACTAGAACAACCCGCAACTACGGACGGAAGAAGAAGAACCAACAAGTAACGCAAGTCCTGCAACGAATTGCTGACACTCTTGAGGATCAGGAGCCACATCCGATGCCCGCCAAAGTTGAATTAGCAGAAGGTTCACGTACAAGTGCACTCACAGCGACATCGCCTCTACTAAACGCCCATTATGATGAAACTCCAACGCTGGACTTGCACGATCCCAGCTCCAATTCCAACGCTCACGTTCGTCTACCAAGCACTGCGCCTTCATCGCCACCGGGGCGTGATTATAAGTTCAAAGACAAGTTCAAACGGACCCTTACGCTGGACAACCAGGTCAACTGCAACGCGGTGGTCCCGTCACCGAGCGCACAAGTATCCGTTGAAGGCACTGGTAGTGCTGGCATAGTCGCAGCCGAGGAGGAACAGCAACGCGGTTCGGTAAAACTGGTCTTATCCAAAAAGAAGGGTAGGATTTTCAAAAGTGGGGTACTTTTTCAGTCAGAGGCACGTGGAAGAGAGGCGCTACATCATTGACCGCGCTATTAAATAAACTGCCCATTACAACTGGCCTCACTTTCTGCGACCTGAACGAGGTGCACGGAGAGAAGGGGCAACACTTACCACAAACGGTCAAAGACGCAATAACAGCGAGGGTGCAGATAGATCATAGGACTGGGAAACTGAAACGAATGCGATTCGAAATACCACCATACCGAATCGTCATTAACCCCACGTCAATAACCGTAAGATTGCGCACCATGAAGTAAGGGGGGGTGTGAAGACCTAAATTTTGTAACAATTTAAGGTCACACAAAATACCGCCCTCACCATATACCAACACCATGCGAGCACATGTAGCCAAACCACGCCACACGTGGTTATACTCGAACATGACACAACGCTGAAATACGGGAATTCCGTATGCGCGAACACGACACAGTGCCGAAATACGGGACTTGTCGATGCTCGCATGAAAAAATGTATAAAAGGCCGGTGCACAGTGGAACCGGTCTCTTGCGATTTCAACAGTAGCGGCGACAACAGCGAACGAGCAGGCGCTCTCTTGTGATTTCAACAGCGGCGGCGACAACAGCGAACGAGCAGGCTCTCTCTCGTGATTTCAGCAGCGGCGGCGACAACAGCGGACGAGCAGGCTCTCTCTCTCTCTTGTGATTTCAACAGCAGCGGCAACAGCGAACGAGCAGGCGAGTAAGTGGGTATAGTATTCGCGGACAGTGGCGACCACGGCAGACAGTTCCTGACTTTTGAGACTTCTTACGTGATTGGTGGTGTGAGGTTTTAACCGACATCACTACCACGTAAGAGAGTGCTTCACCCTAGGCGAAGTAAACGCGAGGTTTTAACCGGCGTTTAACTTCAAAGCAGTTATTGCTTCTACGTCTGCCACTACCCCACTTCATCGCAATTAGACGAAGCGGAAAGTATACAGGATTTAGTTATAATTAGTTTAAGGTGAAGTTATAATTTACTGAATAATAAAAGAAAGTAAAACAAACTATATCAAACGTGTTGTGTTAAGGTCAATAAAATAAATATTGTAAAGGACTCTGGGAAGACTGAGCGTACCCCAGCTAGAGATTCCTTACAGAGTATGGTGTTGATTCTTATATTTTTTATATTTTTAGAATATTTTAATATTTTTACACATACTATTTTATGAAATCAAATACTTTCTCAATTTTATTCGTACATGAATATGTGGGATAAGGAAATTTAAAATTTGTTTGAACATTTTTACTAATTTTTGTAAAAATGGTGTTATTGGGACTCATATTTGTTGTGATTTTGCAGGTTTTATTGTATTATAATAATAATAAATAAAATAAAGTCTTATTTCTATTGAGTATGTTGGCCACTCATACCAGGCAAACTGAAAACGAAAACAGTATCAGATTTAAAAGTAGAAATTATTCTTTATTTTCAAATTGTTGTCAAATGCCATTTTTCAGTGGTTCCCAACTAACAAAATTCCAGCTGCTTAAAGAAAGCTTACATATTTGCAAGGTTTAGCACTTGTAGCTAAGTTTCAAGCTTGGAAAGCGCTGCATATTGTTGCGTACGTACACCACAAGAAGCGTTATTCCTTTTCATTCTTGCTTGAAAATATTAAATCTGAAGCATGCTCCTACCGCACTAATTCTGCATACGCCGCACATACATTTATACATACATATATAGTTCTGGTAAGTAGCGACTTGTAAAGGGACCAAAATGCCAAATCCAAATAAGGAATTACGTAACAATTTGAAACTGCGGAATAATTTCAATTTTCAATTCATGATGTGAAGTGTAATGCTGTTTTGGCTCTCTGTTCGCCTGGTATGAGTGGCTAACATACTTAATAGAAAAAGACTTTTGTTTGGTACCGTACAATAATTATGAAGCATGTGATTGATACGAAACATAATTTACATATTAAAAATATATGAAAATTCCAAAATTCTACATATGTATGTAAGTAAACTTTATAATTTCTTATATTAATTTGAATGTCACGTACAAATCACAGGTGCATCCAAATACATATTCATATTTATATTAAATACCATACAATAAATCCAACCGAATAAGTATATAGGATGTACATATCTAAATAATATATATGTGTACGGATAAAATTGCGCTTTAATTGTTTTCATATCACACAAAAACTTATTAAGGCACAACCAATGATAAGAGAACGATTAAGAAAATAATAATCAAAATGAAGAAGGAATTAAAATCCAGTTAATAAATTCGGTCCACAACACACAAGCTCTTTCATTAAGAGAGCGTCGGTGTAGAGAGCGATTGGCGCGGTAGGCGAGAGGAAGGCTGAATCTGCAGCTGCTGCGATACTCGCCTTGCACTGCTGGAATGCCTGCTCCGTTTGCGTCGTCCAGCTAATCGCCGCCTTCTTCTTCGTTAGGGTCCTCAGAAGCTCGTTGAGCGGGGCCTGTAGTTCAGCGGCGTGCGGTATACACCTGCGGTAGTAATTAACCATACCCAGGAAACGTCTCAGCTGGGTAGAGTCTGTCGGGCTTGGAAAGGCGTCGATCGCCTCGATCTTTGGGCGCGGGGCCTGAACCCCTCTTTCGAGACTCGATACCCAGCGAATGTAACTTCCTGGGCACCGAGTTGGCATTTGTCCAAGTTGATGCGTAGGTTCGCCGCTCTCAGCGTCTCCAACAATTGGCCCAAATGATGCAGGTGCTCGTCATGCGTCTCGGATGCGATGAGTAGGTCCTCTACGTAGCCCTTAACGAAGAGGAGTTTCCTCAGTAGGTGATTAATTACCCGCTGAAGCGTTTGCGCGGAGTTACGCAGGCCTAATGGCATACCCGCGAACTCGAAGAGGCCGAAAGGTGTTGTGACTGCCGTTTTCGGGATGTCAGCTTTGGCAACCGGGATTTGGTAGAAGGCTTTCTGCAGATCGATTACAGAGAATACTTTTCCCCGGCTCTCCTGGATCAGGTCCTCGATGATCGGTAGAGGATATCGGTCTGGCAAGGTACACTCGTTGAGGCGGCGGTAGTCGCCGGTGGCTCGCCAGCTTCCATTCGAATTTGGTACCATGTGTAGCGGACTGGCCCATGGGCTCGATGATGGGCGTACCACCCCCTTGTCGAGGAGGTCGGCGAACTCTTCTTTGGCAGCAGCGAGTCGTTCACCGACGAGTCTACGCTCGAAAACGGGAGGGCCCTCCGTGACGATGAAGTGTTGTACCGGCAAGTCTGGTACAGTGGCCATGACCCCTGCTGGTGAAGCGAGTTGCAGGAAGCGCTGGACGAGCTCTCTATACCGGTCGCCATGTGGTCCCACAGGTGCATCAATGCGAGCCACTGTGGAGATGCCGTAGATTCGAGCCGGGTCCATGCGGCCCGTTGCCGCTATGTTGGTAAGGGGGTCTACGATGCGTCGTCCCCTCAAGTCTACCAGGAGCCCGTAGTATGCCAGGAAGTCCGCCCCGAGAATGGCAGTTTGCACATCGGCCACAGTGAACGCCCAAGTAAAATCCCGACGCAGGGCGAGGTTCAGCTTCAGCGTGAGCTGCCCGTATGTGGCTATCGGCGACGAGTTGGCGGCGTACAGCGTGAGGCTGTTTCGCTGTAGTTTCCGGGCAACCGTTCCCCTCGGCAGTAAGGAGACCACTGAACCCGAGTCCACGAGAAAGCGGGTGGATGTCGTTCGATCCATTACGTGTAGGCGTTTTTCGGTTGGTGGTCCGCCGGCATCGTTCGCCCAAGTCGGCGTCGGCAGCGCTAGTTTCCCGACGGCGTCGAGGAGGCGGCCACGGCGGCGGCAAAGATACACGGTGGTCGGCACTGCTGTACTGTCGCCCCGTACTTCAGGTGGTACCAACATTGGCCAGGCGCTGTAGAGCGATCTCGATGCCGGCTGGGGCTGCGGGTCTCAGCGCGACCCCTATGAAGTGGTGGCGTTATTTTACGCAGCAGCTCCTGATTCTCCCGCGTTAGTGCCACGAGCTGTGCCACTGACTGGCGCAGTGCGGCAAGCTCTGCGTGCACGGAGATACCCGTTGAATCGTGCGACGATCTGTTCGCGAGTGGAGAGCGGGGTCTCGGAGACGAGAGTGGAGGTGACGTAGCTGCCACTGTAGGTCCGTTGTCGACCAGCTCGTCAGCTGATCTGCGAGCTCCTCCAGACTGGTGCCTTTCAGGATTTTGAGTAGCCGTCGGGTTGACGGCGGCATCAGGTCGAGCCACTTCACGCGGATGATGTCATCCGTGGCCCGGTCACCCGCTAGGGAGCGCATCTGTCGCAGGAGTTGGGACGGCTTCCTGTCGCCCAGCTCGAGTTGGGTGAGCAGCTTGTGGAGCTGTCGATCCGCCGAGTCGGTGAGACGATTTAATATTGCCGTCTTCAGCACCTCATACTTGCCCACGGGCGGCACTGTGCGGAGTACATCCGCGACCTCGGAAATAGTCTCCGGGTCGAGCGCCGCAACTACTAGATTGTAGCGGCTGTTGTCGTTGCGCACATGGTGTATTTGGAACGCGGCCTCGATCTGGTAAAACCACAGATCGGGGTTACTCCTCCAGAAAGGTGGGAGCCGACAGCTGCTCACCGCCTCGATCGCGGGCGGCGACGAAAAGGAGGCATGTCCCCCAGGTTCCCCTGCACGATGTGGCGGCAGGTGGTGTGTCGGTATCAGCAATGGCGTGGGCATGGCCAGCTGTGCCTGCGCATGCACGTGCGGTGGTTGTGGCTGCTGGTGTGGTGCCGGCGGCGCCGGTCCTGAGGCTGTTGGCGAGTGGAGCATCCTATGCGTGTTTTATATCACGTCGGGGTCACCAATTTGGGTAACGCTCGGGTGTAGCGTATCTAATAAAAAGAGAAAGAAATAAAATTGAATGCTTATTTTAATTTAATAAATTTAAAATATACTATGACGTATTTGTTATATCGTATACATAATATAAAATTCGTTTCTGCAAATTTCTAGAAATTTTGTTAAGTCCAGTATTTAATATAAATTTTAATTTCACAAAACGCTCTATAACACTCCACACTAGCTTCAGCACAGAAAATGAGAACGTGTGCACGGCTCCGGAGCTGCGAACGGAAAGAAAGAATGGAAAAGCCGGAAACACGAAGTGTGTTTCTCAGCAGCCAACACAGGCTAGTTCCGGTTTACCCATAAGCACGCTGTGCGACAGGACAGCGTGTTAATAGATGGCGCGCGGAACTAACGCCTGCTTGCGTTGGCGTACCCGACAACTGGGTGGGGGTAGTGGTGTCGCCACATATACTCGTATATATATATATATATATATATATATATATATATATATATATATAAAAATATATATATATATATATATATATCTATATATATATATTTATATATACATACATATCTATATATATACGAGTATATAAAAGAATAAGAAAAAGATTAATGTAAATAGTTTAAAACTATTTATAATATTTCATGGTTTGAATTTAAAAATGTTATTTGCATTGAATTGTACCTTATATTGAATTTACCCACTTGGATATACAATTAAAATTTTGAATTGATCTTTAAAACTTTCATTTTCATTATTTTGTAACAAAAAACGGGGGTTTCTTTTCGTTTAGGACACCACTCTAATGCACTGTGTTAATTAAGTGCGTACAATAATCTTTGTACGCACTCCATTCCCGTTTTGTTTTGAAATTGTATATTAGTCTGTTTACCACTGAATATAACGCCAAAGAAGAATAAGAAAAGACATTCAATTCCCATTTTTATATACCGGTTCGACCATTTTTTTTGGTCACACGTATAGTGTATGTGAATTTATTGTGTTCGATGTAAAAATATTCCATATCCATATGTAGTGAAAATTATAGGCAGTCTTCAAAATATACTACAAAATTTAATAGTAAAAAATCAAGTGGTTAATTTACTAGTTCAAAACTTATCCATAAGTTAACCAGTTACTGACTTCTGCGGCACATCATTGCCGTGCATACTAAATTTTTCCCTTCTTGTCAATTTAATAAAAAAAAAAGGAAGTAAATACAAATATTGGAATTTGAAGAAAAACAGTAATTTTTATAATTTCAACCACTTTTTGTAATTCCTCATTCTAGAGAAAAACTTCAAGTTAACGCGTATTTTAAAATATCCGCAGTGTTTGCAAAGAAAAGTGAAAATGCGGCACCATGAATTAGTATGCTGAATTAATACACTCCTCATTTATGCACAAAATTTATTTTAATTTTTTATTTATTGTATTTATTTATTTACAAAAGAAGGATAAGAATCAATTCTTATCATACGAAATTTAGCAGGGCTTTCAGCTCGCTAAATTATTTTAAATTATTTATATTATGTACATATAAATATACACGTGAAAGTTATAAATAAATCAGGTCTTCCATAATGACGAACATAACACATTGCATCTTGCGCGTATTCATGCATATGTCGTGGTCCACCAACATATGACGATGGTAAAATCACCATATTGCCAATATCATTAGGATCCACATCATTGTTAATAGCATCACGTAAATGAATGTATTCTTCTGAACGTAGTTTTGCTTGGTTATATTTGATGTAATTTAAACGTTCAGTTTAAATTTTTGCATACATATCAACAATGTACTGATGAAAAAGCTTACGGCAATGCAAAATGTGATTGTATTCATTTTATCGAACCATTAATCGATACGCGTAATAATTCATAGCGCTAACCTTTTTATCAGCTACCGCACCTGCCATAAAAAGAAATAAAAATAAATTCCATTAATCAATTATAGTTTAATTTCCTTCCTTAAAATTATTTTATTTTGTACGCACCAGTTGAATGATTAATCATTCTTAAATTGAAATGGTACCCATCTTCACCTTGCCAAAAAATTCGCGGATATTGCACCGAATCATAAGAACGGTGTGTTTCACTAACATTTTCCAACTGGTTATTTCTACGTTGCAAAATAATATCACGCCTATTGAATTCTTCTCCAACCATGACATCATCTTCAAATCTTGGTGCATTAAATCTACCTACATGTTGGCCAGCTGGCGTTTTATCCACATTTA
This sequence comes from Clusia tigrina, assembly GCA_920105625.2. NCBI lineage: Eukaryota > Metazoa > Arthropoda > Insecta > Diptera > Clusiidae > Clusia > Clusia tigrina. Next base: position 155,231,766 of record OV050031.1, read on the forward strand.
TTCTTATTCCATAATTGTCAGCAGGCACATTATCAATTTGTGATGTTAAACATTCTAACCAATTCATTATGTTCATGTAATAATATTTGTAATTCACGAATAATTGGTTTGCTTAATTTCGGATTTATTGAATAACGCTGATCAACTTCTTCATCTCCATTTCCCATGAAAAAAATGCGTAGAAAGCGATACTCTTGGTTGTCGAATGGCAATAACGAACCAATTTTATGGTACATCTGACCCAGAATCTTTAATTAATATTCAACAAATTGGTTAGAATTTTCGTATAAATTTGGTTAGAATTTTCGTATAAATCAAAACATATATTAATATCTGAATTGAAAACCACAATATTTACCTTAAAAGTTGGCATAAATCTATCACGAACAATGTGTTGTGCTCCAAATGATGTCATTTGAAAGCAACAATTGTACGACTGAATGAATTTGAAGAAATGTTTTGACTGATTTGTTCTGCCACCAACCAAAGAGAATAATGGCTCAGGTGGTGGACTTAATGGTGTTAATTTAACTTTTCCGCCAGCACAACACATTCCATCGGTTTCATTTTTAAATTTAAATGCATTGCATTTATTACAAACTTTATCCATTTTGCCAATTTGAATAGATGGATGCGAAGCGTAATCAATGTTATGATTATAATTAAAACCGGCACGATCCAAATTACCAATTGAACGGCTACGTCTCCGTTGTTGCCTGTTTTGATTGTCACGTTCAGTGTTACGTTCACGATCTCTTCTGTTTCTAACTCTCACACTTTCAATACGTTCCTCTTTTTGTTCTTGATTTTGATTTGATCTTGATCGTGCCATTCGTTGCCTTGCTAATTCATTACTTTCTAATCGCTGTTGTTCGTCCTGATTAGATCGATTTAAACGTATTTGACTGCTGTGGCGTGTTCGTCGGCCAATTTGTGAACGGCTTCGTCGCAGCATTGTTGATTAATTTTTTTAATTTTTTTTTATGCAAAAGATTTTAATTTTAACTGAAAGATTACAAATTAATAATTAAAAAATGTCAATGCTCACATTGTAAACTTAAATGATTATCAATAAACACACAGAAATTAAATAAGTCAAATAACGCGAGCAAGCAGAGCCTTATACCAACAAAATGTAATTCTCATAAGAAAAAAAAATACATTTTATATGGGGAAAACACACCATCATAAAAGTGTGCGTATAACGCATATTCGTAGAAATTTTTTGATGTTTTTTATTTATAAACCATCAATGAAAGTAGACCTTTCCAACGCATGTACTCGTTTGAAAATCGGTTGAGTGGTTCTCGAGTTATAAAATCACGAACATAGGACAACTTATTTTTATATATATAAAAGACTAGAGTAACCCTGCACGCGTTGCTGGACAATACAATAACATACGTTTACGTCTTTGTATTAAAAATTAAATTTTCTAGAAAGAATAGACATTTTCCTGAAAAAGAAGTGCAAAATAATATAAATTTTTTAAAGTGAGAACATCACAAAGAAACAAATTTATTGCAGAGCTTGGTGGTAAACGACATTTTTAGTATTGCCATTTTCACAAAAAATGAATAAAGACGAGGGCTTCCCAACACGTGAACATGCAACATAAAGTTGACCGTGTGAAAATACAGGAAATTCTAAATTTATTCCGCAAACTTGCAACGACTGGCCTTAAGCTTTATTAATATTCATTGCAAAAGCTAAACGAACGGGAAACTAATCGTAGAAATTGAAATGGCATATCAGTGGGAATCATTGGGATGCGTGGTATTAAAACATATTCGCCTTTGAATTTCCCATTTAAAATTACTGCTTCAATTACATAATTCATTACTTTTTTGACCGCAAGTCTTGTTCCGTTGCATAATTTTGGTGGATTTATATTACGAAGCATAATGATTGTAGATCCGATTTTCAATAATCAATTTTAAAATCACGAACATAGGACAACTTATTTTTATATATATAAAATATATTTATATATATATATATATATATATATATATATATATATATATATATATGTATTAATCTTTTGATGTATAGGGTGGCACTTGTAAGATAAAAACTGAGCATCGACATATATAGGTAGTGGAAGTCAGGCGATGCACTTGAGAAGTAGGCGAAGAAAAAACAGTGATAGTTCAGTTGGTTTTTTGTTGTTGTTCAGAATAAACATGTAAGCGGAATACGGGGAATACGGCGCCAGGCCGAGTAAAGCACTACCAAGTGAATACCGATCAGCCATTAATTTATTAATATTGAGAATAGTTATCGGGCGGCGATAAAGGTGGAATTTGGGAAAATAAGGGAAACGGTTTGGGCGGACCATTTATAGCTTATGAAGCTCATTAGTGATGAAATGAGACCCATGCAGCAATCACCGGCGCAGGAAAGTAGCCTAGCAGCTGTAGAGTCAGAGAAGGAGCCCCAAATTAAGGTATTTGAAACCCGAGAAGTTAATGGAAGTGGCAACTTACAAGTTAGGATTAAAGAGGAGAATATAATCAATTATAATTCAAGTGGCGAAGAGCCAGGACGATGAGGACTTGTCCTCAATGGATCAAGATATTTTTGAAAGATTGTTAGACGATAATTCTGATGACGGTAGTGTTATGCCTGAAGCGGGTAACACAAAAAGCGTACAGAAGAGTACAGAAACCACTAGTCAAAGTGACTCCATAAAATCGGCTGATAAATCTTTATCTTTAGTTTCAAAGAGTAATTGTGCTGCTGCAGGCAATAAAAGCAGGATTCCATCGAATGGATCAGAGATAAAACCTTCCGAAGGGGCATCATATAAAAATGATGTGAATATAGTGAATGAACCTAAATTGACTGTTTAGCCAACTATACTACTTACAGATCAGCCGACATACAAGAGGCAATTGTACTGGCAAAAAGATATATTATGTGCGAATAATTAGGGGATTGCAAGGAGCAATAGATCGAGTTTTTGGGTTACAGGATGTTGTGTTTGATAGGGGGAAGTGGTTAGAAAGAGTTAAAACCATAGGATAAATTGGGGAAGGCGTTGGGAAACTTCTACCTACTGGAAAATTTGCGTGGGAAGTTGTTGGGATTATTCCACGCTAAAAATCTAAAGCAATAAGAGCACGCGACTCTTAATCTCTGGGTTGTGGGCGTAGCTCACGTTGGTGGCCATAAGAAATGAGGTAGCAATGGTTAGTTAATTATAGGGAGCTTATGGATTGTAACAATTCATATAGAGGAACTTACTCCCAAATCTGCTTCGTTGGTGTGAATGTCCAGTAGTAGGGTAGTCTGAGTTAAAATCTGAATAGGGAAATGATTACTATGTGTTTCATAAAATAAAAGAAATGAAGGTGTTCCTGTTTGTACGATACTGTATATGTGTGTAGATTAACGTCTAACTTGAGTACATTGGTGAAGGTAGTTCTTCGGGTCGAATGGCTGCGAAGACAAAATAAATATAGGGTTAGGTTAAGAAATTTTATTTTATGAATACTTACCGTGCAACTAGGTGTTGGGATCCGTAATCATCATCAGTATGGTGGTTCTGAAGAGGAAGTATTTATAGTTTATATGTTTATATAGATGTATGTATAGTTCCCCAGCTAGCCCAGGGTAGAGCATAAAATGTAGTCTGGTTATATGCACTAGTACCTTCACTCAACAATAGTCTTGGTTTTGTACCTAGGCTACTTCCCACATAATTATCGGAGATCTGGTTATTAGCACCAGTATCTTCATTCAATATTAGTCTTGGTTTTGCACCTAGGCTATTTCATAACCATAAAACAAGGGTCTAAAGGTATCTACCAGGACCCAGCTTAAGCAAGGTGGAATAAAAGAATTCCCACTCTTAACATTGGTGACCCCGACGTGATCGTGTACCTGATTACAATCATCGTAGAAGCTTAACATGGAGACTCTTGCGAAGCACCAGGAGCGGATCGGGCAGCAGATCGAAGTGCTCATAAGGAACTTCAAAAAGGACTCCGAACAGCGTAAAACGATCATCAATTACGAGGAACGCATAAGACGACTGGATGAATACTGGACAACCTTTGAGCAACAGGACTCGGAATTTAGAGCCTTGCCAGAGATTCTACTTGACCATGCATATCTTCAAAATAATGATTATGCCAAAATTGCAGCTATTTCATCAACATATCGGGATATGTTTGAGAGACGCCCCGCGAAGCTGACTCAACACCCAGAAACTTCAATTGAGGAGAAGTTAGGTAGTCCTCCTGCGGCCACAATAGATCATCAAGGTGCTACTGGACACACGGCATATTCAGCAGGTACGAAACCGCAGCAAGACTCATCAACCAATCGTCGATAAAGCAAGTCTACGCGGTTATTTCGACGCCAAGCCGAAGTGATAAGGACACTACGGCGGCAACTAAATTCAATTATGGACGAAACGGATCGACGCTCGAAACAGTTCCTTTCATTCAAGAAAGGCAACATACTACAACATTGTAACCATATCGAACACATCAACAATCAGCTATGGGAATTGGAGGCTGATCCTACTCTTGTGGGTACCAATATATAACCCTGGAAGAAGAAGTACAGTCCGTACTGTTGCTATTAAGTGAGTGGGACGCAGAAGTTACATCAACACCGGTAGCAAACAATTCCTTACATCTGCCCAAGATAACCTTGCCTAAATTCGATTGCAATTATTTGAATTGGAGACAATTTCATGACCTCTTTAATAAAATGATCCATAAACAGAAGATAGCGAACTGCCAGAAATTGTTCTACCTACAGTCCAACTTAGTAGGAGAAGCCGAGAGCCTGATAAACCACCTCCCAGCCACAGAAGAAAACTACTTGATAGCTTGGAGCATTCTAAAGGAGCGCTATGAGAATACTAGGCTGCTGGTAGAGGCACTGCTAAGTAAGCTTGTCAACCAACCCAATGTTTTAGCAGAAGGAGCCGACAGTTTAACGCGTTTCCATGACACAACCCAAGAATGTGTATTGGGATTCCAAAACATCGGGATTGACATTGGCACCTGGGATCCAATTCTATTCTTCATATGTATAAAGAAGTCGGACAAGGCTTCACACACACTGTATGAGCAATCGCTAGCTAAGCAACGGGAACTCCAATCATTCAAGGATTTCCTAAGCTTCCTGCAATCCCGCTTCTGAGCTCTAGAGTCTTTAGGAGGTAAATCAATCAGCACAGCAAGTACACTACTTGCAACAAGTACCGTCAATTATCCGCTATATACCTTGTTTTCTGAATTGTGCGGACGCAATTTCATACGTGCTCCGTAATTGGGACGGTTTTTCACTGTGTTTAAACTGAATTCGTTCTTTAAACTTCGCGATATAGACGCTAATACGAAAGTGTAGTTTATTTAAATAATTTGGTGATATTTTGTTCTGCAGGAACAGATTAAAGGTGAAGTGTGGAATTCACAAAGTATTTCATAAACAACATCATTAAAAAATAAAAGTGCGCGCCAAAAAACAACTACCAGGAGTTGCCACCTGTGTCAGTACTCTAAGATGATTGGTGATGCCACTTAATTTTAATTTATTTAAATTTAAAATTACACAGAGATGCATTTGAGCCATTTATTAATTCTTTATTTTCTCAACAATCGAACCCCATAAGCAACTGACCAGTGACAACGCTTCTACATCAAGATCATATGCCAACGTTGTAAAGTGTGGATCTGCAGAAATTCCTAGCTTTGCAAATCCTATTCAAAATGTAGAATCCATGATATCAAAATTAACAAATTGTATGACAGAATTTATGACATCAATGCAAAGCATGTTGCACGAGTTGTTGAAAACTCAAAACCAACTTGTGCAATTGTTGATATATAAAAAATTAACTATATTAATATATGTCATTGGAATGCAAACGGCATTAGCCAACATAAACTTGAAATTCAACACTTCCTGCATACTAGGCAAATTGACATTATGCTTTTATCACTTGACAAACAAAAATTGTTTTGTTATATCAGGATATAAATTATACAAGACAAACCATCCTGACAATAAAGCACATGGCGGTACGGGTATATTAATAAGAGATAGATTTAAGCATCATGAACTAGAAGAGTATGCAAAGGACTATCTGCAGGCAACATCAATATGTCTCAATGCTGGGAGGAAAAAATTGTACTAAGCGCAGTCTATTATGCTTCAAGATACTCAGTGACTGAATTACAATTCACACTATTCTTCACATCATTGGGGACCAAATTTTTGGCAGCAGGTGATTATAATACGAAACATACCTTTTGGGGCTCCAGGTTAATAAATCCCAATAGCAGCAACTCTGCACTACTAAATAGGTGTTCTAACTTAGACTTCGTGTCTTCAGGACAACCTACATACTGGCCCTCTGACCCTCAAAAAGTGCCCGACCTCATCGATTTTGGAAAACCAGTGGTATTGATCGTAACTTGTTATATGCAGAATCGTGTTTAGAGCTCGTTTCTGATCATTCATCAGTTATTATATGTCTACATAAACAACCTCAACTGGGTAAGAAAACAGGTCACCTAACCAACAAAAGCACAAACTGGCTCAGGTACCGTCAATATATAAGTAGTCATATAAACATTGGTCCTCGACTAAAGAGTGCAAGCGATATTGACTCGGCACTTTTGGCCATAAACTCAGTTCTTACATCTGCAGCCACAGACTCATCTCCAGCAGGCGCATTATCCCGCTCCGCAACAACTCGCACAATATCTGCAGTTATCGATAGTCTCGTTAAGGAGAAAAGGCGCTTAAGAAGAGAGTGACAACAAAATAGATCACCCTACGCCAAGCAGAAATTAGCATTAGCAAAAAAACGCCTCCGAGAAGCACTGAAGTGCGAGCTAGAGAACAGTTTGAAAAAGTATACTGAGACGCTAGCTCCAACACAAAATACTAACTACTCTTTATGGAAAGACTATAAAAATATAAAGACTCCTAAAGACCGTCATCCACCACTCAGGCAAAATAATGGAACTTGGGCAAGAAGTGACGAAGAGAAAGCCTCAGCGTTTGCAAATCATCTCAAATCCGTATTCCAACCTAACAAACCAACCAACTGTTTTGAAATTACATGTTTGGCCCCTAAAATACCACTAATCCCGATGAAGGTTAAAATGAAGGAAGTGCAACTTGCAATTAAAACTCAGCTAAACCCGAAAAAAGCACCAGGATTTGAATTAATTACCGCAAAAATAATTGTGGAATTGCCTGAAATAGCCATCAAAATAGTGACGCAGTTATTTAATGCAATATTTAGGATTGGGTATTTTCCACAACCCTGGAAAATATCAAAAATTATAATGATACCAAAACCCGGGAAAGAAGCAACTCAACCGTCATCTTATCGGCCCATAAGCTTGCTCCCAGTGATTTCTAAATTATTTGAGAAACTGCTTCTTCTAAAGCTGCAGCCGCACATATACAAATCCAACATTATTCCCCACCATCAATTTGGATTTCGTAAGAATCACAGAACCATAGAGCAAATTAGCCGCATTACTAGTGCAATTCGAAATACTTTTGAAGACAAAAAATACTGCTCTGCTATATTCTTAGATATTGTACAGGCTTTTGACAGAGTTTGGCATGCAGGATTAATATATAAAATTCAAAAACTCTTACCAGTTAATGTGCACATGCTACTCGAATCGTATTTGGATAACCGAAAGTTCAGAGTAAAATATGGAGATTACACCACAAACGACTTTGATATTAATGCTGGGGTTCCACAAAGTAGTGTTCTCGGTCCTGTACTATATGTATTATTCACTGCAGACCTCCCTACTTGATGATCATCTAGTCACTTCAACATTCGCAGACGATACTGCTATTCTTAGCATACATAGCAATCCAATAGTGGCTTCGAATCGCCTTGAGGAGCATTTGAAGAAAATGGAAGTGTGGCTGGCAAATTGGCGCATTAAGGTAAATGAGACCAAGAGCATTCATGATACGTTTACACTTAGGAAAGAAACATGCCCAGTGATTACCCTAAAGAATGTTGCTATTCCTCAATCGAATACTGTAACATACCTAGGAGTCCATCTAGACAGACGACTAACTTGGCGGAACCATATTGAGGCAAAACGAACGCAGATAAAGCTAAAGGCCCATTCAATCCCATACGTAGCTGAGCTTTGGGGGAATGCTAGTTCATCGAACGTCGAGCTGATACAACGAGTGCAATCGAAAATCTTGCGTGCAATCACGGGTGCGCCTTGGTTCGTTAGAAATGCTGACATCCATAAGGACCTCAACATTCCTCTAGTTAAAAGTGAGCTCACAGAGATTATGCTCAAACACAAAAAGAAACTACGAGCGAACTCAAATCCATTGGTAAAACATTTAGCTAGAATTAAAACAGCAACACGCCTCAAAAGATTGGACTTACCTATATATTAAATGTACTAAATATTAAATAATTACTATTAAGATACTTAAATGAAATGAATTTAAATTTAATTAAAACTAAAAGGCAGTGAAATTTAATACTAAGCCCAAACACTGGTGCGGGATAAATATAGTTAATTTAGCTCTTAAGATTTCATTACTTATTGTTAGGCTCGAAATGAGTGTATTCAATAAATAAATGAACTGTTTAAAAAAAAAAATTGTCCGCTTTGTGGAAATAACCATCCTCTCTACGCATGTAAGGACTTTGGCAAGTTGAACCCTGACCAGCGGCTGCAACAAGTGAAACTTCAAAATCTCTGCATCAACTGTCTCAAATCAGGGCACTCGCTCTCGAACTGCGTTTCAAGTGGATGCCGGAAGTGCTTGAAGCAGCCATAACCCAACCAGCTTCAAATACTAATAATTCAAGAATTCAACCTGGTCATACGAAAGATAAGACGTCAACTGCAAGTATCGACCAACACAGAGTATTAGCTACTCATGCTATTGCACGCACTAAATATCGACCACTCAGGAGCCACTATCGAATGCAGCGCCTTACTAGATTCAGGCTCCCAACTGAATCTCATCACGGTAAAGCTATCTAATAGACTAGGATTCAAAGGAAAGGCTGAGCTGTTAGCAATAAAGGGCATCGGGCACGCCAATCAACAGTCACAAAAGGCGCGTCAACACAAAAATAGCATCCCGAATATGTAATTTCTCGGCCAAGTTCGAAGCCTTCCTCCTACCACAAATAACTCTACCGCAACCATCGATAGACATAAATACCACCAACTGGGAAATACCACACAACACTAAGTTGGCAGACCCAGCATTCAACACTTCAGGTCCTATTGACATTCTGTTTGGAGCAGATTTGTATCACGACATCCTTGGCATCGGACAAATTCGTTTGGGAAAGGGTTTGCCAACATTACAAAACACCGTTTTTGGATGGATTGTGGCGGGAAAAATCGACAACCACTACCTTGATGAACTAACATGCGGAGTGCTGACCAATACAGAATTCGACCTACAAAAATTTTGGATACTAGAGGAAATATATGCCAAGGTTCCCACACAAACACAGGAGGAAAGGATGTGCGAAGAGCACTTCAGCCAAACAGTGAAAAGAAATGCACTTGGCAGATTTGTCGTTCAGCTGCCTTTCAAAAAAAACCTGAAAGATTAGGACACTCTAAAGATCTGACCTTCAGGAGATTCACGACATTGGAACGCAAGCTCACCAAGGATCCCATATTGAAAGGAATGTATAGTGACTTTATGGCCGAATATCATCAACTTGGCCATATGAGTCTCATTAAGGAAGAAGAGATAAAATCCCCATCATACTTCCTACCACATCATGGTATCCTTAAGCCATCAAGCACAACCATCAAATTGAGAGCTGTTTTTGACGCATCAGCGAAGTCATCAACGAACCTTGCACTAAATGACGTGCTAGCTACTGGTCCAACAATTCAAGACGATCTATTCACCATATTACTGCGCTTTCGGTTGCCCAGATTCGTTTTCGCAGCTATAGAAAAGATGTACCGTCAGATCCTAATCAAGACCAGGATCGAAATCTTCAATTAATTGCTTGGAGAACTGAAGCTACTTTACCAATTCAGTTCTATAAGCTAAATACAGTAACATATGGAACAACATCAGCACCTTATTTGGCTACAAAATGCTTGCAACAACTCGCACAAGATGAAAAGATCATCCATCCAGTCGCTGCCGCAATCCTTCAAAGGGATTTCTATGTGCACGATGTCATGACAGGATGCAATAGCCTCACAGAAGCAATTTTTGGTCAAGCTCAACTTCAGCAACTACTCGCCAAAGTTGGCGTCAAACTGAGAAAATGGTGCGCCAATCATCACAAACTGCTGCAGGAGATACCATTGGCAGATCGAGCAATGCAGTTTGACTTCGATATAGACTCCGACGACCACATTAAAACACTAGGATTGTCATGAATTCCAGAAAATGATAGCCTCCGGGTCAAAACAAATTATTCTGATACAGCAAGGATTACTAAAAGGATTGTATCCTCGGACATTTCGCGTCTTTTTGATCCCCTTGTGTTTATGGCACCAGTAGTCGTATCGGCAAAACTATTTCTGCAGCAACTTTGGACATTAAAGCTAGATTGGGATGCAGCATTACCAATGGACCTACACACACGATGGCTCCGTTTTGGAGATGAACTAACTGAATTTGACAAAATTGATCTACAAAGACATGCCTTTGGAAAATACGTGCCGAAATTTGTTCAGATACATGTTTTCGCTGATGCCTCTGAACGGGCTTACGGCGGTGCAGTTTACGTTCGTTCAGTTACTATGGACAACGTAGTATTTGTAAGACTACTTTGCGCCAAATCCTAGGTTGCACTAGTCAAGTTTACCATAATTCCAAGACTAGAACTCTGTGCGGCTATGTTAAGGGCTGAGCTAGTAAATCGAATAAAAAAAGAAGAACAGCTGCGAGAGACTCCTACTACTTCTGGACAGACTCTGAAATTGTACTGGCATGGATCGATTCCACATCGTCATCGTATCAAACCTTCGTTGCCAGCCGTATAGCAACCATAAAAAATCTCAGCTTACCTCAACAATGGCGACACGTCAGATCGAAAGAAAATCCAGCCGATATTCTATCACGTGGAATTACTCCATAAAAATTGAAGAACTGCACGTTATGGTTCTATGGTCCCTTATTTCTTCATAGCTCAGAAGCAACATGGTCTGTACCTTACAAACCTGAATCTGACTGCAATAAAGAACGCAAAAGAACGGTTACAGTGAACGTGGCCCAATCATGCGGAGACCACTACATAAACAACATCAACCATAGGAACTCATTTCCTAAACTCTAAAGGATCACTGCCTATGTAGCACGCTTTATTCAAGACAGTCGCAATCCTAATCACAAGGAGGGTTCCTCATTAACCTGCGAAGAGCTCGAAGAGGGATTGCAAGGTGAATTTGCAATAGAGTGGAAGCATCTGAAATCCTTTAAAGAACTTCACAAATCCAGTGATCTTTGAAGTTTATCACCATAATTCGAGTAGATGGCCGACTGGAAGCCTCATCACTTTCATACGATGCAAAACATCCGATTTTACTACCCGCATCTCATCCATTCACGAAACTTTTGATGGAGGACTTTTAGCGACTACACGGCAAAGTTTCTGGCCGGTAAAAGGGAAAACTCTGGCAAAATTGCATCATATGCTACAAAAACAAGCCTAAACTCCTAACTCAAATCATGGGCTATCTACCTTCGAATCGCGTAGAACCTGCTAGGCCATTCATCAACTCTGGCGTAGACTTCTGGGGACCCGTCTGGATACACTATCGCCTAAGAGGAAACCGTCCTCAGAAAAGCTATGTTGCGGTATTTATCTGCTTCACTAAGAAAGCAATACACTTAGAGGTGGTAACTGACTTAACTACCGAAGCCTTCATTGGAGCTCTGACGCGATTCATGGGTAGACGCGGCAACTGCAGTAACTTATATTGCGACATCGCCACAAACTAGGTGCCAAGAACAAACTTTCAGAGCTCACCGAGTCCATATTCTCGACAGGTGGCCAAGAAAAAAAAAATTCCTGTAACTACAAAGAAATCAACTTCCACTTCATTCCTCCCAGCGCTCCTCATTTCGGAGGCTTATGGGAGGCAGCTGTTAAATCGGCCAAACACCTTCTTCAACGGAGTCTCAATACCGCGTCCCTCACATATGAAGAACTGGAGACACTCATAATTGATATCGCAGCCAGACTCAATTCCCGGCCTATCACCCCCATTTCAACTGACTCCAGAGACATGGCGGCATTAACTCCGGGACACTTCCTAATCGGAGAACCCATGACTGCCTCCATCGACACCGTGGCAGCAGCTTGCGAAGTTTCTTTGGGCAAACGCTGGCAACTAATCAACAGCATCAAGCAGGAATTCTGGCACAGATGGTCTAAGGAATACCTGAGTGAACTGCAACAGAAAACAAAATGGAAACAACCCCAGAAGAACATTGAACTTGGAAGGCTTGTCTTAATTAAGGAAGACAACACACCCGTACGTCATTGGCTTCTGGAACGAATAACTAAGGTATATAATGGTGAAGATAGCTATGTTCGTGTTACAGACACCCGTACTATGAACAATACGTTAAAGAGACCAATACACAGTCTTGCCCCACTCCCAATAGAACCCACTTCCGAAGCCCAGCAGGAATCCGCGCCTACAGAACCCCCGAAAAAATGCCGACTTAGTAATATAGGCACCCTAATCACAGGTCTACTACTCTGCTTGGCAATAACGCCATGTGACGGAAGAATTAATACCACCAACATAATAGCCAATGAATGGAATTTAGTCATATTTTATTACCTTGATCCCTACCGGCAAGAATGGCGAATCATAAAAAATATGACTTTCATGGTAGACAAACTTTGGTGTCAGCTACTCCAAAGAGAATCTTACCAACGAATTGGTTTATTACACAACCACAGGCTGAGGGACATGAACAAAGAAAACAATCTTCTGTCGGCGACATCAAACAGCCGGCAGAAAAGAGGCGCCTTGGATCTTATGGGCAATGTTGCTAATAGTCTTTTCGAAGTATTAGAGCCGACATGTCAAACATCATTGATGGAATATACAGAAAAAAGAACAACGTGGGGAAACTACTGAAAAATCAGACACCTCTTATCGATGCCACACTAAATGTTCTCAAAAAGGACCAAATAGCAGTCGGAAAGGGTTTCCGTGATTTCCAAACACAACTACAAAACGTGGTTGCTCAATTTAATAATATCACCGAGCAACTCCATCAAGAAGAGCTCTCGAAGCAGTACTATGCGCTAGGTATAGAACTAGATATAACTATGCAAGGATTCCAACAAATGCAAATGTCCATAATTGAGAGCATTACTGACACACATCATGACAAGATAAATCCATTACTGGTATCGCCACAGGTCGCCACAAAAAAAATCGAAGACAAGCTAAAACACGTCCACATCTAATACTTGTCAAAAACTGACTGAACATTCAAAATGGCCGAGATTCTCAACTTAAGTGAGGGACATGAGTACCAACATAACGCCACAAAAAGATCGAAAATCGAACATCCGTAGCCAGCGAAAATTCAAAATTCGCAATACTTTTTGAACAGTCCTCGTACACTATACGTCTGACCAAAAAAAAATGCTCTAAACGGTAAATCAAAATGGCGCGAATTGAATGTCTATTCTTATTCTTCTTTGCTAAAAGTCTGCACGAATGGTTTCGAATGTTTCGGTTATGATTATGATTATTATATCTTACACCATAATTAATTATGAGTGCAAAGTGTTGGGGGAATGAGTACTAGCTGCTTTCGACTCGAAGAGGAAAGGATTTTATAGAAAGAAGCATTTTGGAGACCAAGCCCGTGGCAGGATTTGAACCTGCGACCCTCGGGGTGTGAGTCTAGCATGCTTACCACTAGACCACAGAGGGTGGCTTGTTTCGGTTAAAAGTGCACCTACTTCAGTGCCCACACTTTTCGAAACAATTCTATTCATCAATACTAACTCTCTCTGTTTTGTTATTTTTTTAGGAAGTATCTGCTATATTTGTTCGGTTTTAGCATTCCCTCATCTTGGAAAGATCCAAATACATACAATAAATAACGAATATACTCACAGAGTGTATAGAATAGTTCTGTCATAGAGTAGTATAGAGAAATCACTTCGTAAGTCCAACAATAAAATCAATTGGAAATCACCTTCATTGATGTTTACTCGAGGTAGATTAGATTAGATTTATATAAGGGTGTTATACACTGCGACCTGAAAGATCTATTGTGATGCCCTTATTTATTTGAAAGATGAGGATAGTCTCATCTATAAATCTTTTGTCAGGTTAATTTCCGACTGGAATTCCTATATTTTGAAGGAATCAAGATGAGGGATCTTGCTCATGTCTAAGATATATTCTCCAAACACCTGTGTCTTTTGTGTGCCAATGGTCCGCAGTCTGTGATCAGGTGCAGTGAGGTTTCGTCACTTTCTCCACCGAATCGACAGATGGCATCTGAAGATATACCCAACTTGTTCAAATGGTAGTTGAGTCTACAATGTCCGCTTAAAATGCCTGTGATGATTCTTAATTTCCTCCGAGGCATATTTATTAAGTCCTTAGCTCTTTTAGGATTAAAGTCTCACAGAAGAGCTTTGGACAGTCTTAATCCCAGAAGAGTTGTCCAGGTTTGACTTCGTTTTGTATCTGTACACTTCTTCAGCACACCTTCAATGGTATTGGATGATAGTCCAGAGAAGGTTTCAGGGCCGTTGAAGTGAGAGGCCGCAGCCTTCCTAGCTAAGCTATCAGCATTCTTATTTCCCTCTACTCCTATGTGGCCTGGTACCCACATTAGAGATAACTTGTTCATACTGCCTAGGGAGTTTAGCTTCCTAATACAGTCCCTCACAAGTTTAGACCTCACTATGGGTGAGCTCAAACTCTTGAGTGCTGCTTGACTATCAGATAGTATCACGATGTTTTTCCCCCCATATTTCCTGTCAATGTTAATCTGGGCACATCTTTCAATAGCGTGAATTTCAGCTTGAAAAATGCTTGGGATAGAACCCATTGGTTCCCAGTAGTTGGTTCTAAGCCCAAATACTCCTGCCCCAGTTCCGTCCATTGTCTTAGAACCGTCAGTATACCATAAGAGGGAATTGTCTCAAATTTTATACGTCTCAGTTAGACCTTTCCATTCTTTTTTTGCAACTCATCATTGTGCAGAATTTGTGTGCAAAATTGAATATTTTTGGCATAAAATATTTGTGAGATTTTAGTATACCGTGTTCTTGAGTAGAATTTTTACCCCATATATTTTGGGTGTAATTTGATTCTCTCGAAGTAATTTCTTGTATTATGGTAAGAGATTTCCTAGCAGAGTCTTGAATTACTAGATGTAAGGGTGTTAGATCTAATATAACTTCCATTGCTGCCGTTGGACAGGTGCGCATGGCTCCAGTGATAACAAGGCAGGCAAGGCGTTGTACTTTACTTAATGCAGATTTCGCTGTCTTAAGTCTGACTCTATTTGACCAGGCTACAGAACCATAGGTGATGATTGGTCTCACCATCATGGTATACATCCAGCGAACGATTTTTGAGTTACATCCCCAAGATTTACCAGCAAGCCGTCTACATATCATTAAGGAAGCTGTTCAATATATATTAATTAAGTCATAATAAAAATTCTAGAACTGACTCACCCCGTTTATTGGTGTCACTGCTACCCCAGATGGTATTGTGTACGTTTGAGTCACAGCCTACCAATAGTGGAATAGTTTTGGATAGTCAATACCTCGCCAGCTAATAGGTTTCTTCCGGGATGTCATTCATATCTCCAGGAAAGTAAGCCGATGCAACGACTATATCGCGAAAATCCCCATCATCTATGTACTTTACCATGATGGATGTGAGATTTCGCGCATGAATTCTGAAAGACAAAAGTAGTTATTATCATTTCTAATCAGGATACAGATGCGGGGAATGTCAGCATTGGCATCCCATATTACATTAGTAAACTTACTTGAAAGGCCCCTAATTTGACCTTAGTTAACACCATAGCTCTTGAATGAGGGCCAGCCCCATGTTGTTCTTGGCAAACACCATCCCGATGACAGCCGAGGCTGTTATTCCCATCTTCGTCCTCCTCGTCCATAGAGACATCCTCCAGACTGTGTACCAGTGATGCGGCCTCAGCCCCTATCTCAACACTGGGGGCCCTGGAAGAGATTTCCGGGCCACAGTCTTCGGTTCAGCTGGGGGAAGCCTAATACTCGTAATTACCTCTGAACGACGTGGGATGCTTGTCTCCTTTACTTCCTATTCCTTGGGCTTTTCCTGAGTACGTTTGGAACAACCGCATTTGATTTTGCTAAATCGGTACTTCAACGCATATCCCGAGCTCTTAATTAGTTGCATGGACCCATCATCTATTACCACGGAAAACAACGGTCCGTTGCCATCGTCTTTGCAACTCCATATTCTCCAGAAATTGGTGTTTAGCCCAATATTTTGGCTGAAGAGAAACTTTAGTGACACAGCTACCTCTTGTCCACTACTACGAGGGAGGAAGAGGAATACTGTGTGTGACGACCTCTTTCAGACATTCCACCGAGTCCATCGAACAGCAGTCGATGCTCAGGAAGCCAGGCTTGAAGTGGATACCTTCGAAGAAGAATTATTTGGTCCACTCTCCAACCAGCCTCTCAAGCAACATCTGCTCAACACTTGTCAGCTCCTTGCTAGACAGGATGGTGTTCGGATAGTCCGCAGCAACAACAGCCACCTTGGTGACCGACGCCACCTTAGCGTAGCTACCTGCTGCCTTGGACCCTCCACGACTAGGTGGGCCTGACGGTGTTGCCGTCTTCCTCTTTTTGGCTGGGTCAAGATTAGGAGAAAATGTGTTTCGTACCCTTTTCTTCAGATTTTTGTTCACGTTCGGTTGTGATGTTGTGTCAGCCGAATTCTTAACAACCCTGTGCCCTTTCGCCGTGGAAAGAGCATCATCTGGTTGCAAACCCTGAGCCAGTTAGGTGAGATACCATCTGACTCTAGCTCCACTTAGCTCTTTTTTCTTTTGGGGCATCCAAACCCCCAGGTTGACCACGATCAGGAAGAGGGATTCCTTTCTTGGCCATCCTGGAGGTTTTCTCCGAGCTGGTAGGTCGGGATGGATTACTACCTTTGCCCCCCAGTTTAACTCCCAACGTCAACAGTCTTTTATTAGTGGAAATGGAAGTTTGTTGAGTTGGTTCCATTTTTGCCCTGGCAGCACCAGAAATGGATGGCATGGAGGTATGTAGCAACTAAATTTTTGCAGCACAAATCGCAGGCCTATGAAACATTCGTGGACTTCATAACACATGTGGAGAAGCAGACTGGACGCAAGCTGAAATGCTTAAGGAGCGACAACGGGTTGGAGTATGTAAACTCAAATTTCAATAATTTTTTCAAGCGATATGGCATCGTGTATCAGAAGACAGTTAGCTACACACCACAGCAGAATGGCATAGCGGAGAGAGCTGATAGAACCTTCGCCGAAATGGCTCGGTGTATGCTGGAAACAGCGCTAATTCCTCAAAGCTTATGGTCGAAGGCTGTAAGACCTGCTACGTACATACGTAATCGTTCTCCTACAAAGATATTGAATGACGAAACTCTATATGAATGTTGGTTCGAGAGGAAACCATCTGTAGCACACTTCCGAACGTTTGGCTGTAATGCTGATGTACTCGACAAGAATCGGAATCGGTCGAAATTTGAGCCAAAAGGTACACAACTGGTTTTTGTTGGCTACGCGAGCAATACGAAGGGGTATAGGCTTTATAACAAAGCATCGAAAACTATAACTATTGCATGGAACGTCAATTTCTTCGAAAACTCAATTATATTAAGTGATGCAGCTGTCGCAGATCAAACAGTGGAAAACGCTAAGGATAGATTCTTCGTTTACGCAGAGCCAAACTATGAGACCAACAATAGAAGTAGCGAGCGCGCTAATGTGAAAAGCGCAGGTATTGATGGCACAGGCAATGAAGACGGCGAAGATATTAGCAGCGATGGGGAGAGCATTCGCGCAGATATAGCGCGCACTGCAACGCGTGTATGCGTAAATGCAAGAGAGGTACACGAAAGCTCGGATGGAAGAAAGACTCAAGAGCAGGAATGGTCGTCTGACAAAGCGGTGGAAGTCGGTGCGGGAAAGCGAAAAAGAGGCAGACCGCGAATAAATCGCACTGGCAGACCTGGCAGGCCGAGCAAACTGTATGCCACTGAATCATTGAACGGTATTATTACAAATCCAATCACCGTAGCTGAAGCGCTACAGTCAGCAAATGGGACTCTGTGGCGGAACGCGATGCAGGTGGAATTTGATAGTTTAATGAAAAACTGCACCTGGGAGTTGGTTGACTGTCCAGCAGGAAAAAACGTTATCGGATGCAGATGGGTTTTTACAATCAAATTCAACGCTGATGGAACGATAGAAAAACGCAAAGCCCGTTTAGTTGCACAAGGATGCGGTTAGAGGAAGTTTGAAGATATTTTTGACACATACGCACCAGTAGTGAGGCACTCAACTATTCGGCTTATGCTTGCACTTGCTGCGAAACATAAACTTCTTGTTAACCATATTGACATCATAGCGTCATACCTCAACGGAGAGCTGTCAGAAGACGTTTTTATGCGCCAGCCGGAGATGTTCACAAATGAAAATTTTCCCAATAAAATCTGCAAATTAAAGAAATCATTGTACGGGCATAAGCAAGCAGGCAGAGATTGGAACACCAAAATCAACGTTTTTCTTTCTCAAATTGGTTTGACTCGATGCCAGACGGACTCATGTTTGTACACCATGATGAGAGATGGAAAAATTAACATCATAACACTTTATGTTGATGATATTTTTTTGGCGTGCTCTCTCGAATCAACAATGCGCGACAACTCAGTGCGCAGGTGGAAGCAGTTGATCGAGGTCCTATAAAATTCTATTTGGGGATGGAAGTCGAGCGAGACGGACTGTGCAGCGATATATCAATTAACCAAAATCGGTATACGCGTGAGCTTCTGGAGCGGTGGAATATGCTCGAGTGCAAACCAGCCACTACACCATTTGAAGCGGGCACTGTTTTGCAAAAGTGCGGCGAAAAAGATTGCGAAGGGTTCGATATAAAGAGCTATCAATCGCTCAATGGAGGTCTAACCTATTTAACCGTAATATCACGACCTGACATTGCACGTATCGTGTCAAAATTGGCGCAGTTTCACGCACATCCGCACAAGGAGCACTTCGCAGCGGCGAAACATGTCTTCCGCTATTTAAAAGGAAATATTAAGGTACGTTAACATACAGATGTAAATTCAAAGATTTGGTATGTTTTACAGACGCAGATTGGGGTTCTGAGTCGACTGATCGCAAATCCTACAGTGGATTTGTTCTATTTTTTGGTGGCACCCCCATCGCATGGGAGTCGAAAAACAGCATGTGGTTTCGCTAAGTTCCATGGAAGCGGAATATATCGCGATGTGCCAGGGAGCGAAAGAAATTGCATTCCAACGAAGTTTGCTAAAAGAGATGAGATTTGAGGCCTACGTAAATCGCGCAACAACAATTTTTTGTGACAACCAAGGCGCGTAATTCTTGGTATAAAATCCCATTGCTCACAAACGCAGCAAACACATAGACATAAAATACCATTACATTCGTGACAAACATCTTTCGAACGAGATTGGTATCCAGTACATTCCATCTTCGGAATATGTAGCTGATGTTTTTACAAAATGTCTAACTAAAGATAAACATCACATGTTTTGTAAACTATTAAAAATTTAATTTGCTTAATTTTCGATTGAACTATATTTTTGTGAAAATTTTGCCACTATATATATGAATTCTTGATTCTGATTAAATTTTTTGTGTAATCGCATTAGGGTATATAGCACAGAACACAGAGAAGGGAAAGTATTTTTTGCTGTCAGCGTCCGTAGCGGATTAAGTGGATTCACCACGATTCTGAGTGGATTCACCACGATTTTTAGTGGATTCGTGTACAATGTCCGTCTGCTTTATTTCGCTGCTTTGCCGTTTGACATTTAAGTTTCTTTTCTCTGTGATCTCTGGTATATAGTACCAAAGATAATAAAAGCGTGGGCAACCCAACTGCTGTCAAGCTCTAACTTCTTGTTCTTACTGTGTCAAGTAATCATTTTTCTTTTCTAATAAACCTGCTAAACTAAACGGTCGTGATTTTGTTCATTGCGCTTATTTTGACATTGTTAAACTATGAAACTCTAAATGTTTAGTAATATATATAAAAGAAAAAAAATCAACACTATTCAGTACCTATATTTAATTAAATAAATGTTATATACGTTGTTTTTTGTTTTGAAACAATTATTTTTGAGGGCATTTTAATTTCAATTCATAGCTAAAAATCTAATGAATACAAAATATATTCCAGGCAAATTACAATGTATTATTCAAATTATGAAATTCCAAAGCAGATAGCAGTATTTAAATATATGAAGTCTGCGGGATTTTGTGAATGAAAATGTATCTATAATGATACTGTGAAAGCATGTATACATTCAACAATGTATTCAGTATTATTTCAATTTTTAATTTTCACAAAATAGATTTGATAGTTTATATAATTACGTTATTTTATTTACTAATATTACGAATTAATTTTACGAACACACAATTAGCTAAATTATATTAAATACCATGTAGCGTACAAAATCTTATCTACAATGAATTACTCAACACGTTGTCAAAATACATACAATTTAATGAATCGCTCAGCGCCTTGTATGCAAGCAATACAAACAAAAATAGAGTAATTTTAATACTACAGTCTTGCAAGAAACATTTAATTAAATACGTTGACTTCTTTTAATTAAATATTACTGCAGAATTTATCAAAAAATATGTAAAAATCAAACAATTGAATATCTCATTAAAAATAAAAAAATTCTTAACAACCAATTAAGAAAAATAACCTTAATGGGTAACCCAGGTCGAGCTCGGAGAAAAAGTTCACCATTCTCGCTGACACTGTAATAAAAATGTATATTAATAATTTCATTGTATATATAAACACTTCCTTCTGTAACTATCCTTGATGTCCTTAATTTAAATAAACAAATTATCGCATTGTTTTCCTAAGCAACGTAGCTGATTCGCCAACTTCCAAAGACCTCCGACATCGCCTCAACATAGTCCCATCAGTGCACAGAACTTATTCAAAATAGCAATTCTATCCTTAATTACCTCATATACATATGAATATTTAATTAGCATGATACTGAAATAAACACATTAACATAGTGTCTCGACTAGTTATAATTAATGGCAATGTTCATGTTCATGTCAGAGTAGCTGATGGCTGTCAGAATATGAAGTGGGCAAATTATGTTAAAGCATTTCATTTTTTACTTAGCTTTGAACAGTAAACAACAGAGAAGCGTTCTCGCATTGAATGCTTTAAGAGAGTTAAAAAAACTGCAATCAGAAACTGAACAGTTTGTAATTGCACAAACACTCAAATTCTCGATAAATAATTATTAAATTTATTATTTCGCTCCTATTAAATTTAATTTGTGCCATTTTTAAATGGACAAATCGTTCAAATCGAGTGAAACTTCAAATTTATGTCAGGGTTTCTGGCAGAACTGCTGTCTTGACATAATGTTTAATTTTTTTGGTATGACATTAACATATGGAGTCTCCACTCAACATTTTGATGTTAAGACATGAATATTGCCATGAATTAAAGCTAGTCGAGACACTATGTAAATTTTACACGAAATTGTATACCAACAATTATATTTACTAAAATCAGTGAATTTATTTTTAGATATGTTGTGTATAAAATAGCTAACTTTGCATTAATATATATCTGGAACTGGACAATAAAATAATTTAAATATTGTCGCATGCAAATTTTTCTTACTATTATTATTCTGTATTATATTTTTATTCGTTAACAATAAGCAATACTATAAATTGATAAACTCTTTTATTCTGATTATTCCTTTTTTTTCGTAGTACAATTTCGTGATATGAAAGTGTAAGAAAGGCACCATTTTTTTCGAGGTGAACTCATAGAAGACTGTTTCCTGTAACATACACTGTATATCAGGGCACACTGGTTCATATCAATTGTGATGTAATCTAATTTTTTGACAGTTCGTAAAGCTGTTCTATTAGCTTAACAAAAAGGACTATCATATATTCAGTTTTAAATTGTGTAAACAGATATGGCGCTTATCCCTATTTACAGAACATTTCAAAAATACGCGAAAAGGCTTGGGGCGACATGTCAGATAAGCAAATTTCACATTGGCATTTGTTTGCAGAAAGCAGAAGATCGAAAAGAAATGTTGGCTTCTTTACCAGCGAAAGATGAAGGTAGTGATTATTAAAAAAGCTGAGGTGGAATGGCAGCATGTGTGAAAATAACTATGGTAGATGTAAATGCCTTTTACATATACAACCACTCCACTAAAGTTCCTAGTATAATTGGTTTACAAGTTTGTTTAATTTGCATAATGTAGGCACTGCTGGCGAAAAATCCGTGGACATTGATACTTTGATTAATAAGTACGTATCTCATTTAATATATTTTCCATATATTAATTAATGTTATCAATAGAAAAGAAAAATTCTTTTCTGACGCTAACACGGCGTTGCAGTTATTTAATGGAATCCCTTTCAATGAGCTGCCAATATGCAACATTCGCGTTTCTCCCAATAATACAATCATTTCTGTAACAGACTACAAAGGTAACACAGTGAATTTAATTAAGCATTATTTGATTATTGTATGGCCTTAGGTGTTCCCCGTTTAATTCGTTCATGTGGTATTGAAGGTTTTAAAAATACCCGGAAAGGTACAAACATCGCCGCTCAAGCAACAGCAATTAGTATCAGTGCCGTAAGTTATTTATATCAATAAATTTTTCCAATATATGTAATTACTTAATTTATAGAAAGCAGTTGAGTTAGGGTGGAAGACTCTCCGTGTGAAGGTGCGGGGTTTAGGACCAGGGCGAATGGTAAGACAGTTTCAATATTAACTACTTACATATATATAGGACATTTTTCTTTGCTTTTGTATGGAGATCCTTGTGCCCATATTAAAACAGCTTAAACACCCATATCTGCACTTTGGTAGAGCAATATTTTGTTGCAAAGAACACTTAGAACCGTGAGGGAAAAGAACACGTCCTTATACCTATTTCAGTGAAAGCGGTTTCCTGAATCGGAATACATATGTGTCCCCATGATTATCAAGTAACATTAAAATAATACTGATGGTAGTATATTTTCGCAATAGTAAGTGAGACTAACTATGAACCATTATTTCTTAAATATTTCATTTCGAAATAATTTAATTTAGAGATCTAGAATATCAATATCAATAATAGCAAGTATGTTAAGAAGACCCATTTCGTAAACACGAATGCTTAAAATTGCTCTTCGTATGATGCATTTGTCAAAATAGACCGCTAGCGGGTTAATGGCTTTCTCTCGGTTAACTAGTGTGTTCTTTGTAATTTTTTTTCACAAGTGAAAAATACTTGCAAATAAAGTTAACGTGGGAAATAGCGCTGCACAAAGACCAAGGTTATTTCCTAGCAGCGCATGAATATGAGACCGTGCACTAATCTGCTCACCATAAGACGCCACTTAAAATTGTTTACTATATTGATTACGGCAGTTTGATACAATGTGCATATGAGTTCTTCCACGAAACTATAAATTTGGTCACGCTGAAGTTAAAGTCACAAGACTTTTCTGAATTATTGAGTAATAACATAGTATTGTTTTTATTTATAATCTTAAAGAATAGTTAAAGAGTCGGTTCTCTTTTCTATTCGATATACCGTTTTATCGCATATATTTTATTCCTGTACTGCGGAAAACAAAAACATTTCGAAAAAAAATCGTGATGTCTCAAGTTAATGTTTAATTTTATCTTTCATTTCAGTCGGCTATCAAGGGCTTACAAATGGGTGGTCTTAATATTGTATCTATAACTGATAATACGCCAGTTTCCTGGAATCCCCCACGCCCCCGCAAGCAAAGAAGTTTATAAATGTATTTTTTAAATAAATATAATTTATTTAAAAAAAAACATGTGTAGTAGTAACTTGTTGCTAAGGTACATTGATTTACTAAAACTAATAGTAGTAGGAATAATATTTTTTTCAAGTTGTATAGCAGTTCACCAAAAATGAATTTGAAAATTCAAATTGTTTTGTTCAAAGCTTTGTACACTTTTAATGAGATATATATTAAAAAATAACAAGGATTATGTTTACAATTATAAGCTATTATGGAATGATATAGCAAAAAATGATACAAGTTATCTTAAAAATATGGTTAATTTTTTATATTACAGGATGATATCTGTGGAGATTTGTAGTAAAAAATATAAGAAGACCGAACTTTAACATAAAACTAACCAATGCAGTATTCTATAATTTAATATACAACTTGATGGATCTTACCTAAATTATAAAGCAGACAGGCAACACCATATTCGTAAACTAATTATTACTACATACCGGTTGTAAAAAAAAAACCACCTCAATTTGAATGACCAAATCAAATGTCCTACTGCTCCTGTTTAAATCGAGGCTTTTAACTAAAAAAAAAACCTCAACCAACTGCAATAAGTTTTATTTATTCTTTTCCAGCGGAGAAAAAATACTAAATCATAAATTACTATTATATGAGGAACAACAACAAATCTCAAAGGGTTTAATTGTTGTTCTTCTAATACAAAATTCGACCATATAAGCACAATAGCTTGTGTTTGTATCCAGTCTTTGTAAATTTAAGTTTTAATTTTCAATACGATGCAACTGTCTTATTTTTAAAATATGCAATTTTATTTACTAAATGGCGTTTGCAATCCACAGGAACTTATGGTTATCCATTTAAACAAAACAAAGATAATCTCCTTTGAAGGTGGTACATTTATCTGACCGCTAGAGTATACAAATCGAACGTTATAAATATCATAACATAGCAGAGAATTTTTTGCAATGTTTCTCCAATAACGCGGTTTTAAAATGTTGAATCAAATTTGGAACAGAAATTTTTTTGATCGAATTTACAATAAAACATTTAGATACACTGTTACATGTGCATTTACTTTTAAACTTATTAGAAAAGTTTCCCAGTGGTGAGCTTAACAAATTTTCAGCTCCCGATGAGTAACATGAAGTTTTTGTTTGGCAATCTAGTAGAAATTGTCTATATAACAATGTATCAATGTCAATTTCGTTAGGTGTGTTTGACTGCGTTCGACAATCTGACATAATCATTCGACTGCGCCGCTTTCGATAGTGATACATTTTATTGAGATGGATATCAAAATTTGGAGGGTTTTTTAGGCAGTTTTCAATATTATCGTTTGATGGTTTTAAAATATCTTCACAATTACGGCATCCACTACTGCCAAACGATGTATGGAACTGTGTGAATGAATTTCCTCCAAACGATCCATCAGATTTGTTACTGCTTTGACCACTGTTTTCGCTGCAATTCTCATCTGACCGCGGATCGCCGCTCCCACGTTTGGGCTGTTCGCTCTCTATGCAATCCATGAAGTTTGTTGCACAAGAAGGCTGATAAATAACCGCAGACGCATGCCCTGAACGGCCAGAGTTAAGGGATGTGCCTTGTTCCCAACAATTTTTTTTGGGATCGTAGACCTCTACAATTGATAGAAAACTCGTTCCGTCAAATCCACCGATGGCATATAACTTTCCATCGAGTGATGTTAGTGATAATGCACTGCGTGCAATTTTTACTGGGGAAACCAGTTCCCAAATTTGATTCTCAGTGTCGTATCTTTCTACTGTAGAGAGTTGCCGAGTTCCGTCGAATCCACCGACAACATAAATATACTGATTAATTGCCGCCACACCTTGCATTAACAATGGTGAAAAACGTTAATTTAAAATATTTGAGAATATATTTTATTTATTTACCGACGCCACTTCTTCCACAATGCATAGATGGTACGAAATTCCATTCGTTGTTCTCAGGGTGATAACATTCCACAGTAGCAAGGCGATCAGTTCCGTTAAAACCACCAATAGCATAAAGTAAGCGATTGACCACAACTACACCCACGCCTAAGCGTTTCGCTTGCATCGGCTGCACTAAAGTCCAGCGGTCTTGCTCGGGATCATAGCTAAATATGTATAAATAAATATGTAATATGTATTACAAATAAATTTGTAATTTAATTTTCTGCTTACTATTCCACAGTATTATGATACTCCGAACCAGCAGATCCACCAACTGCATACATTAACTCGTCCATTACTGCCACACCCACACGGTGACGCGGAACTGACATGGGAGCGCAAGGACGCCACTGCTCTGTAACAGCGTTGTAACGATCCACCCAGTCAGAATCATATGAAGTGCCTATTGAATTGTTCCTACCTCCAACGGCATAAAACGTCCCTCTAAGAAATGCAGCACCAAGCCCAGAGCGAGGTATCCGAAGATTCGGCAATGTTGTCCATGTCTTGTCATCAACATTATATGCTTCCAACAAATCTAGTGACTGACGAAAAAAACCCCCTGCTACGAATATCATTCGCGTTGTATTCGGTGTTCGTTCCTTTACTACAGGCCGCTTATGAAGTGTAAGGTCTTTGAATATTTTTGCCAAATATTCACGGCAAGCGGGCACTTTCCGGAGTACATCACAATTCACCATTTGCTCTTTAAGAAAGTTAGGGGTTAGAAATTGACAGCGCACAGCGTAAAGTATGTGCTCCATTTTAGGATAACGGTTCTCCTCATCATATTTCACCCATTTGAGAACTGCGTTGTATACCTCCCGCTCTTCTTGAACATTTAATTCGTCTCGACGAATTAAAGCAATTAATTGGTAAGCAGTAAGCTGGAAAAATTCTTCTTCTTGACAGACCTGAGGATTTATAAATATATTATGGAAAACGTACATCAATTTACAAACTTATGAACCTGTGTAAAGTGGCGCTCGATAAAATGATTCGCCTTTTTTTGTAGTTCTACACATCCGTGCTGTTCTGCAAAGTTTGCAATACCAATTGCATTTGTTGGATCCAATTGCCGCTCAAGGAAAGCACAGCATGCATCGATCACATTTGGTACTTGGAACATTGTAGCAGCAGGAAGAAGTTGGCAAACGGTAACCTCAGTAACACGTATATGGCCCGTGTACATGAAGTAAATTATGCGGCCCATTGCTGTAGGACACACCTATACATTAGAGAATACTTTTCATCTATTAAAAATACAGTGCACAAGAAGAAGTACAAGGTAATGTTGGTGCTTACCCCTTGTAATTGCACTCGCGACATTTCTGTCTCCTTAAGACCGCCTGTAAACATGGCCTTAAAATAGGGCGACGCTGCTGACAAAACCACTTTGTGGGCAGGAAAAAGCTCTTGCTTCACCTCAAGTATAACATCTGTGAGCATGCTGTGGGAACGCATCATAAACATCATCTTCAACGCTTCCTTTGCGTAGTTAGACATACAAAAAGTCATGTCATCATCTTTGGCATTTAAGTCATCTGTGGATGATGCGTAGGAGCAAGTAGCACCGTAATTTTGACAATTTGACGAAAATGTACTATCGGATGAGACATCCATATTTACTTCTAAAATATATTAAAAAAAATAATTATTCAACCATTACAATCCGACCAGCAGTTTAAAGCATTATTGATGTTTGTAATCTATTGTAATTATTTCTGTAAGCAAATCGTATGAAACCTTCAGTGACCAAATATCTCCGAAGGATACGAATATATTCAATAATTTACATTTCATTCTCATATTCATTCTGGTATGCATGTGCCTCAAAGTCATGAATGAATAAAAACTTGCTTCATGCCTCAAAGTATTACTGACAAAAGGCACCCCAGTGGTAAATTTAGTAAGTCAACAGAATTTCATTGATCCAAAATTAGTGCATTTCAACTGTAAAATTGATGTATTATTTTGTAAAATTCGAAAAATAAGCACTTCGCACTTTCGCTTACTTTTTATAGGGGAATTTTAGTGTTATTTTTTATTTTTTTTGTTCTTTTTTTATGCCTTCGTGAAAGGGAACCATTTTCGGAGCGTTACAGCAGAGAATCTGGTTAGAGTTACAAGTGTTCAGCCGGTGCGACAGCATCGTTCGGCTAGTATTTCGTTTTTTTTTTCTGCTCATTAGTTTAGCAACGTTTAATACGATAAGTAGTGCAGTGCCATATTTTAAAATTCAATAAAAAAGAAAAAAATATTACGGAAAGCTCTATATTTTATTTTTATTTAATTAATTGAAGCAAATTTACCAAACTGCTTAAACTATTTTTTGTTTGGTAAAACTATTCAGGTATGCAGAGAGGATTTAGCAAGCGTCATTTAAAGCGTTTAGCACCAAAAGAAACGAACGCAATTCGTATGAGATCAGTGGCGCAACAAAAAATGAGGCATCTGCATCATCGTCTTACAACAATCATCGTCTGTGCACATAAATGTGTACGAAGACCATTCAATTGTGAACAGTGTTAATTGTGGGTTTTTTCTGTTGCTTTTAACTTTTTTAGGCATAATAATTAATTTGTATATTTGTTTACTTAGGCGAAATTTATAAAATTTTGGATTATTCCCTCATCATTGAGTACAACTATGACGGAATACATGGAAAGCAGTCCTTTAAGCAATTCCATGGATTAAATAATTGCGTATTTAGTAAGTTTATTATTATTAAAATACTTTAAATTACAAATATTAAGAAAAAAAGTATGTTTAAGAAAACAAAAATTAAAGATTAAATATAAAAAGAACTACAAAAATTTCTAAATCATTAAATAAAACACTAAAATTATATAAAGCAACTAAATAAAAAGAGTACAATTTATTATTTATTACACCACGTTGATTAGGAAAAGGTAACACTTTCGAATAAATGAAATTGTAATAGACATGGAAGTTATTCGCTGCAGATTATACAGTTAGTAAAAAGAAAGTACTTCGAAGGAATTTGTATATAAGTAGAAAGTCCTTCGAAATACAGGAAAATGTAGGTAGAAATTAAGTACTTCGCAACATAGGAAATAGTAAGCGAGGTTGTAAGTGTATTCTTCCCAACTCATGAAATTGTAAACGAGATAGAGAGTCCATACGGCCAGTGACATTCATGTAGAAAAGCAAGTCAAACTGGTATACATGCTTGTAAGTAGTCCAGTATCCGAAAAAGCAATGAATTCATGTATTAGGAAGTACTTTTATTTCCGACTGGGATGTATGCACCTCTGAAGAAAACGCGCAAGAAAAAAGTGCATATATTTCTTGTGCGTGAAAAAGTAGTAGTCAAGAAATTTTCACATTTGAAAGCCCATGGCCGCATCGACATTTAATTGTTTGTATTCGTTTATTATTAAATAACAATTTTTTCATACTTTATTTACTTTTGTTCAGGCAGCTGTCATTTCCTCTTCAAGAAATAAATGGCTTTATATAAGTTTCTTGTAAAAATCAGTGTTCTCGTTTTCACTTTTCAATAAAAAAAGGTAGCAAAAAACCGAATCTTATTTCTTGTGAGGTGCATACACCTTAAGAAAAAATGACTCATGGAAATGTCTTGAGCATTTCTTGAAGATTTTTTTTATATGAAGTTTTCGCTTTTCTTGAGAGGTGCATACAGGCATAGAGTAATACAGAGAGATAACTCTTCTTCTTCCAATGTCAGCTGATGAAATGGTCCCATTTTTTCCTTATCCGTGTGAAACAAAAATAATTCAATGTTAATCCGCCATACTTTGTTAAGGAAATTTATTTCGGACTAAATTTCGGGTACAATTGCGGGTTGCGTTATGGAGAAATAAAATCGTATCTTAAATTTAAAAACAGTATAAATAATATATAATTAAAAAGCAAATTTTTAAGTAAAACTTTGTTTATAATTACGTAAATAATAGTTACATTCGAATTATATTTATGTATTATATTTATTTTTATTATTATTATTATTATATTATTCCTTACACCATAATTAATTATGAGTGCAAGGTGTTTGGGAAATGAGTACTAGCTACAGAGGCTTTCGACTCGAAGAGAAAAAGATTTTATAGGAAGAAGCATTTTGAAGACTAAGCCCGTGGCAGGATTTGAACCTGCGACCCTCGGAGTGTGAGTCTAGCACGTTTACCACTAGACCACAGAGGGTGGCTATATTTATTTATTTATAGCAATTATTGTTATAAAGTCAATTTTGAATACATTTTCAAAGCATCATAACCTAAGCAGCTTTGGATAAACATAATCATCATATATTTTTTCTTTCTTATTTATAACACCCAATTATTCGTAGATTACTATAAAGATTAACCAATTAAATAATCGGAAAACTTTATGACTAGTCACGATATGTTAAACGATTAATAGGTTGCACCTTCTGAGTTGATTTGCTACTTTTTATTAATCATAATGTATTAAATGGATGAAAACAAGTAATATAAAACTGTCGCTTCGATAAAGTTTCCATGTAATCAAATGGAGCCATTTACACATAGCGTTTTGCGGCTAGCGTCGGCGGCGCGTTGTCGGGCAGCAAAATTTTAGTTGCCCCTGGTAGAGTTGCCAGTGTCGTTTCAGAGCGGCCGAATCTCGTATGTCGCATTGTGTGCGTATCAAGTGATGTGAATTTGTTTCAGATTTTATTTTTTACCCGTTGTTTAGGTATTTGGTTTCTTATTGCAAACATTTGTAATAATGTATGTCGCTTGGGCAAATTTTTAAATGACAAAGGATATATGTGACATCTGGATTTTTATATATGCAAAAGTATATATATGGTATTTCTGGGATACTTTCATTTTATGAAAATATTGCGATGCATTCTAATATTGCTACGTTGCTATGAAATGCGTGTGTATATAACGACATCACATATACTGAAGCTATGCGTAGCAAAGCAGTTATATTACGTTGTAATTAAATGTCGAATGTATTTGTTCACACAGTCCCATTGCCTCTTGTATTCTGATTTTCTATTCGAATTCATTCGTTTGTAAATCAGAGAAATAAAGCAATACTAAACTCTTACATATAGTATGTGTTAAAGTACCTTTTCAGTAATATAATTTTTCTTGTTTTAGTGCAAGTACCAATTAGATTCGATACCAATGTGAGTACTGGTATTTGGATTTTTTACATCCCAATTCAAATATAAAAAAATTTCAATTTCTGCTGCTCGTATGTATATATATATATATATATATATATATATATATATATATATATATATATATATATATATGTATGTATATATATATATATATATATATATATATATATATATATATATATATATACATATATATATATATATATATATATATATATATATATATATATATATATATATATATATATATATATATTAGGGCGGGCCAATTTGTATGGAGTCAAAAAATGATTTTTTCCCTATAACATCATTTTGATTCAAAATTCGATTTTTTATTCATCGTTATATTATTTTTTTTTATGTGTATATGGGGGGTTTTTGGGGTCGAGATTTCATTTCTAATCTTTATTTTGACTATTTTTCGTCTATTTTCCGAGAAAAATTACAAGTTTTTCGGTAAAATTGATTGGAAATTGGGAGACTCGAAAATCGAGATAGACCTATGGTTCCTTCACCAAAGTCGCTTAGAATTGTCCATAGAATCATCCTAGGGGCTGGCTTTGAAATTGGCCCACCCTAATATATACAGTAGGAATTCGATAATCCGAACTAATGATTGCAGACCCCCATTCGGATTATCGAAACATTCGGATTATTGGATTGTTTTAATTTACAAGTTTATTAAAGCAAAACACAAATTTCAATAAAAAATCAAATATTTTATTTTCTAGCGATATATAAAAACATAAAAATAAAAAAATTAGGTTTTAAAAAAATCTTTTATGGTTGTTTGTTTTACACTATTTGTACATAACTCCAATGTTTCATTTCGCAAATCTGTCAGTTGCAAACTTTTTTATCCGCAAGATCTTTTTGTTGAGCCCATAGAATGCATTTGTTTAAATAAGTAAGTGCTTCAGAATTTGATATTTGATCAACTTTTTCGGCATGATTTAATGCTTCATCATCTTCTGACAACGTTAGACTCTCATCTTCATTATCAGTATTGTAGCTTTCTTCTATACATTCATTTAAATTATCATTGGTCAAATTAATGTGCATAGTGTTTTGAAGAAGTTCCCTCATAAAATCCACAGTAATGCCTTCTTCTGGTGTTTCTGTAGAATTTATATTTTGTCGAAGGATAGCCAATGGTATATCATCTTCCGAGATGCAGTTTTCGTTAAATATTTTTTACCAGCAAGTTTTAATAACTTCCTCTCGAAGGTTGCCCCAACAATGCTTGAGGAAAATACATGCGTCTTTTAATGTAAATGACTTCAGTGCCTTATCGTAATCTTCACCTCCTCCAATTATATGACATAGGAGTGACTTTTTATACGACATTTTGGTTATTCTAATGGCGTTTTGGTCCATGGGTTGAATTAAACTTGTGCAGTTAGGTGGTAAAAACAAGCATTTATAATATTCATGAGAAAGCTCTGTTGGATGACACGGTGCGTTATCTATTATGAGCAGGGCATTTTGTTCCAGATTGTTTTCAGATTGGTATGCTTTTACTTGAACAAATGAATTGTGAATCCATTCCGAAAATATAAATGAAGTCATCCAACCATTCTTTGATGAATAGTACTCTACCGGAGGAACATTCTTAAATGAACGCGGCTTCTTTGATTTTCCTACAACCGTAATACGCAATTTATGATCTCCAGATTTATTTGCACAGCATAGAAAAGTTACTCGTTCTTTTGACATTTTTCTTCCCGGAGCACATCGTTCTTTAGCATGCACCAAAGTTTGACTCGGCAGTAATTTCCAAAAAAGTGCAGCCTCATCTGCATTATAGATATGTGTGTCGCATAAGCCTTCTGTAGATGGTAATTCCTTTAACTTCAGTATGAATTGAGGTACTAAATGGGGTTGGCTTGATAGTTTTTCTCCACATATTTTTAAATAACGAAGGTTAAATCTTGTCTTGAATTTTTGGTACCATCCATATGAAGCATTAAATGTTTTGTCATTACCATACACATCTTTAAACATCTTTTTGGCTTTTTCGCATACAATTTCACGCGACAAAATGTTTTGCTTCTCCCGCTGCTTTGAAAACCAAGAGTACAAGCCTTCTTCGAAGTCGGGAAACTTACCAGTTCTTAGAGTTTTGCGCAATTTTAAATTTTTAGCGCTAGAATTCGCAGAAAAACTATACACAAGCAAAAAATTTAAAACTTACATTTCGGTTGTAAGTGTATATCTTATAAACCTTTTTAACTCATTTCGTTTCTTTTTAATATCAGAGATAGTAGCACGTCCCACTCCGAATTTGTTGGCTAGGTCTTTACCAGATTTTCCTTGTTTCAGACCGTCTAATATTTTAATTTTGTCTAATAAAGACAGTGTTTTATGAGCGCGTTTTTTATTATTCATTTTATGTGTGGTCACTCGCAATAACTCATAAACAATGGCAAAACATACACACTCTCGCTCAGTTGCGAAATTCTGACTGCTGAAATACGTTATATTCCCGTTACAACGTTGAAGTCTATTGAAACATGAGTAAATCATGCAATACGGATTATAGAATTGCAATTAATTCGGACTACAGAATAGCCAGTGCTATATATGCTATATATATATATATATATATATATATATATATATATATATATATATATATATATATATATATATATATATATATATATATACACACATATATATATATATATATATATATATATATATATATATATATATATATATATATATATATAGTTTGTCAAGAAGGTGTTTTTACAATGTGCAAAAATTCGTCAATTAGTGTTTCTCCGTACATATTTTGATTCATTTCATTTAATTAATGTATTTACTAATGAACAACAAAAAAACTAATATTAAAATTAAGAAAGAAATACATAATAAAAACCGAAAGTAGTCAGAAAATTGGCTGTCAAGAAATCAGAGCTTATAAAAATGAAAGAAAGAAAACACAATTAGCACTATAAAGGGTTTTAATATTTTGTATGGCCCCCTGTAGGATCTATAATGACTTGTAGCATTATCCTCATGAAATAAAGCAGTTTCTGCACATCGTATTCGCTTGGTATTTTTTTTTCATTCCTCTTTTATTGCAATTTTGAGGTCTGCTCGCCCCCTTCTTTCTTAAATGTTCCCCCAATTTTTCAATGGGGTTCAACACTTTTTTGTAATTATAAAGAACGCAGATCCTTACCATATGCGCCTTATGTTTTGGGTCATTATCTTGGTAATATTTGAATTACGGATTGCTATCAATATTGAACCCATAATGATCTGCGCTGTTTACAAAATAACGTTGGAGTATATCCAAATATTGTTTTGCATCCATTATTCGCTATGAAATCTAGTTCTCCTACTCCTTAACCGAATATGCATCTCGATACCATGACAGGAAGTTTGCCGAATTTAAATATTGGAATATAATATTATTATTTTTATTTTCCAATGCGTTTAACGGTTATCGCCACACTCTATTAGGCCCACCATAATAGTAAAGCATGATTTTGGTCTCATCGCAAAATATATCGTCATCCCAATAGTCAATCGGTTTGACAAAGAACATCCTAGAGAAAGACAATCGCTTTTCAACGTATTGTGTTGAAAGCCTTGGTTTTTTTCGAGCAACTCTTGACATATACTGGTACTTTATCAGGACCTGCCTTACTGTTTTGTAGGTAACTGCAAGATCACATTCTACTTTGAGTTGACTTGAAGGGGTTCTCGTAGAAATTTGCCGATTTTCGACTTCTTTCCTTACCTTACAAAGTACGAAGGTTTTGATTAATTTGCGTCTAAATGCCCACAATGCATAGTGAAGCATCAATCTAACAACGGTAAATGCATTGCGCAGCTAAATTAGTTCCAAAGGGAATTGTAAAAACACTTTCTTGACAGCAAATCTTTTGACTATTTTTGTTTTTGTTATGTATTTTTAGTATCTTAAGTTAGGTTAGGTTAGGTTTTTCCTAAACAGTCCTAGCTCAGCGTTCCCCCAAACCGGTTTTAGTTTAGCACGCGGCCTAGTCAAAGGACAAGATA
The DNA here is from genome assembly GCA_920105625.2 of Clusia tigrina. NCBI lineage: Eukaryota > Metazoa > Arthropoda > Insecta > Diptera > Clusiidae > Clusia > Clusia tigrina. The sequence goes on from OV050031.1 coordinate 155,267,004, forward strand.
GTTCAAAGGAAGTTTTCAGTATTCCCGTAAGACGACCTACCACCTTATCAATGTTAGCATTCCCTTCGCCGAATTTGACTTTCATCAAAGTAAGTTTTTGGGTCGCCAGTCTTCAGAATTTGAACCAGTGAGACTTTTTTGGGTTCCTAAAAAGCCGTGGGGTCACTACCTCGGAGTAGACTGAGAAGCGTATCCGACTATGATCCGAAAAGGAACAGGCATCAGATACTCACCAGTTGTCGACCCTTATGGTATTAGACCCAGTGGTCAGAGTGATGTCAATCACTTCCTCCCTAACCCTATTACGAATTTGGCTGATTTCCGTTGTTACATAAAGTTAGGCTAGTGGAGAGAATGTAATCAAAAATGGATTCACCCCTACCATTGGTATCAGTGCTGCCCCAGAGCTCCTGGTGCCCGTTTGCGTCGCAGCCGGCCACTATGTCCAGTCCGCGTGACTCACCGTAGGCGATAAGTTGCCGGACGATCTGTGGTGGTGGCCGTTCCTCGTTGTTGTAAAGTATGCGGACGTTAGCAACAAACTAGGTTTGTGCCTGTGCTCGTATACCACCGTTGTAAGGTCTCCAGAGCTGTAGGCAGTAAGAAGCAAAATATGAATATGCTTTTTGGCCACTATACAGGTTCTGATCTTAGCTTGTGTTTGTGGAATGTAGAGACGATAACCATCCATCCCGAGTCCGCTTAGCTTACCTCTGACGAGCCAAGGCTCCTGAACAAGGGCTACATCCTCTGAAATTAATTAAATCGAGCGAGGCTGAGATGGAGTGATGCAAATTAATTTGCACCACCTCTAGCTTCCTCTCCATTGGCTTTTGACCAGTCACCCGGGACGCGAACCTTAAGAGAGCCGAACCCGAATCGAATGCAGTTGTCGCTCCTTAATTTGGATAGCGACGCAGAGTCTACTGCGAATACCGCGTCACCTCCCACTCCATTTTTGCAGGGGGTCACGGAGATCACCCGCCACTCTGCCGAATTTAGAGACTGGTTTTGCCGTCCGATCAGCTTGAGTATGGATTCCTGGTCCGGAACCGGAGGTGGAATCCACACCGAAACAACCGGGCGGATTGGAAGCAGAGAACGAGGCACCACCTCCAACCGAGCGCCCCGCCAGAGTGGGTCAAAGCCGCTAATTGCACGCGTTAAGAAGTCCAGAGACTTCTTGTTGTTGCAACCAACGACCTTAACACCCCTCTGAAAGCCGGCCCCGTCAAACTGCAGCTCCCCGCCGTCAGCCCGGACCATCTCCACTATCAGGCGCGCCTCTACTAGCAACGATGTCGATGATAGCTACCTGTAGCTCCATAGGTGATTCGAAGGTGGTCGATGGCTTAGGCTTTTTTGAAGCCCTCTGGGCCTGCTCAAAAGACCGAACTCTTTTTGGAGTTTTGCCCGATGCCAAGCTATGTGGCTCCTTCGAAGAACTCGTCTTTGGCTTTGGCGGCACCTTTACGCGGTCACCTGTTTTTCCTGGAGGTGGAAGCGTTGTCATTATCAGACTTTGCCCCAACAATTCCCTGCTCCATTTTATTGCATGAACTGGCCGCAGCGTTATTTTTCTGAAACCTTGTAAGACCTTTTCATGCTTTTTAATGAGATCCTTCTCCCTTTTTGTAAAGGAAGAAGGATCTTTCGCCTTCATTTTTCTAAGATAGTTAGCCGAGCGCTTATAGCCATTTCTGGCCTTTTGCTCTTTCGTGAGGCTTACCACCTTCCTTGTCTCCTTCCCCGGCTCAGGAGCATGTGGAGCGGAGCAATTGCATCTCAACATCCGAGCCTATGTCGCAGACATTGCTGACCTGTGTCAACGAGTCGTCATCGGTTGCGTGGGCTATGCGCAAGCCCAGAAGCTGAGATCCTATGCGATCCCCCTCAGCCTCCACCTCACAGGCCCCTTACCTACCCAAAGTTGGCTTGGAGATCCTCCCAGTAGCACTAGCAGACATTGCAGCCTGGAGTACCACGCGATGCCTGAGGAGTTGCTTGATATCGACGCCAGGTGGCCTCCTCGCCAACCACCTACCGCCGGTACTGGGAATCCGACCCCCTGCACCGTTTTTTTTTTTTTTTTTATTTCTTCCTCTATATATTACAATCTATAGCAATAATATTAAGTAATATTTTGTGCCGGTTTGGATTGAATATGCTCTTTTTGCCAATGCCAAAAGAACTTCTTTTATTTATTTGTTTATTAAATTTTCTCTATTTATCCATCATTTTATTCATGTATATAATTAATTATTTATTTTGTTATTGTTATGTATTTATTATTTTTTTTTTTAAACCTTCCTGTAAGTTCTGCAGGGGTAATTCGCTTCAATTTTCTTGGAGTTGCACCCTCCGTGTCTGCTGCACTACGCAGTTCTAGGTTTTGATGGCCTCTCAGTCGGTGTATATGTTTGGTGCTGCATTTTGTGATTGTGTCCGTGATGGTTTCAATGTGTAGGTCACGGTGTATAACCTCGTTCGGGATATACCATTCAGCATTTGTAATTGTTCGTAGTATTCTTGACTGCATTCGTTGTATTAAATTTAAGTTTGATATGCTAGCTGTGCCCCATATCTCGATTCCGTATTTCCAGATAGGTGCTATTATTGTCTTGTATATTATTAGTTTGTTGTAGAGAGATAGTCTAGATTTTTCGTCAATGGTTATTCCAAGATATTTTGCAACAGAGTGAGTTTTTATTTTTTTGCCCTTTATAGCAAGGCTGTATTTTGCCGATTTTCTGTTTGTATATACAACTTGTACAGTTTTGTCTTTATTTATCTCTATTCCCCATAAGTCACACCATGCTACTACATTGTCCAATATATGTTGGATTGCATTTGTTGCCTTTTTTTCTTCATTGTGTGATGCCATTAAAACTGTGTCGTCTGCGAATGTTGCTATCATCGCATTGCTTTTCGTTGGAGTTGGTATATCTGCTGTGAATATTAAGTATAGTAGAGGTCCTAATACGCTGCCTTGTGGTACTCCAGCTGTCATTGGTAGGATGTCTGAGAAATCCTCGTCATATTTTATGTAGAATTGTCGTTCGCTTATATAGCTCTTTAAAATGTCATAATAATTTTGTGGAAATATTCGCTTAAGTTTATATAGAAGTCCTTTGTGCCACACCTTGTCGAATGCTTTTGCAATGTCCAAGTATACAGCTACGCAGTATTTTTTGTTGTCTATACTTTCAAGGATTTTGTTTACAACCCTGTGGACCTGTTGCACAGTTGAGTATTGTCTTCTAAATCCAAACTGATGGCTGGGTATTAAATTTTTTGTTGTTAAGATTGGCTCTAATCTGTCCTGTAGTATCTTTTCAAATACTTTCGATAGTATTGGCAATAGACTGATAGGTCGGTAAGAAGTTGTTTTGGTGGAATCTTTTCCTGGCTTGCTGATGGCTGTTATCTGTGCAACTTTCCATAAGCGAGAGAAATATTTAGTTTCTAGCATGCAGTTAAATATATTTCGGATATATATTATAGCTATATCAGGCATTTCTTTTAGCATTTTCCCGTTTATCAGATCATATCCTGACGCCTTTTTGTCTTTTAATTTTTTAAGTTTGTTTTTGATTTCTGCCACTGGCGTTTTTTTGTTTTGGATTGCGGGATATTTATTACATTGTCAAGATGAGTGGTTTGATTGTCCATTTCGCTTGCAAATATTTCAAGGAAATGTTTGGCCAGTGTTTGGCTTTGTCTTTACTTGTTTTCGCCCATGTACCGGTTTGTGTTTTGATAGGAGGTTTGTGTATTATTGCACCAGTGAGTTTTTTCGTAGCCTTCCAAAGAGAGTAATTTGTTGATGTGGTCTTTCCCAAGTTCAGCATATGTTTTCCTAGTTATTTTTCTCTGTTTTTCTGAAGTAACATTTTTAATTCATTTGTTGCCTTGTTTAGGTTGCGTTTATCTTCCGGATTCTTAGTGATTTGCCATGTTTTCCGGAGCTTCCTTTTCCATTTAATTTTTCCCTTGATGAACGCTGGTGTAGTGTCCGTATTTGCTAACGTTAGCTTTGGTGTTGAAGCTGTGATTGCTTCGATGACGCTATCATTGAAATATGCGATTGCGGAATCGATTTTATTATTTTTTTTTTTAATCGTATATCTTTTTTTAGTTGTTTTTTCAGTGCTAGACGAAAATTATTCCAGTCAGTTTTATTGTTATAGATGCCTGAGAAAAGTCTTGTCTCTATTGATCCTAGTAATGTCATTAGGATTGGGGAGTGGGCTGAGGATAATTCTAAACATGATTTAATAGTCGGCTGTTTATGAAGAATATTTGTGATGCAGAAGTCTATTAAATCTGGTTGTTTTTTTGTATCTGTTGGCCAATATGTTGGTTCACCAGTGCTAATGAATCGACCATTACTATATCGTATAGCTTTAAGTAACTCGCGTCCTTTTGCGTTTGTCAACCTTGATCCTCATAAAACATTTTTAGCGTTATAGTCACCTCCGGCTAAATAGCGATTCCCCAGTTTTCTTAAATAGTCTAGATATTGTTCTTTTGTGTTGTTATATTTTGGTGGACAATAGACAGCAGATACTACGATTTGTCCTTTCGAGTCTTTTAGTGCTATTGTGGTTGCTTGAAGGTTTTCTTTTTTATATGCGTCAAGTTCAATGTAATTCATATTTTTTTTTAAAATGATCGCCGTTCCACCGTGAGATTTGTTGTCAGGATGATTTGTGTAATGGATGTCAAAGTTAGGGAATTTAACATATGTTTTGTCTGTAGCATGTGTTTCCGAGATTAACATCACATCTATTGAATTATTTATTAGGAAAGTCTTTAGTTCTAGTTCATGGCGCGACAGTCCATTTGCATTCCATAGTGCCAAATTTATTTTATTTACTGCGTTCATCTATTTTGCATACAAGCATAGTTACTATGTTCATCATACTAGTCATTTGATTTATTAGTTGTTTCATCATTGTTTTTAATTTGGATAGATCGTCATTGTTTGATATTATTTCATATGTGCTGTTGCTTTTTATTTGATTTGGCTCCTGTGATATTGTTTCCATTTGTGCAGCTTGAGCGTATGAAATACCAGAGATGATTTTCTGGCCATTTATTTATGTATTGTGATTGTTTTGGTTTGTTTCAATATTGATTTGTTCATTTGTTTCTTTCTTGCGAAGTGTAGGGTATCTCTGGACTTGTAGAGCTTTATATATCGCACATCCTCTGTAGTTTGCCGTGTGGTTTTCACCGCAATGTACGCATTTAATATTTACTCTATCAGCGTCGATTTTAATTGTGCACATGTTTCTCTTGTGTTTTCCAGCACATTTGACACACACCGGGTCTATCTGGCAGTAGTTTCTTGTGTGCCCGTACTTTTGGCAATTTGTGCATTGGGGAATAGTTCTCTTTTGTCGGGGTGGCTCAAAGCTAATTTTGCAGTGTAGGAGGTGAGTAATGTCGTATATGCCTTTATTGTTATCTTTTATTTTCAATTCAATTGAAAATAGTGAAAGTGGTTGTTTTATTTTGGCACCATTAGCTATTTGGATGTTATGGATATTTGTCACTTCATGGCCTAGTTCGGCTAATTCGTTTTTAATGTCTTCTGTGTCGGTTGAATGGTGCATATTTCGTCATACCACTCTAAAGCCTCGCTCATCTTTTGGTCGAAATGTGTAATACTTTGTCCCTTTTTGCTTTAATAATTCAATTACTTTTGTGTAGTGTGTGGATTCTTTTGGTTGAATTTTTATTTCGTTCTTGCTTAGAATTTTCATTTCGTACAATATATTTCGCATGGAATTTAGTGCTTCAGATAAGACTTTTATATTTTCAACATTCTGAACATACATAGGAGGCGGTTTTTGTAAACGTTGCGCAATTGGTTTTTGTATATTAATGTTCGCATTTGTCCCACTGTTGTTTTGTTCTTCACTGTTGTCTTGAGAGTCCGTTTTGTCATTTACTGCTAACAGTTCGAATCTGTTTGTTGTGTTTGGAGGGATAGGCTTGCTCAGCCAATATTTTTGGAGTGATGTTTGTGTTGTGTTGAACATTTTATTTTTCGGTCTTTTGTTACTAGTATTTTGTTCATTTAACTTGTTCGGCGATTGTTTTTCGCGGTTTCGTTTTGTGTTTTTATTTTCGGTAATTTTATTACTGGTTTTAATATTTTTATTTTGTACTTGCGTGTTTGTTGTTGGTGATGAAATTGGTGTTGTTCCAATTGCTATTATTGGTGAGTTGCAGCTAATCGTTACTGTCGCAGTCACCGGTGTTACAGTTGTGGTAGAGGAGCTTTGAGTTGTTATTGTGGTTGCTGAAGTAGTAACTGGTGGATAAAACTCCATAGTGGGAGCCGCGCATTGGACACTCCAAGATAGGGAATTGCTGGCACCTAGTAGAGCGGGAGAGCAAGATCGTGCTCTGCTCTCTGTCACTTGGACCGGCAATTTGGAGTTGCCGTTGTTTTCGTTTGAGACGAAAGAAAAAAATGCGTTTCTTTTTGTTGCTGTTTTTTGTTTAAGTGTGTCAGCCACACTCATTATAAATTTGTGATTTGTTCTTATTTTATTCTATTTTAAAAGATGTTGTAGTGTACCCAAAACACTACAATGCATTTCAACCTACACTGCCTAACGTCCAAGCGTACCGCACATACAAACACATGATAACAATGCAAACATGGCACAAGCCAAAGCGGCGGATCAAATGACGCTATGTATAGCGGGCATTTGGTGTGAAGGCCAGAAATGCATTGAACCCAAGAAATATGCTGACCACACGCAATTGCAGACAAATGCATGTGTGCAGCATATGGGTTAATATTTAAAATATGTATTAGGATAAGTATTGAACAATAAGCATTATGCTTAGATGTACAAAATTAGATGTAATATTTTGCTATATAAGGAGCGCTGATTTATTAAATAAAACAGTTCCATTTTGGACAGAGAACTCAGCAAATCACATTGCTTTTCTTTGCTCGGCGTTCATGCCTCCAAAAATTAGGGATTCATTTCGGCAAACGAAAGTTTGCCACAACTATTGGCTGGGTTACCATACAGCCTTTATAATTAAATATGGTAAATGTCTGTTGGCACAACATATTGGGTCGTTAGGACTTTCTTATTAACATTTCACATATATCTAGATATCAACCAAGGACACCGCCAGAGATGACAAGCGATCTAACTGGCGAAACGACAATTCTACGACGACCACCACAATGTGTCCCAGTAAGTGACCGGTAGATTCGTTCTAGTCGATCACTGCACTATTGCACTTTTTCTTTACGACTTAAGTTACTTTAACTTAATAAATTTGTATTGAAGAATTAATTTTTGCGGGCTTAAACACGTCTGCACTGTTCAAAATTGACAACTCCTGTGTTTAAGTCCTCGCTCGGGCGCAACTTTAACGACTCTTTATCGCTGGGGTAGAACTCAGCGGGTTCCAGGGCTCGTATACAGAAAGTTATCCTTAACCTCCGTTCTTATCTTTTATAATATTATTTAAGAGAATAAATTAATGTTTGTTATATTATTTTTACAAATTTACAGTTTATATTATAGGAGTATGTTTATCCTTCGTTTCAAGCTTGTCCTTCTGTTCGGTTTATTCACATATTTACAGCATACGTATATATATGAATAAAATTTAAAAAAAATAATGGCAGTATATTTTAGATAACAAACACGATCATCCTGTCGTCAAATTTTTTGAGCTGATGGGGACAACTGTGAACAAATTTTGCCAAAAAGACCAACACTTCGTCAAAACTGAGGTTTTTAAAATTGTAAGTGAGGCCGAACCCCGTTACATAGAAAGCGAGACAATAGAGGACATGTAGGTGCCAAATAAAAAATAAACAGAAATGTTTATTCGAAATGTATTAGAGCGAAATATTGGAAACATTTGTCTGTATCGTCAATTAGATGAGGATATAAAGTACAGAATTCTCCTTCTTTTTTCCTTGACAAAAGCGAAGAATGCACCCAGATTCTACTTTGATACTGCTTGTGCTTATTATCCTCATCCTCATCCAATATAACTGCTATTATAGTTAATTCCTTTCTGGAAAAATTGAACGCCATTTTCCCGCCTTTATTTACTTCTACACACTTACGAAGTGCTGCTATTCAACTGAATCCATTTTTTAAAATATATTCCACAGGCATTAGCATCCACATTTAAGAAGTTGTGACTTGCATGTGAATAGGCTTGGGTAGTGAACGACCGAACGAGCTGATCTGTTTCACTGAACTGAACTAACGGAACAAGTTCAGATCTGTTAAACAAAATAGCTTACTTGCTCACTTACTCCCTTGCGCACTTGCTCACTTTCCCACTTGCTCACTTATTCATATGATTTAACCGTTTATTCACTCATATGAGCAGATATACGAATATGTACACACAAACCTTATCTCGAAATATCTTTTATTAATTGTCTTATTTGGCGATCATCCAGAATACCAGCTTTGAGCTTTTCGGAACTTAGTCCTGGCATTTTTCTGCCTATGTACGCAAAACATTCACCATCTTTATTTAGTGCCTTCACAAATTGTTTCATCAATCCCAGCTTTATATGCAATGGGGGAAGTATAATTTTATCTCTGGTAACTAAGGGCTCAAGAATCACATTTTTAACACCAACAACTATTGCATCTCTTACAGGTCAATCTTTTTTTTTCCAATGATCTGGTTTGACTCTGCTGTCCCAAAAGCATAAGGAGCAAGGAAATTTTGTGTTGTCACTTTGCTGGCCGAGGAAAAAATTAACCATTTTTAAGTCCACACAAATTACCCATTGATGTTAATGGTACTTAATTTTATTCATCACCAAAGCAATAGTATCATATTCTTCTTTTAATTTTGTTGAATGTGCAATTGGTATTGCCGCATATTTGTTGCCATTGGGCAATAGAACACATTTTAAATTCCTTTTACAGCTGTCAATGTTCACCAGTGCTAATGAATCGACCATTACTATATCGTATAGCTTTAAGTAACTCGCGTCCTTTTGCGTTTGTCAACCTTGATCCTCATAAAACATTTTTAGCGTTATAGTCACCTCCGGCTAAATAGCGATTCCCCAGTTTTCTTAAATAGTCTAGATATTGTTCTTTTGTGTTGTTATATTTTGGTGGACAATAGACAGCAGATACTACGATTTGTCCTTTCGAGTCTTTTAGTGCTATTGTGGTTGCTTGAAGGTTTTCTTTTTTATATGCGTCAAGTTCAATGTAATTCATATTTTTTTTTAAAATGATCGCCGTTCCACCGTGAGATTTGTTGTCAGGATGATTTGTGTAATGGATGTCAAAGTTAGGGAATTTAACATATGTTTTGTCTGTAGCATGTGTTTCCGAGATTAACATCACATCTATTGAATTATTTATTAGGAAAGTCTTTAGTTCTAGTTCATGGCGCGACAGTCCATTTGCATTCCATAGTGCCAAATTTATTTTATTTACTGCGTTCATCTATTTTGCATACAAGCATAGTTACTATGTTCATCATACTAGTCATTTGATTTATTAGTTGTTTCATCATTGTTTTTAATTTGGATAGATCGTCATTGTTTGATATTATTTCATATGTGCTGTTGCTTTTTATTTGATTTGGCTCCTGTGATATTGTTTCCATTTGTGCAGCTTGAGCGTATGAAATACCAGAGATGATTTTCTGGCCATTTATTTATGTATTGTGATTGTTTTGGTTTGTTTCAATATTGATTTGTTCATTTGTTTCTTTCTTGCGAAGTGTAGGGTATCTCTGGACTTGTAGAGCTTTATATATCGCACATTCTCTGTAGTTTGCCGTGTGGTTTTCACCGCAATGTACGCATTTAATATTTACTCTATCAGCGTCGATTTTAATTGTGCACATGTTTCTCTTGTGTTTTCCAGCACATTTGACACACACCGGGTCTATCTGGCAGTAGTTTCTTGTGTGCCCGTACTTTTGGCAATTTGTGCATTGGGGAATAGTTCTCTTTTGTCGGGGTGGCTCAAAGCTAATTTTGCAGTGTAGGAGGTGAGTAATGTCGTATATGCCTTTATTGTTATCTTTTATTTTCAATTCAATTGAAAATAGTGAAAGTGGTTGTTTTATTTTGGCACCATTAGCTATTTGGATGTTATGGATATTTGTCACTTCATGGCCTAGTTCGGCTAATTCGTTTTTAATGTCTTCTGTGTCGGTTGAATGGTGCATATTTCGTCATACCACTCTAAAGCCTCGCTCATCTTTTGGTCGAAATGTGTAATACTTTGTCCCTTTTTGCTTTAATAATTCAATTACTTTTGTGTAGTGTGTGGATTCTTTTGGTTGAATTTTTATTTCGTTCTTGCTTAGAATTTTCATTTCGTACAATATATTTCGCATGGAATTTAGTGCTTCAGATAAGACTTTTATATTTTCAACATTCTGAACATACATAGGAGGCGGTTTTTGTAAACGTTGCGCAATTGGTTTTTGTATATTAATGTTCGCATTTGTCCCACTGTTGTTTTGTTCTTCACTGTTGTCTTGAGAGTCCGTTTTGTCATTTATTGCTAACAGTTCGAATCTGTTTGTTGTGTTTGGAGGGATAGGCTTGCTCAGCCAATATTTTTGGAGTGATGTTTGTGTTGTGTTGAACATTTTATTTTTCGGTCTTTTGTTACTAGTATTTTGTTCATTTAACTTGTTCGGCGATTGTTTTTCGCGGTTTCGTTTTGTGTTTTTATTTTCGGTAATTTTATTACTGGTTTTAATATTTTTATTTTGTACTTGCGTGTTTGTTGTTGGTGATGAAATTGGTGTTGTTCCAATTGCTATTATTGGTGAGTTGCAGCTAATCGTTACTGTCGCAGTCACCGGTGTTACAGTTGTGGTAGAGGAGCTTTGAGTTGTTATTGTGGTTGCTGAAGTAGTAACTGGTGGATAAAACTCCATAGTGGGAGCCGCGCATTGGACACTCCAAGATAGGGAATTGCTGGCACCTAGTAGAGCGGGAGAGCAAGATCGTGCTCTGCTCTCTGTCACTTGGACCGGCAATTTGGAGTTGCCGTTGTTTTCGTTTGAGACGAAAGAAAAAAATGCGTTTCTTTTTGTTGCTGTTTTTTGTTTAAGTGTGTCAGCCACACTCATTATAAATTTGTGATTTGTTCTTATTTTATTCTATTTTAAAAGATGTTGTAGTGTACCCAAAACACTACAATGCATTTCAACCTACACTGCCTAACGTCCAAGCGTACCGCACATACAAACACATGATAACAATGCAAACATGGCACAAGCCAAAGCGGCGGATCAAATGACGCTATGTATAGCGGGCATTTGGTGTGAAGGCCAGAAATGCATTGAACCCAAGAAATATGCTGACCACACGCAATTGCAGACAAATGCATGTGTGCAGCATATGGGTTAATATTTAAAATATGTATTAGGATAAGTATTGAACAATAAGCATTATGCTTAGATGTACAAAATTAGATGTAATATTTTGCTATATAAGGAGCGCTGATTTATTAAATAAAACAGTTCCATTTTGGACAGAGAACTCAGCAAATCACATTGCTTTTCTTTGCTCGGCGTTCATGCCTCCAAAAATTAGGGATTCATTTCGGCAAACGAAAGTTTGCCACAACTATTGGCTGGGTTACCATACAGCCTTTATAATTAAATATGGTAAATGTCTGTTGGCACAACATATTGGGTCGTTAGGACTTTCTTATTAACATTTCACATATATCTAGATATCAACCAAGGACACCGCCAGAGATGACAAGCGATCTAACTGGCGAAACGACAATTCTACGACGACCACCACAATGTGTCCCAGTAAGTGACCGGTAGATTCGTTCTAGTCGATCACTGCACTATTGCACTTTTTCTTTACGACTTAAGTTACTTTAACTTAATAAATTTGTATTGAAGAATTAATTTTTGCGGGCTTAAACACGTCTGCACTGTTCAAAATTGACAACTCCTGTGTTTAAGTCCTCGCTCGGGCGCAACTTTAACGACTCTTTATCGCTGGGGTAGAACTCAGCGGGTTCCAGGGCTCGTATACAGAAAGTTATCCTTAACCTCCGTTCTTATCTTTTATAATATTATTTAAGAGAATAAATTAATGTTTGTTATATTATTTTTACAAATTTACAGTTTATATTATAGGAGTATGTTTATCCTTCGTTTCAAGCTTGTCCTTCTGTTCGGTTTATTCACATATTTACAGCATACGTATATATATGAATAAAATTTAAAAAAAATAATGGCAGTATATTTTAGATAACAAACACGATCATCCTGTCGTCAAATTTTTTGAGCTGATGGGGACAACTGTGAACAAATTTTGCCAAAAAGACCAACACTTCGTCAAAACTGAGGTTTTTAAAATTGTAAGTGAGGCCGAACCCCGTTACATAGAAAGCGAGACAATAGAGGACATGTAGGTGCCAAATAAAAAAATAAACAGAAATGTTTATTCGAAATGTATTAGAGCGAAATATTGGAAACATTTGTCTGTATCGTCAATTAGATGAGGATATAAAGTACAGAATTCTCCTTCTTTTTTCCTTGACAAAAGCGAAGAATGCACCCAGATTCTACTTTGATACTGCTTGTGCTTATTATCCTCATCCTCATCCAATATAACTGCTATTATAGTTAATTCCTTTCTGGAAAAATTGAACGCCATTTTCCCGCCTTTATTTACTTCTACACACTTACGAAGTGCTGCTATTCAACTGAATCCATTTTTTAAAATATATTCCACAGGCATTAGCATCCACATTTAAGAAGTTGTGACTTGCATGTGAATAGGCTTGGGTAGTGAACGACCGAACGAGCTGATCTGTTTCACTGAACTGAACTAACGGAACAAGTTCAGATCTGTTAAACAAAATAGCTTACTTGCTCACTTACTCCCTTGCGCACTTGCTCACTTTCCCACTTGCTCACTTATTCATATGATTTAACCGTTTATTCACTCATATGAGCAGATATACGAATATGTACACACAAACCTTATCTCGAAATATCTTTTATTAATTGTCTTATTTGGCGATCATCCAGAATACCAGCTTTGAGCTTTTCGGAACTTAGTCCTGGCATTTTTCTGCCTATGTACGCAAAACATTCACCATCTTTATTTAGTGCCTTCACAAATTGTTTCATCAATCCCAGCTTTATATGCAATGGGGGAAGTATAATTTTATCTCTGGTAACTAAGGGCTCAAGAATCACATTTTTAACACCAACAACTATTGCATCTCTTACAGGTCAATCTTTTTTTTTCCAATGATCTGGTTTGACTCTGCTGTCCCAAAAGCATAAGGAGCAAGGAAATTTTGTGTTGTCACTTTGCTGGCCGAGGAAAAAATTAACCATTTTTAAGTCCACACAAATTACCCATTGATGTTAATGGTACTTAATTTTATTCATCACCAAAGCAATAGTATCATATTCTTCTTTTAATTTTGTTGAATGTGCAATTGGTATTGCCGCATATTTGTTGCCATTGGGCAATAGAACACATTTTAAATTCCTTTTACAGCTGTCAATGTTCACCAGTGCTAATGAATCGACCATTACTATATCGTATAGCTTTAAGTAACTCGCGTCCTTTTGCGTTTGTCAACCTTGATCCTCATAAAACATTTTTAGCGTTATAGTCACCTCCGGCTAAATAGCGATTCCCCAGTTTTCTTAAATAGTCTAGATATTGTTCTTTTGTGTTGTTATATTTTGGTGGACAATAGACAGCAGATACTACGATTTGTCCTTTCGAGTCTTTTAGTGCTATTGTGGTTGCTTGAAGGTTTTCTTTTTTATATGCGTCAAGTTCAAGTTTTTTTTATAATGATCGCCGTTCCACCGTGAGATTTGTTGTCAGGATGATTTGTGTAATGGATGTCAAAGTTAGGGAATTTAACATATGTTTTGTCTGTAGCATGTGTTTCCGAGATTAACATCACATCTATTGAATTCTTTATTAGGAAAGTCTTTAGTTCTAGTTCATGGCGCGACAGTCCATTTGCATTCCATAGTGCCAAATTTATTTTATTTACTGCGTTCATCTATTTTGCATACAAGCATAGTTACTATGTTCATCATACTAGTCATTTGATTTATTAGTTGTTTCATCATTGTTATTAATTTGGATAGATCGTCATTGTTTGATATTATTTCATATGTGCTGTTGCTTTTTATTTGATTTGGCTCCTGTGATATTGTTTCCATTTGTGCAGCTTGAGCGTATGAAATACCAGAGATGATTTTCTGGCCATTTATTTATGTTTTGTGTTTGTTTTGGTTTGTTTCAATATTGATTTGTTCATTTGTTTCTTTCTTGCGAAGTGTGGGGTATCTCTGGACTTGTAGAGCTTTATATATCGCACATCCTCTGTAGTTTGCCGTGTGGTTTTCACCGCAATGTACTCATTTAATATTTACTCTATCAGCGTCGATTTTAATTGTGCACAAGTTTCTCTTGTGTTTTCCAACACATTTGACACACACCGGGTCTATCTGGCAGTAGTTTCTTGTGTGCCCGTACTTTTGGCAATTTGTGCATTGGGGAATAGTTCTCTTTTGTCGGGGTGGCTCAAAGCTAATTTTGCAGTGTAGGAGGTGAGTAATGTCGTATATGCCTTTATTGTTATCTTTTATTTTCAATTCAATTGAAAATAGTGAAAGTGGTTGTTTTATTTTGGCACCATTAGCTATTTGGATGTTATGGATATTTGTCACTTCATGGCCTAGTTCGGCTAATTCGTTTTTAATGTCTTCTGTGTCGGTTGAATGGTGCATATTTCGTAATACCACTCTAAAGCCTCGCTCATCTTTTGGTCGAAATGTGTAATACTTTGTCCCTTTTTGCTTGAATAATTCAATTACTTTTGTGTAGTGTGTGGATTCTTTTGGTTGAATTTTTATTTCGTTCTTGCTTAGAATTTTCATTTCGTACAATATATTTGGCATGGAATTTAGTGCTTCAGATAAGGCTTTTCTATTTTCAACATTCTGAACATATATAGGAGGCGGTTTTTGTAAACGTTGCGCAATTGGTTTTTGTATATTAATGTCCGCATTTGTCCCACTGTTGTTTTGTTCTTCACTGTTGTCTTGAGAGTCCGTTTTGTCATTTACTGCTAACAGTTCGAATCTGTTTGTTGTGTTTGGAGGGATAGGCTTGCTCAGCCAATATTTTTGGAGTGATGTTTGTGTTGTGTTGAACATTTTATTTTTCGGTCTTTTGTTACTAGTATTTTGTTCATTTAACTTGTTCGGCGATTGTTTTTCGCGGTTTCGTTTTGTGTTTTTATTTTCGGTAATTTTATTACTGGTTTTAATATTTTTATTTTGTACTTGCGTGTTTGTTGTTGGTGATGAAATTGGTGTTGTTCCAATTGCTATTATTGGTGAGTTGCAGCTAATCGTTACTGTTGCAGTCACCGGTGTTACAGTTGTGGTAGAGGAGCTTTGAGTTGTTATTGTGGTTGCTGAAGTAGTAACTGGTGGATAAAACTCCATAGTGGGAGCCGCGCATTGGACACTCCAAGATAGGGAATTGCTGGCACCTAGTAGAGCGGGAGAGCAAGATCGTGCTCTGCTCTCTGTCACTTGGACCGGCAATTTGGAGTTGCCGTTGTTTTCGTTTGAGACGAAAGAAAAAAATGCGTTTCTTTTTGTTGCTGTTTTTTGTTTAAGTGTGTCAGCCACACTCATTATAAATTTGTGATTTGTTCTTATTTTATTCTATTTTAAAAGATGTGTCCCAGTAAGTGACCGGTAGATTCGTTCTAGTCGATCACTGCACTATTGCACTTTTTCTTTACGACTTAAGTTACTTTAACTTAATAAATTTGTATTGAAGAATTAATTTTTGCGGGCTTAAATACGTCTGCACTGTTCAAAATTGACAACTCCTGTGTTTAAGTCCTTGCTCGGGCGCCACTTTAACGACTCTTTATCGCTGGGGTAGAACTCAGCGGGTTCCAGGGCTCGTATACAGAAAGTTATCCTTAACCTCCGTTCTTATCTTTTATAATATTATTTAAGAGAATAAATTAATGTTTGTTATATTATTTTTACAAATTTACAGTTTATATTATAGGAGTATGTTTTTCCTTCGTCCTTATTTTCAAGCTTATCTTTTATAATATTATTTAAGAGAATAAATTAATGTTTGTTATATTATTTTTACAAATTTGCAGTTTATATTATAGGAGTATGTTTATCCTTCGTCCTTGTTTTCAAGCTTGTCCTTCTGTTCGGTTTATTCACATATTTACAGCATACGTATATATATGAATAAAATTTTAAAAAAATAATGGCAGTATATTTTAGATAACAAACACGATCATCCTGTCGGTAAATTTTTTGAGCTGATGGGGACAACTGTGAAAAAATTTTGCCAAAAAGACCAACACTTCGTCAAAACTGAGGTTTTTAAAATTGTAAGTGAGGCCGAACCCCGTTACATAGAAAGCGAGACAATAGAGGACATGTAGGTGCCAAATAAAAAATAAACAGAAATGTTTATTCGAAATGTATTAGAGCGAAATATTGGAAACATTTGTCTGTATCGTCAATTAGATGAGGATATAAAGTACAGAATTCTCCTTCTTTTTTCCTTGACAAAAGCGAAGAATGCACCCAGATTCTACTTTGATACTGCTTGTGCTTATTATCCTCATCCTCATCCAATATAACTGCTATTATAGTTAATTCCTTTCTGGAAAAATTGAACGCCATTTTCCCGCCTTTATTTACTTCTACACACTTACGAAGTGCTGCTATTCAACTGAATCCATTTTTTAAAATATATTCCTCAGGCATTAGCATCCACATTTAAGAAGTTGTGACTGGCATGTGAATAGGCTTGGGTAATGAACGACCGAACGAGCTGATCTGTTTCACTGAACTGAACTAACGGAACAAGTTCAGATCTGTTAAAAAAAATAGCTAACTTCCTCACTTACTCCCTTCCGCACTTGCTCACTTTCCCACTTGCTCACTTATTCATATGATTTAACCGTTTATTCACTCATATGAGCAGATATACGAATATGTACACACAAACCTTATCTCGAAATATCTTTTATTAATTGTCTTATTTGGCGATCATCCAGAATACCAGCTTTGAGCTTTTCGGAACTTAGTCCTGGCATTTTTCTGCCTATGTACGCAAAACATTCACCATCTTTATTTAGTGCCTTCACAAATTGTTTCATCAATCCCAGCTTTATATGCAATGGGGAAAGTATACTTTTATCTCTGGTAACTAAGGGCTCAAGAATCACATTTTTAACACCAACAACTATTGCATCTCTTACAGGCCAATCTTTTTTTTTCCAATGATCTGGTTTGACTCTGCTGTCCCAAAAGCATAAGGAGCAAGGAAATTTTGTGTTGTCACTTTGCTGGCCGAGGAAAAAATTAACCATTTTTAAATCCACACAAATTACCCATTGATGTTAATGGTACTTAATTTTATTCATCACCAAAGCAATAGTATCATATTCTTCTTTTAATTTTGTTGAATGTGCAATTGGTATTGCCGCATATTTGTTGCCATTGGGCAATAGAACACATTTTAAATTCCTTTTACAGCTGCCAATAAATAACCGCCAATCGGTTGATTGATATCTATATATACCCATTTCTTTTAAAAGTCCAGTAATATGATTACAATACACAACATTTTCTTCTTCAGAAAAAAACGAAGCAAATTTTTCTCTCTTGTTCCGTAGAAAGTTATTTTTGTTCCGGGGTTCAGGCAGTTTTTTTCTTTCAATCTCGATGCAATCAATTCACCACCTTCCTTAGACCAAGGTCTCAAATCTAGTCTGATAACTCTTCCTGACTGAAACTTTGCGGAGTTGATTGTGTTTCTGTAAAGTCACTGTCTGAATCACGATCGCTATTTAAAGCATCACCCGCAGCAATTGATTCATCTGCTGAGAGCTCTAGAAACTCATTAAATGTTGGAATTCGAACTTCATTTCAATGAGTAATAGAACGTCTTGCTGAGGGTATATCAGGATACTTCCAGTTGCCATGGTTATTTCTATTTATGCCAGTGGTGTTGACTTTGCAAAAGTAGCAATCATCAATGTGATTTTTAGATTCTCTCCAAATCATTGGAATTCCGAATTTCAGACATTTACGTTTACCATTGGTCCACTGACGTAAATGTTCAATGCAAGTCTTGCAGACAATATGCTGAGCCCAATTTTTATCTTGGTCACCAAGTCTAACGCCAAATTACGTCAAATAGGATTTTTTAACAAATTCAGAAATTGACTTTCTGTTTTGTTTTAATGTAAATTCTCCACAAATGTAACAAAACACATCAGCTCTATTCACACATCTTCTTCGATTCTTACTCAATATTATACAATATAAACAATATTACACAGTACAATATAAAAAAATCTACACAACAGATGAAATAACGTACGCCTAATTAACACCACTTTGCTTAATGAAAGTGCAAATTCATATTTATATGATATTTATACTTCCAAGCAATATATGCGCTACGCCGCACAGTGGGGCAGAAGTGGTTTAGTGCGATAAATTATTTTGAAAAGTCTCAAGTGACTTTTTGTGTCTTAAATGCTTGCATAAGAGTGAAAATTAGTTCAAATTTAATATTAATAAAGGGTTGTTGAAAAATAAACTTGAGTGTTTACAGCAAGAAAATCGTTGGTTTTCATTTTGGTGTTTATTATCAAGGATGATTTAATTTTTTTTCAAAGGCAAATGTGTTGTTAATAATAAATATATAAAGAATTAAATAAATATGAAAATTTATATTAACAATGTTTTGTAATTAATCTTATAATTTACACTTAATACTACATAATAATAAAATTGTGTTTATTCATTTTCAAAAGAAATATTCTCCACATCAAACATATTAATGGCATCTGAATGAAAATCTTTTTTATTAACAAAAAGGTTCTGAAATATAAATATAAATATTGTTCCGATATATTCAATTGAATCATTTTGTCTATGTTGTTGAACTCTTTACATGTAGCATTGCATAAATAACATCTCATGGAAGATTTTGTGGCGGATAAACTGTTGTAAATCTTGCCATCAATCATTGATAGTATCAATTCATGTTTCACAACAAAGTTTTTGTTATTGATAGTTATATTTGACCCTTGAAGTTTTTGGATTTGTGTTTCTGTAATATCCTTTTCGATCCTTACAAGTTCGTCACTCTCTTTTTGAAAGTTAATTTTTAATGGTCGGCAATAACGCGGAGATGAAGGACAAGGGTTTTTCCACAGAATTTTTTGGTTAAATGAAAGTTGTAGTGGGACCAGACACTTCATAAAAATAAACTTATCATCACTCTGATGGCTCTCTAAATATTTTTGATGATATTGGCTATGACCTGAACTGCCATCGAAACCCCACTTTGATACTAACTTTAATTCGTTTTCTATATCTGATTGAAAAAGGTTCCAAAACGTTTATTTGATTGATCAGTATGTTTTCGCTAGTGTGATCAAGTAGATTTTGCATGGATACCTCAGCACAAGTTTCTGTAATTTTAATTTCAGGAGGGTAACAATTTTTCTTTTCTTTTTGGACCTCTTTATAAGAAGGGAACACATTTTTGGCAAAGGTTCTTATAATGTTGTACTGGTGCCTTGACAATTTTGCTTCAATCATAATAGACAAGGCTTCTAAGGAAGACAGCTTTCTTGGTTCATCAAAACTTTTTTGTCTTTCTAAGAAACTTTGAGACGTTGTTGCTTCTTTTACCAAATCTGCTCTTTGCTTTTGACCCGAAGCCCGTAAACTCATCTGGGCAGCATAAACAAGCTCATTTGTAGGAACCGTATTTCTTAATTCCGCAGTTCGTTTGCGTTTTGTTGATTCACTGCATGTTTCAAAAAATATCGATGGACGTCCAGAAGATGGAGAATATTTTTTCAAAGAAATGAATCCGTTGAGCCATTTTAACTCTATGGAAAGAAACAGTTTTTTTGTTCGATGTGATCTTTCCCATTTGGTTTTTAGCTGATGTTTGAAATTTTTCAATTGTTGTCGAAGTTCTTGTAAATGAGTTTCGCGGCATAACGTCTTACGTTGAATGAAAGTCTCAACATCCAAAAATTTGGCATCAAAAGTCTTCTTTTGACTGTCGAAAAATACTTGAACTAGTTGTTTTCTTAAACACTCATAATTTTGTGATTCAGAACCTTAAAAAATAAAATAAATACGAACAGTTATTGATTCTGAGCTTAATACAATAAAAAAACAGCAATCGGCACTCTTGAAAAGTCACTAACACTATTTTTCTAAAATAAAAAAAAAATATTTCCGGCAAAAGTTTAGCACTTCTGCTTTCACATTTATATTAAGTAAATATATCTTAATTATGGACAATTAATAAATCTGCTAAACTTTTGCCGGAACATAAGATATTATGCAAAACTTAAAACAAAGTAAAAAAAAAAACACTAGCTCTTCCAACCGCTTAATTAATACTAAGAATTCTTTTTTAATTTTTGAAATAAACAAACAAAATGTACACATATTTACCTTCCCCGGACATATTTTATATTTTTACTCGCACAATAAATAACAAAGATATTGACAAATTAGTTGGAGCTACTTTTTTTTACACTTTTCCAATATAAATTTCACAATGAAGTTGTCAACTTGGATCGCATGACTTACTTAGTGCAAAACATAAAAACAAAAACAAATGCATTCTTGTTATCCAAAATACCGTACACTTTGTGAAAACTAACAGTTTTTTCTTGTTTACCCAACATTTCAAAGTGACCTTTTGCGCACTGGCCTCTGTGGAGCTGCCCCAGTGTGCGCCGACAACATTGATAACGGCAAATTAAACAAATTAAAATTAAAATTTGCTGTTAATAAAAATCACAGCTGCAAAAATATTAATATTTAAAACAATATTTTGAAGTAACATTTGTGCAACTTATATGTGCTACCATTGCTGTGAGCGTGGTTATATTAGTGGGGATATGCATATGTACGTAAATGTATGTGCATATCTTTAGAACTAGAGCTGCTAGGGAAGAATGGTTTACAGTTTTGAAATCAGCGCACACAATTTATATAAAAACAGTTCAACAAATGCAGGCACCAAAAAAAAACTTTGTTGCGCAGTGTTATAGAACACCCGAGATAAGTTTTAACACAACCCACAACATTAACTTTCCAACAAGGCGGGAATGGGATGCAAGGACAACCCTTGAGGGAAATGACCTGGCCATTTTCACTGACGGTTCAAAGATTATCATGAGTACAGGAGCGGGTGTCTACTCGGACAAACTAAAAATTGAACGGTGTAGAATACTGCAGGAAATCACTATTTGCACCCTGGACATCGGGTATACCTGGAAACGAAAAAGCTGACGAATGTCGAACATCTCATTACATGTGGCCAAAACTGAGCCAAAATAGGACTGACATACTTCTTCTGCTCAGTAGAAGAGAACTCAGGACTATCGTAGGGGTTCTGATAGCGCATTGCATCATAACCCGAACGGCAGCCAGGAACGGTGCTTCCTTCAGAGATTATTGTAGAAGTTGTGGAGAGGAGGAGGAATCGGTGAAACATCTGTTCGGGTCTTCAGAGGAACCGAGGCAGGTATATGGGCTCGGCCTTTTTTGAAGAACTATAAGAATTAGCATAGCTGAAACTAACTGATATTTTCAACTTCACAACAGCTTCTGGCCAAAGTTCCCTCTAAGCTGCGCGGGTGCCACTTTTCGAAAGTGGCGCAGTCGTTTTTGTATTCCGCGCATAAGGGGGTTGTTCACCGTAGTTTTTTCTTTTGAACACATACTTTTGTAACGCGCAGTCAGTGAAAAAATTAGAGGGAACATTGCTTCAGGCTGGTTTAAAATCACTGGGAGCGGAGGGTTTTTTGAGGGAGAGGGGGGAGAGTGGTTTCCAACTAAACAGAGGTATCACAATGTTTCAATTGGCCTCCGAGTGGAACTTGAGTAACTCGCTAACTACTTGTTTCACCAAACCTAGCTTCGTTCCCAACAGTCAGTACAGTTGTCTGATTCTATTTTTTACTATAAACTTTGGCATCAATTGTCATACCGACGTATTTAGCTATAGCGTCAATTTTGGCTGGTCATTATTTATAGTTAGGTGCTCTGGCTTAGTCCTTGTATTGGTGCAAATGACTTGGGTTTAATTGTCGCTATTTATTTTAATTCCCCACGTTCCAAACCAAAATAAAGTTTTGTGAAGTAGTTGTTGGAGATTTTTTGCAGATATAGCCATATGTTTGTGCGATGCAAGCAGAAAAGTATCGACAGCAAATGTTGCTATCATGTTGTCATCTGTTGTAGGTGTAGGCATGTCAGTTGTATATAAAGCATATAGTACACGAGCTTGTCGTAATCAGGCCTCCATTTTTAGAATATCAGAGCATTCTTCTGCTTACTTGACGTAGAAAACCAGTTGTTTACGCAGGTTTTTAGAAGTAGGCAGAAGCCTAGAGGAAGATATTGTGCAGGAGTCCTTTCTGACATACGCTATCAAACGCCTTTGTCACATCAAGGTATACTGCCACGCCAGTATTTTTTCAGGTTTGTCTAAACTAGCCTTCTTGACAGCTTTTACGCCGTTTCACATGCATTGAAGGAAAATCGAAAACCATTTGGTCAGACAACGCAACAAATTTCGTAGTGGCGAAAAATGAATTGGCTTCTCTAAAAAGGTTGTTCTTCAATGAGACACACTTAAGGGCAGTTGAGCAGCAATGCCTCAGCGATGGAATTGATTGGAAATGCATACCACCTATATCTCCACATTTTGGAGGGCCCTGTGAGGCGGCTATTAAAACCGCCAAGTTTCATTTTTATCGAGCAGTCGATTCAAAATTATAGACTTCGAAGAGCACCGCACCCTTGTGTGTCAAATATCCGCTATTGTAAATTCACGTCCTCTTTGTCCCATTTCAGAAAATCCCGACGATTTAGACGTACTAACTCCTGCCCATTTTCTTATTGGCGGTCCCATCACCGCTTTGAAAGAACCTGATGTCACTTCTTTGAATTTCAATCGATTAAATCGTTGGCTACGCGTTTGCTATATGCAGCAACAAATTTGGCGAAAATGGAGTTCGGAGTACTTAACTCTTCTGCAGCAAAGAACCAAATGGCAACGCTCTTCACCAAATCTACAAGTGGGAGCTCTTGTTTTGACAAAGGACGAAAATATTCCACTATTAAAGTAGCAAATGGCAAGAGTAGCGGAAATAATTAAGAGTGATGACAATGTTACGGGATAGTACTTTCGCGTTATAGCTCCATTAAATAAGTCCATGATGTACTCGTATGTAATAGCTTTCTCAGGAAGTTCCTTTAGAATTCTACCTGTAAGTCAATCATATTCAGGAGATTCTTTTGTTTTCATTTTTGTGTTGATAGTACTTTGCATCTCCTTCTATGTAACTTTTTTGATTGATTAATTTTTATTGTTTGGTGCGGCAGATGCGACAATTGTATGATGATCATTCACTACATTTGTAAATGTTTTTTAGAAGTGATCAGATAATGGTTTGCCTCAATGAGTTTGAGCCCACTTCTTATCTGGATTTTGAAGTGGCGGTTGAGTAGTTATTAGTCCTTGTGGAATATTTTTGTAGTTTTTCATATTCACGTTTTAACATTTCTTTTAAATCTCTTTGGTATGTCAACACAACTGGAGAAAGGTCAGATGAAAGTTCGAAGTTTGATTGAATACTCAGATGTTCGTGTTTGATGTGATTTGTTATGAAGAAGTCTCTTAGATAAGGTATGTGGTTATGAAGTTGCTTTAATTTTATCTTATTGGGTCAGATCTTTGTCTTCCTTTTGCATTTGTAATTCTTGAGCCCCAAGTTATATTTTTCCCGTTATAGTCACCTCTCGCAATATATCGGTTTCCAAGAGTTTTAAAATAGTCCTTGGTGTTTTGGTGGGCATTAGGAACAAATTATATTAACGAGAGTTAACCACCACCGTTAATTCTGATAGAACCTGTTAATAAAAAAGCAAGGAAAACTCTCAAGGGTGACAAAAAAATAAAACTTAATATATAATTGTCTCTGAAAATATAACAAATGACTTAAGGCGGAATCAATCAAAACAAACTTAAGGATTTAAAATCAGTCTCAAAAAGTAATGCAGGGTTTAACAGGAGGTGACAATCAGAAGATCTTAGAAGTTTCATATCGCTTAATTGCGAAATATAGTGCAGCGGAGGCGATTGCCAAATTTAATGAAGCTAAGATAATGGCAGAAGTAAAGATAGGAGATAGAGCAAAACAAACCTTTGCCGCGTCTCCTTCTCAAAAAATACAGTTCATTGACGAATCATTGATATGTTTAATAATGTAAAGCATATGTTTTTGTCTCAAAGTCTTTATTATGCATTAAAAGTCGATGAGTCCACTGAGTCCCTGTTATATCACTTAAATTTTGCAAATCTTATGGGGTTTGTTAGATACGAAAAATATTAAGAAAATCACGACTTTTTTTTGCCAGTGTCTGTCAGGACAGGAAATTATGAAGAATTTTATGCAAGAGAATAAAATTGATTTGAATAGATATGTTGGAATAGGTATGGTCGGAGTTAATAAAGGACTCCTTGCAATAATTCAGAATATTGCACCACATGCCATATACAGACATTATCGCATACACTGAGGCTTTGTCATCACGAAATATGCCCGCTGATCTACAGGAAGTTCTGGATGAAAGCGTCAAAATTATTAACTTCCTTAAAGGCCATACTGAAGACAATGCGAAGTAGACATATACTTATTTTGTTTATCGTACCCATGTTCGATAGCTATATCAAAGGAAAATTCTAAACCCATTATTTGAACTTAAATTTTTCTTAATGATAGATTTGAGTTGAGAATCTGTGTACTGGAAATGACTTTGTAAATTGGTATACTTAGCAGATATGTTCTTTGTTTTATAGTCTCTCAACTTATTGTGGCAAGAAAAAAAAACTAGTGACCATTTTTAATATTTATAAATAGACATTTAATTTCTTGAATTATTTCCAGAAAAAATTGTACAATGACACATTTCTAACTTCCCTTTTAGCAAATCATTTTAAATTTCCAAAATTTATTCTATCAACAGCAATTGTTTACCACTAGAAAGCAAGGCAAAATTTCGACTTTTGTTTTTGTTTAAAGAAAAAAAGATACAAATATTTCCGTTCTATAAATCTTTTCAGCACTTTTCTACAGGATAACAAATTTTCTAGTTGAATATATTTTATTTGACTTATAGTTTTTCTTTTCTTTTTAAGTAATTCTTACTTTTATATTATTTTTAGTAATTACAATTGAACATTGCATTTCGATCTCAAAGGCAATAAATTTCTTGGAATGTTGACACACTGATTTTGTATAGATATCGAGTTATGCCTTAATTTCGTCCATTATACTGCGAACGATTTTGCACATTACTGCCATATTTTATTGACACATTATACACAAATGAGGATAACTGGGCTAATTTTAAATTTAGTATCGAAATTTTTGTATATGGAAAGCCAGCGTGATTTTTCGGTAAATGGGACAGGTACAATTTAATTACATGTGTTAACTCAAGAACTGGTAAGAATTAGATGTTGGCAGCTACATTGATAGGTCCATTTGATTGCATGTGCTGTCATCGATATTCGAAAAAACCAAATGAAAAACGAGAAAAGAATTCTAAAGTCGGGTTAGTCCGACTTCGAAATACCCTTTATCTTACATGTGAGTGCGAGTTAAACAATATCAATGTTTTATTCAGATTTCATCCTTAGGAGCATATCTAGTCATTTTCGGTAGGGTACCCTGAGTTGATTAAAAGTTAGATTCTCCCCATTTCTTGTGAACGGTTTTGCAGCACAAATATACTGAAACGTGATTGCATACCAGTGAAAAGTGTTCACCTAAAACATCTACACTATCTATACTTTTAATGATGATACGATTATATGAATACAAACTGGTAGTATGATATTAACGTTGCAAAGCCATTGACAAGAAATAGGGATGAGCATATATAGGCCACGCCTCCCTCCATTACAATCGACTTAGGATATCCTACATGTAGATATGCTCTTAAGATGATTTATTCATTGCTCAACTCGCCCGCACAGAGACTTCTTTACGAGTTCTAAAAAGTATTGCACGCGAAGCAATTATTGCTGCTCTTGAAGCAGGGGTTCTACTTTCAAATTAGGAGTAATAGAGCGTACTATGGAAGTGTGTTGTAATTATAATTTTTTGCCAACACGTGCCACAATTTGCTTTCAAACAATTGCACACTACGTTAAATGGCTAAATGTAGTGGGTCCTTAGTGCAATAAATACAAGTTTATGTCGATACAGCAACAATAGTATTTCTGTCTTTAAAAAATCAGCTGAGCTAATAAAAAATAGCAACCCTGTTAGGGACGCATCTTCTGCAACTGACGCGGCATTTTTATCGAGTTAAAATGGGAGAGGATAAGAAGACAAAAATCTTGAAAGCGTATTTTGTTAAAAATAAATTAAATAAAGACGCTAAAAAATATTTGTTTGTGTTTTCCTCATCCAGTGTACGCTTCCCAAACTTTCCAGCCAACATGATGACAAGCGCAAATTATATCGCATAGAGTTTCACAACGAGGATGCAAAAGTTAAGGGCGAAGCTAAACAGAAGAAAACATTTTCATGTTACATTTGCGACAAATAGCATTCTATATTAGAATGTTACAAACTTAAAAACTTGCCATACAATGATAAGTGGAAGCCAGTGAAAGAAAAACACTTGTGTGGATCGTGCTTAAAAATGCATGATCCGGAATATTGTCTAGATTAGTGATGCCCAACTCAGCTCATACGAGCATATTGCTAATACGAGCATACCTTTTGCTCAAATTAGGAAGGAGCGGGGTATGCTTTGGGTAAGATCAAAGGGGAAAGAGCAGATTGCTTTGAAAGGGTGTGTAACATATGAGAGTAAGAAAATGGCGTTTGAAAAAACTTCGGGAAGAATAACGCGGTGCAGTGGCTGCTTGCGGGGAGGTAATTATTCTCAGTTTATTCTTGCTGTGCTGTATCTACGAGTATTTGCTTTCGTACTGTGGTTGCGTTATCTTGAAAGTTATATAAAATTTAGTGAAGAAATATATACTTATGTGAGCAATTGCTTTTAATTCATAAATTATTGCCTTTGCACATGCATTTTTCATTAAAAAAAAATGTTTTAAAGCGCCTTCTGACGTCACAGCCAATCAGCTGTGCTGAGTTTTTGTCGAGAGAGGAATTGCGGACCTACGCATGGCGTAAAATCTATTCTATCATTCTTGATCCGTTACTACATAAGCAAGAAACCGAGACAAAGACTACTGCACAAGAAGTAGTTGCAATGCATAGATTGCAATGACTATGCAAATTGACTATTCAAAATAATTCCGATAACTCTGCATGGAAAGCAAGGTTCAAAACATTTCTATAAATTTTTAGATGACAGGTTTGGCCCAACTGTGATTGAACAAAGCGTACTCGATTAATTGAAAATCGACAAAATATAAATTGTGACTCCGACGGTACTATCGTGTGTGTATCTTCACATTCTGCAACTGGTAAGAAAAATGTTTCTAAGAAATATTCGCTCGGTACAATCATTGGATCTTCCAAAGCAAACCATGATTAAATCCGAACTTTGTGGGAGATATTCACATCTCAATCAACATCTGACTGTCTTGAAATAACACTAAAAGAAAATACTGATAGAGTAAAAATGATGCAACTGCTCAACAATGTATCCAGACAAGGATAGGACTTTGTGGCTACTCTGGATATCAAGGAGTATAGCCCTACCAGATAACAGAGTTATGGCACTTAAGAGACTTTGAAAGAAAGTTGGATAAAGAAAGAACTAAAGCTTAGCGTGATTGGACTTATTGTACCAATTTTCGCAGTAAAAATCCAAACAAACCGAAAAAAGTAAGAATCGTGGGGAAAAAGTAAGAAAAGTTTGAAGCATAATTTGGACATAGGACCAGAATTGATGACTCATTGCTAGAAGTCAACCATTCCACTTTGCAACTTCAGGGTTATCAAAGTGGCAATTTATGGGCGATGTATGTTGCATAGAGTACATAACGACCTACAAGATCAACACTCACAGTGATTCATACGGCGCAATAGTGAGAGAAGTCGCTCTCCTGATATACTCGTATATGGTTTGTAGGTAATGAGTTTTGGAGCACGTTGCTCACTTGCGATGGCTCAGTTCGTTAAAAATTATAATAATACGTAGATAAGTAAGATATATCCACAAAAGTGCTAATTTTCACATTAGAAACTGGCTCTCCAATTCAAAGTAGTGCTCGAACAGTTTGCGAAGAAACAGTTTGGAAAAATTATCTCGAGATAAACAGATCCCTGACTACGAAAAGATCCTAGGAATGTGGTGGCGACCTGTGGATACACATTCAACTTTAGAAGTCTTAACGGTAGATGCTTAACGACAATAATACAAGTTTTAAGACTTTTGATGCCAATCTTCGATCCTCTTGGACTATTATCATTTTATAAAGAGAGCGTTCAAATCCTGAATCAGGATATTTGGCGGCGAGTGGGATGATGTGATTCCAGACTACCTGGTTGATTCATGGAAGCAGTGGCTAATATATCTACCAGATGTTATTTTGGACTATCCAGTAGTAACAGGAGCAAAGTGCAATTACAGATATTCGTTGATGCCAGCGAGAAAGCGTAAGCAGCCGTTGCATATTTTTTATTTGAATCCGGAAATTGAATAAAAGTATCACTCATTGGACAAAGGTAGCACCGATGCGCCCGATATCCATTCCTAGTATGGTCTCGCGGCAGTACTTGGAACCCGCGTTGCATAATGCATAATCTCAATATTGTCTCAATCACATACTGGTCGGATTCAAAAACAGCATTATTGTGGCTAAATTGTGGGGGGGGAATCATAAACAATTTTTAATGCTGCGAACATCGGAAATACAACAAGCGACTACTATGCATTTCCAAATATAACATTGCTGATAGGGAATCAGATCATTTAATTGTTGCAAAGAACTTTCGCCAAGAATATTTGTGATGGAGCCAACAGTGCCTTTATCATCTTGCCCAGGTAAATACCATTCTTGGTAAAATCATTTTATTGCAGAAAAATCCATACAGTATTTTACCCAAATCAAGTTTACTAAGAAGTTAAGCCCATTCGTTGATATAAAGTCTGTCCTAAGGATGCGGAGCCGCTTAGAGAAAGCAATTGTGATTGAGTTACAGACCAAAAATTCAATAATCTTACCGAAGAATCATAGACTACCGTATCTCATCATCGATTGGTATCCCAGGAAATACAAACATATTCGTCATGAGCTTGTGATCAATGAAATGTTTCAAATGTTCTACATTGCTGGTTTGCGCGTCCTACTAAAAATTCATCCGAAGAGCATGTCAAAAATGCAAAATACAGAACTCAGTTCCAAACCCTCCTGAAATGGCATCGTTACCGGTGGAACGCATGTCAGCATATACCAAATCGTTTTCCTTTATCGGCATCAACTTCTTCGGACCGTTTTCAGTAATACTTGGAGGGCGAACGGAGAAGCGTTATGAAGTCATCTTCACATGTCCGACGATTCGAGCTGTCTATCCATGAGCTCGTGTGTTATGGCTATAAATAACTCCATCAGTTGCCGCGGCATGCCACTTCAAGTGGTCATTGACAACGGCACTACTTGAGAGCAGTAGAAAAAGAGATGCGCCCGTTCGCGGTTCGTTCAGTAAAAAAGTTCTCTATCACATGAGAAGTTGCAGAACTTATTATGCGAGGTCGAAAGCATCATCAATAGCAGGCCGCTTACATATTTATCTTTGGACAAAGCCGAAGGATAAGTCCTGACATCAAATCATCTTATATTAAGTGCCTCAGACCGAACTAAGCCAGTGGCCCAATTCAGCCCAGAACAGCAGTTTCGATCTCCAAGGCGGCATATTCAACTATTCGCAGATAGATTCTGGAAACGATGGGTAGATGAAGTGCTGCCAAAGTTGACCCGAGGAACTAAATAGTTTGACAAAGTAAAACCAATTGAGGTAGCAAACATGGTGATCATTGCCGACACTAATTTACAACTTCACCAATACACAAAGGGTATTATTATGAGCATCGTTAAAGCAAAGGATGGGCAAGTCCGACATGCAACTGCACGGACAGTGACGGGATGATAGCATCGACCAGCAAGCAAGATAGCAGTGCTCGATGGCCTTGATGAGAAAATCAGCTGTGTTGCAAAAACGTCAGACCATATTATTCCCTTTCAAATGAATTTAATACGGGGGAGGGAATGTGTCAACACATTAACAATTGTGTTTCTGTCATTAAAAAATCAGATGAGATAACAAAAAATTGCAAATCTGTTAGGGACGCGTATTCTTCAACTGACGCGCCATTTTTGGCGATTTCAAATGGGAGAGGAGAAAAAAACCAAAATCTTTAAAGCGTATTTTGTTAAAAATAAATCAAATAAAGACGCAAAAAAATATGTGTGTTTGTTTTTCTTATCCAGTTTAAAATTTGGTTTATAACACAAGTGATTGAGACATTTTCTATTACCTCATAAGAGAATGGTTCGCTATGTGTTATGAGTTAAATTTCCAATATCTTCGGTAAAAGATTAGCATTATAAAAAAAAAAAATGCAAAAATATTTGATTTTATTGAGCTGTAATTAGCCGGAGA
Organism: Clusia tigrina; assembly: GCA_920105625.2. Lineage (NCBI taxonomy): Eukaryota > Metazoa > Arthropoda > Insecta > Diptera > Clusiidae > Clusia > Clusia tigrina. The sequence goes on from OV050031.1 coordinate 155,297,783, forward strand.
GACCAAAACTAAGTGTCCGATTTGAGTCTCGATCTCTACTTTCAAATAATTTAGCTACTAGAAGCAGTCAGTATAAAGCCTTGTAATTGCAATTGTCTATTCTTTTGTGAATATCTTGTAATCCTAAAGTAAAAAACCGAAACGAGATTCAGAATTAGCACAAAATTTTCCGTTATCACACGTTTTAGTATAACACAATTTAGCAACACTTTTTAAAAATGTATGAACTACTGTTATTTAAGACGTAAATACAACCAATATAAATACATCTAAGAACATGATAACTTGCAAATAAAGATACATTTTTCAAAACTCGGAATAAGTAGAAGTAGAACAAAACCCAGCCAGGTATTTACCACCATACAAAGTTTTTCATCTGAGAATGGTTCGGTTGATAAAATAAAAATTCGGTTTGGCTGTTTTGTAATTAAACATACAGAAACTCACCTCCCCCCCCCCCTCCCGCACATAAAGAAAAACGATACAAAAATATACATACATGAGGGAATATTCCATATGACCGACAAACTGCAAATTGTTTCTTTTATAAATAATCGGCATTTGTAAAATTTGGAATTTTCGGCTTTACATGAAATATTATATTGCACCTTCGGCCACAATCCACACTAATGAATAATTTTGATTGTATATTAGTCACATATATTGTATAAATAAATGCACATTCCGTATAAAAAATATAGAGCTGGACACAGATGGAGTACAAGGAGAATTATGTTTGACTGCCGAAAACGTGTGACAACAGAGAAATTAAAAAAAAAAAAAAAAAAAATATATATATATATATATATATATATATATATATATATATATATATAAATATATATATATATATATATATATATATATATATATATATATAAATATATATATATATATATATATATATATATATATATAAATATATATATACGAGTATATATATATATATATATATATATATATATATATATATATATATATATATATAAATATATATATACGAGTATATATATATATATATATATATATATATATATATATATATATATATATATGTATTTACTACATACATTTACTAAACATTATTTAACATAAAAATACACAAGAACAGTCGATTCCGTGAGTTGTTCTTCCAACAAAAATCCGTAAAATAAGAAAACACAAATTAAACTAATAATATTCTTCCGAGCGACAACCAAGTGCAATGTCATGCTCACAACGAACAACGTACATATTCCTTCTCAGAATGTTTATTTACTTAACGTGTATTTTCCAATTTTGAATTCTTTTAATGAGTTATAAGCGCACCTTCAATTTTCATCACTGTTAGCTAGCCATTTCAATGAGACTTTTGATGACGCTGATGTACCTGCACTGGGAATATTGGTAATTTTTTTAAGTTGCCTTACTTCTTGTATTTATTGCTGCTTTAGCGTCCTGCCAAATATTGTGTTCAAACTCAAACAAATAACAGCTATCAAGAGTTGTAGCTACTACTAAATATAATAATTGCTTGATTAAAGACCTATTTTACACTTTATTTCAACAATATTTGACTCTGACTCATTTCCAATTTATTACGATTTAAAAAATAAATAAATTATACACTAAAGCAACATTATACTGAGCGGTATTTGGGAAAATGGAAATAACTGCATCCCTGCGACAGCTCTCTCACGGCGAACAAATTTAACTAAAAACGTTTACTCCATAGATACCAGTTTGGAGCTACGAATAAACCTAATATGTCTGCCACTTAAAATATAAAAAATATCTGCCAAGTCATGCAAGTGCATACATACTACATACATATGGATACGCCAGCTGGCAAATAAATAAAAATGCTAATCAACTAACACATGAAAACGATTGTTGTTGCTGATATAAACGACACGAGCGGTTGGCATCAGCTTCCCTCTGAATTTGTAAACCTAAAATCAATCATATGTATATAGGGTGTTTCAATGCTTTCTGATTAGCTTTATGACTCTGTATTCATTACATCAGAATAAACAAAAACATATCTTAGAAAACATGTTGCTGCAACACTATTTATTTTATATTTATAGACTAAACTAGTTTGTAGTGTAAAATGGATTTAAACAATTTTACCCGTTTAAATGACAAAATTTGTTTAGTGTTTTACTATAAATAATTTCATTATTTCCACAATATTAATTCACCACAAAATATTCCAAAACCATTACCATGACGATTTGTCATGGACAAATTATCACTCCGCCAGTGTGAACAAATTTGAAGTGTACAACGCTAATTTTTTTTTAAACTTAATAGTTGCCTGAAGTTTGACATTTTTCGCAAGGGACAGAAAAAATTCAACACTTTGTAGAGAAAAGAAATCGCTATTAAACAAACGTGAACATTAGAATATTGTTATGCATTACACAATCTGCTATGTATATTACATTCTGGCAAATGTCCAGAACGTCTAAAAGGCGGGGGAGGTATGAACATCCATATACAATTACTCTCATTAAAAATGGAACACCGCGATTGATTGTTCAAGCAATGTGTCCCAGTTAAACCAAAAATTATTTTCAATATAAAAAATTAGTGAATGTTCTATAAAAAAATTTAACACAAACAATACCTGTTAAATACTAACAAAATCAAAATAAAATATATGGTATGCTATTTAAATAACAATAATTGTTTTGAAACTTCGCACATAATTCATGAAGAATATGCTACAATGATTTTAAACTAAATCTTTTTAGAACTTATACTGCATTTTAGTGTAAGCCAGTTCCTCTTTGGGTGCAGAATAAATTTGTAGAAATTTGGGCTTTAACGAGGCGCTGGTAGGAAACTACCAAAAAGATGGAATATTTGACTATGTATTTTGTCGTCTGATCCACTTCTGTTAACAATGCTCTGACCATTTATGACGGTTCACTCATATAACTGCCCATTGCTGCAGCATATTGCCAATTTTTTCGCATTGCAATATACGCAAACTTTTTTTATTTTCGCTGATTGAACGTGAATTCCCCATATAATCGAAACTCGGTCAGTAATTGATCGCGAATTTGAGTCCAATCACAGGCTGTCGTGCACGTGCTTCCAAGCGGTTTTTGCTTTCAGAAGTCGTTTCTCTTCGCCTGAATAATTTGACGCCTATTAGATACAGACATCCACAATTGAGACTTTTTCGCTTTAGGTATTTCTAAAAAGCTTATATTTATAATCTCTACTTAGCAGGCAATTAAAAAAAAAGAATATACATTTTATTAACTCGAAGCGAACTATTTTTTTCGACATTTTTGAAAGTCTCATGGGATTAAGTAAAACTTCGTAAAAATAAAGATATTTACCATTTAAAATTCAATATAATACTGATTTTTTTTGGACAAATATGTTGTTAAAAAATAAGAATTATTTAAATCGGTTGAGTAGTTTTTGATCCAAACCGTTACATACAATTTGCAATGAACCCATTTTATAGAAATAGTACGAGGGGTACTATTTATATTTAGGGAACTGGCAACACTAATGTCAATAGCTAAAATCTGGCAACACCATAATAAAGTTTGACATTTTTTAGCATAAACGTACTCACATCGTGTTGATGTACAAGTGCTATTTGTTTTATTTACAGTGAGTTAAGAAAATCAATTCGGCCAAAAAATGGAAATTTCAAGAGAAGGTTTTCGTTGGATTATTTTTTACAACTTTCGACGTGGATTATCTCAACAAGAATGTGTCGATGAACTCAGTTCTTTGTATTGCGATAAAGCACCATTAAAAACCAAAGTATATCGCTTGTATAGTGAATTCAATCGTGGTCGTCAAAATCGGTTGTTGTCTCACAAAAAATCGATGTAGTGCGTGAACTGATAATGCAAGATCGTCATGTGACATATCATGAGATAGAGGATACCTTGGGCATTACTACCACTTCCATACATTCAATATTGCTTGAACATTTGGCTGTAAAAAAGATTTCTTCGCGTGGGATCCCACATAATTTGAGTTCGACCGTGGTGCTTCAAAAGACGTGTATAAAATCGTAATAGGTGACGAATCATGGATATATGCATTTGAGCCGGAAACAAAACAACAATCGACCGTGTGTGTATTCCAAGACGAGCTAAATCCAACAAAAGTTGTTCGTAGCACAGCGGAGCAAATGGTAGCCCGTTTCTTCGCCGAATGGGTCATGTGGCCACTGTTCCGCTTGAACAACGTAGGACGGTCAATTCTGAGTGGTACACGGCCATTTGTTTGCCGGAAGTCTTCGGAGAAATTCGTAAAACCAACAGCCAAAGACGAATCATTCTCCATCAGGACAATGCGAGCTCTCACTCATCTCGTCAAACAGGTTAATTTTTGAGCAGTCAAAACATCGAATTGATGACTCATCCTCCGTACAGTTATGATTTGGCACCCAATGACTTATTCATGTTCCCGAATAAGCCGAAGAAGCAGTTGAAGCGTTCAAAAGCCATGTTTTGGAGGTGTCTTAAGAGGAATGGAAAAACTGCTATGACAAATGGTTTGAACGAATGCAAAAGTGTATTGATCATCAAGGGGAATATTTTGAAAACCAATAAAGCCATTTTCATTTAAAAATTGTTGTTATTATTTGCTATTCCCGAAATATAAATAGTACCCCTCGTATAGATGATATGTTTGAAAGGTAGAGGCGTAGCAGCCTTGTTTATTTCGATTATGAACATCTTGAACTTTACTTTTATGTAGCCTTGATCCAAGAATTGAATAACTGAAGAAAATGTAAAAAGAAGGATAATATAAATTGTAAAATTAAGCAAGCTAAAAGGATGCGACCAGTTTAGGCCTGGGAGCCTAGTATGTTCTTAAAGTATACATGAATAATTTTATTTTAAGATATGAAGGTCTCATCCATATATTCGATGACTTAAGGAACGATGAATATGTTGACGCAGTAAAATTTGTGTTATATAAAAGTCCTGAACCAAATTTAACACTAAAAAATCAAGTGGTTTAATTTCTAGTTCAAAACTTATCTATAGGTTAACCAGTTGCTGACTACTGCGGCACTACATTGTGTGTATAGTATAATAAATTTTGAGTGTTTTTTCTTCCTTTCTTGCCAATTTGATAAAAAGAGGAGTAAAAACACAAATTGGAATTTGAAGAAAAAACAATTATATTTATAATTTCATTTGTCTTTTGTATTTTAGAAAAAAAATTTCGCGTATTCTGAAACATTGTTGAATTCATGACATGTAAAAAATATTGTGAAAATAAATATGTTTGTATGTACGAGTATATAGTGTACAAAGGCAAAAATAATAAACATTAAATATAATAAAATTATAACAAAAAACAAAAAGCATAATTCGACATAGAAGTGCAGCAGCTCCCATAGCATCAATATTTCAGTTATGGAGCTCTCAAGAAAAAAGAGCAGTCAACAAAATTTGACATTTGAAAGCCCATGGCCGGCCGCATTGATATTTGATTTTTTTATTCGCTTTGCTAAAAAACAAACATTGAACACAATATTTCTTTTTCACATTTTACTTAAGCCTCAAATACAATAATTTGAGACCCCGAGGCAAGACAGAGTCTCGGACGATATCTTGTTTTGCAATGCCAAATACGAAACAAACAAATATGCATTACAAAACAGTTCATTACTTTGACAAAATATTTCGCACGAGAGCGCGAGTAATTTCTAATTTTTAGAAATGATTCGCCTCGTTCTATGGCATCACGCATTATTATCTGTTCTAACATACCATCCTTTTGTTAAAATCTTTTTTGACATTTCGTCCGAGACTCCCACTCGTTATCGCCTCGGGCTCTCGCGTTATTGTATTTGGGCTTTTACTTTTGTTCACTATATTTCATTATATTCAAGGTGAATGCACCTTGATTATATTGCTTGCAGTTGCAATTGCATCGCATCACCCCATAGCTGCCAGATCCAACTTATGAAAGCCTTCCAATGTGTATAAAAAAGGTATGTCCAGAAAGTGTCCGCAAAGAAAAGTGGAAATGCGACATTTTAAATTAACACGCTGAATATACTCTATGAATTTTATAAAATAAAAAAAATTGCTAGGGAATTTTTCAATTTTACTATTTCATAACTAGTATAAACCAAACTAGTTAAATAACTATTTAAAAATTTATTACTTTGTAACTAGTTAAAACGATACTAGTCTGGGACTACTTACATAATAACTAGTATTGAATTACAATATACCATATTAGTAATATAATTATTTGAAACCTTGTGCATAGCAGGACAATTGTCTTTTCGTAGGATATCGGCGCGTGAAAAATACCAGTTGGCTCCATGTAAATTGGATTTGGGCTTAACCAGTACTGGGGGCGCATGATATAGTGTGAAGTGAGTATACCAGTCAAATCGAGTGTACACTTGATGCAGACATTTGCACGACCATTCTGAGCATGAGTTATGACAAGTACAAATGAAAAAAAATATCGTGACGAAATGAGCTAAGCAAACTCAAAAAACCGTTGGATGAACAAAAGGAGCTGCTTCTCAGCTATATGGAGGAGCATTTGGCGTTCGCACAGAATAAGTAAGTTATGATTAGCAGATAAATAAAAAATAATAACGACACGTCGTTGGAAGTGCGTGCGCTTTTACAAAACAAACAACAATAAAAAATGTAAAATAATTTTTGGACTCTTAAACTTGCAATATCAAAACCCTATTGCGAAAACGCATTTGCAACGATGCACAAAGACCGTTAATAATAACAAATTTTTTTCATATAAAAACAAATTTTTTAAGTAAATACTTATTTACGTTATTCCTTCACATATATATTCACATCAGTGGAAGGAGCGAATGTGCAGGAAGCCACTTGGAAACCGCTGCCATTCCATTAAAATGCCCTCGGCGGGCAGACGTTAAAGACGCGAAGCAGTGGAAATCTTGGGCCGACCAAAAGTACTTTGCCTTATTAATTTGTATCATACCTATTAATCGACAAAAAAAATTCTTTTACGATTCACATTAAAGAGCGCGAAGCTCTCCGCAAAGTGGCCAATGAGCGGACCGGAGTTAACGGCCCAATTAAGCAAAGAGAGTTGACGGAGTACGAAACGCTTGTTCTTGCTCTGCTTGTCCCAGCGCAAGTGGCTGGAGAGACTGGAGTAGTCAAGTGGTTCGCTATGGAGGTGGTAAAAAAAGACGAAATTAGTTAAAATTTTATAAACATTTTGTTTTATCTTTAGGGTTAAGCTTGCAGCGGCCCCGAAAAAGCTAGTAGAGGAGCAGGAGAATGTGAACGAGGTAGTAGAAGAGGTGGAGCTTATGCAACCACCACCAGCAAAGAGGCTACGGCTTGGTCACAATTATGAAAGCAAATTGCTGCAAAATCCGAGGGAGGAATTAAAAATGAAGAGGGAGGCGCTTGATTTGCAACAACGGAAATTTGAAGCGACGCAAATGTGGCGCCAAAAAAAAAATACGAGATCCAGATGCAGAAATTAGAAATAAAAAGAGTTAGATTTAAAAGAAAAAATTACAAAATGAATATTCAACAATTTTATTAATAATAATATAATCAATATTAAATAAAAAAATTAAAAACTAAATGAATACCATACATTGCGTCTATCAATTAAAATATTCGTTAACTATTCGCTGTCTTATGCGTAAACCTTCATTATAAATATCGTCTGTAGTAAGTTCATGAACAATTTTATCTTTAACTACTAAATCATCGATTTGTCAAATATCTTCATCAAATGGAACATTTTCTTTTATTAGAAGATTATGTAACAAGCAGCATGAGTTTACAAATTTCCCTGCGTTTATCGGATCATAGTTTAAGTTTATTGACGCAACAAAAACCTAAATCAACTTTTTAAAACACCAAAACAACGTCCGATAGTACAACGTGTTTTCTTCTGAGCTACATTGTACCTTCAAAGGAATCGGTTGCAATGGAAACCCGCTATCACCCAAAAGCCAAAAGTTACTTCTGACCTGACTATATAAATCTTGGAAGTGCGATAAAACCGCTGACCTCCCCCAAATATACGCTACATGCGTTGTTCCGGGAAATTTAGCATTTACGTACCGAATTAAATAATTTTTATCGCAAATTACTGGAATATTAATAGAATGGCCTCCTTTACGGCAGTGATATGCTTGCTCTATCTCACTGCGTGGCCGCTTAATTTGTATACATATGACTGCCATCGATGACACCTACTACGCCGGGAAACGATGCTGTTTGGTGCGTCGTCTCTGAGGGCATATTAATATATGCACTGAATATTTTAAACAGGATCTGTGCTACCTAGACTTGCCAACCGTCCAGTTTTCGTCGGGACAGACCAGTTTTTGAGTGTAATGTCCCGTGTCCCGACGATATTTGTCCCGTTTTGAGAAAAAAACTAACATTTTCATTAATTTTCGCAAAAAAAAATATTTGGATAACTTTAGCACTTATTTTTTGTACTACTACGTTAATTTTTGTTAGCAACACTGAAATTTTTTAATAGATTAGCAACACTAGAATTTTTAGTAGATTAGTAACACTTGTTTATTTTCATGTTTTTCTGTCATTTGTCAAAATATTCAGGGAATAGAACGTGATTATTTTTTGTAGAGGCATTTCTTAGTAAATATTATTTTCAATAAATTTGCGCAAATATTAAAACGTTTAAACTTTGCATAGGAAAATGAACAGAAAAGGACCAGCAGATCTAAATGAATCGGCAGCAACAAAGGATGGGGGGAAAAAACAAAACAAAAACGTTTTTGCAAATTTTAATCAGATTGGTTGAAGTTACGGGATTTCCAGAGCTGGTGAAGAAATACGCAAGATGATGAAATGAGTGCCTTTTGTAGTGTTTGCAAACTAAATTTTTCAGTAAAATTTGAAGGAGTTGCAATGGTGAAAAAGCATGCAAATTCCAAAAAAACATATACAACTCGTAAATGCAATGAACGATAGTGCCAGGCTGACAAAGTTTTTTACAAAACCCAATACAATTGATGAGGACGAAGCTATAATATCTGAAATAGCATTAACATATCATGGTGTAATGCATAATCACAGCTGTATGTCTCAAGATTGTGGTATAAAACTTGTAAAAAAATTATTCAATGATTCGAAAAGAAGCCAACGTATTCACTGCGGACGAACGAAGGCTGAGTCAATTGTTGAGAATGTGTTAGCTCCATATTCTATTGAAAATATTTTATCTGATGTTGGTGGTGGTCCTATTTCTATAGCCACAGATGCTTCCAACAAGGGAAATAAAAAACTGTTTCCTGTTGCAATTCGATATTTTTCAATTAAGAAAGGACCAACAACATTTCTTATTGATTTTTATGAAGATAACGACAAGACATCGGAAGCCATAGCAGCAAAGTTGATTGAAAGCCTAGAAATATCCGGAATGGTGCGAAATAATAAATTAGTAGCATATGGAGCAGACAATGCATCTGTTCACTACGGAAAATTTAAATCAGTATTTCAACATCTGAAACGAATACTGAATTTACCGAATTTGATTGCTGGACATTGTCATGCTCATATTTTGCATAATACTGCTATACAAGCACTAAAAACCTTAACGTTTAAGAAAGTTTTGTTATTGAAGTTTTCAGTGAATTTCCTTCAAGTGCTAAAAATCTGGCAGAACTGAAAGTTTTTTTCAATTTTATGGAAACTGATTATATCCAATTACTAGGGCAATCGTATTTTTTAAGTAAAGGAGAAGAAAATGTTTCCAAACTAATTTGGAAATTTGTTGCCTGTATCAAGATTCGGAAGTACAGCAAGACGAAAATCAGTTATGCGAGGCATACCTGTATTTTATATATAATATTATGAATATATTACCATCACATATAAAACATTTAGAAAGTGATTATATCTAACCTACAGAAGTTTATGATATTTTTCATAAAATTCAATTAGAATTTTCGAATAGATTGGAAAAACTCTTTTTTGGATTTAAAGCAAATCAAATCTTGTTGCAACTAGATCGAAAGAAAAAAGAATATTTCACTAAGGAAGCCGTTTTTGTGTATAAAAAAAATTTAGATTATTTGAATAAGTGGTTTGATTATTCAACTGATGGTTTTTTTTATAAATGTAAACAGTTTAATTTGGATAATGAGCTAACATATGATGAAGTGGTAGAAGTTGCTCAAAAATTAGAAATACCGATAGATAAGGATGCTTTATTTTCGGAAATATGTTTCCTAAATAGCATTTTGCCAAAACTGAATATCATTATTGAACAATCTAGTGCAACAACTTCCGAAAAACCGCATTCAAATAAAGTAATCCAAAAATGGTTAAAATTTTTCGATAGCGGGGAAAGTCCAAATTTATTTATGATAGTGCAATAGATTTTCATTGTTCCGCCTAGTAATTGCTATGTAGAGCGTGTTTTCAGCGTCATGAAATATAAGTGGCATGACACTCGCTCTAGAATGCTTGTACCTTTTGTTAAAGCTGAGTTGTTGGTCCATTTCAATTTCAGCTTCAGTTGTGCTGAGTTTGTTGAATTTATTACTTCAAATAAAGACTTAATAAAAGCTGCTAAAAGTGATAAAAAATATAAATTTAAAACTAAAGACTAATATAATTAAACTTTATTCAATAATTTATGTTCCTATTAATATTAACTATTCCTATAATATTTACGTTTTTGTTTTGTTAATGTTTTATCAGTCTAGATTTGATATAATTTGAATTAATGTGTTATTGTTTTTTTTAATAAATAAAATAGGAAAATAATTATAAACGAATTTTGTTTGAATTTTTTTTATTAGTGTCCAGTTTTGGAAATTTGAAAAGGTGGCAAGTCTAGTGCTACCTCCGTCACACAGTCACTTATTTTAGCTTGCGACATTGAGCTAAAGTAATTCGGTCCAAAACACGCTTGGTAGCTCCCGGTTGCAAAAAAGCGAAGTGCGCATAAAAACCGCATCATTGGTGGAATCGCATCGCTTCGTGTGGTTACACTGGATGTACATATGTATCAACAATTCTATTAAAGAAACGTCGACACACAGTCTTTGGCAGCCGATATATAAAGTGGTCCTCTGTCACCTCAAAGGATTATGCGCATCTCTTAAGTTTCGCCGCGCAAGTATCACACGGTAGCTGCAGTAAAAATATATTTAATCAAACACTAGCTTTAACACACAACAGATAATACCCTCACATTCTTCTGCGTCTAATATTCTTGATAATCTCAACTTGCGTCTAATATTCTTGATAATCTCATGGCGGCTGTCAAATATTTTACACTCAGTACATTCTCAGTACGCACTTGATCATAATACGAAATTCAGCGGAAGTGTACAACCAAAGAGTATAAGTATATATAAATAGAGATTGAATCACTCAAAATTTTGTGAAATGGAAAAGCGATTTCACAAAATTCGGTGAGCAGCAAGGATAAGCGAGAGGAGCTTGCTAGAAAACCCCCTCGAACAAAATTTTTGCAGCAATAACTTTGTTCATCGAGTGCACACTCATTTGGAATGCACCCCCTGGTACGATATATTTTTAACTAGTAATTTTCCTAGCATTTTACATACAGCTGGTTTAACAACTTGGAGGTAGCTTCCTTTAAGTTTGTGTTAGTGCTTACTAAAGGCCAATTTACATATAGCGTGAAAACGCCAGGTAGGAAAACGCTAGGTGGAGAAAAAAATGTCGCTTCGATAAAGCTTCCACATAATCAAATAGAGGCATTTACACATAGCGTTTTGTACCTGGCGGCGGCGTCCCGCTGATGGAATGCAAAATTTTAGTTCCCCTGGTAGCGTTGGGTGCGTCGCACAGTGGTATTTTGGTGGAAAAAATACATTTTTTCAAGTACCCTATTCTTATGTTTGACGGTTTTAGCTGAATTTAGCATTGTTTAAATAAGAACAATTCATTAGAGCTCTTTCCATAATGGTCATTTTTATACTAAATACAAGTATCGAAAGTCAGAAAATGTTTTTCCACCTAAAATTATTGAAATATTTGTTAACTAGAGCAAAGTTTTTTCCTAATAATTTTGTTTTAATTGCTTCTTTTGTTACTTTTATTTTTATATAAAATATAATAATAAAAATATAGCACTTTTTCGACAAAATGAAAAAAGTATGAGATCAATCCATCAAGTATTGTTGACATTTTAAGCGATCAAAGAGGAAGCTACCTAAATACAAACTTTTCCCCTTTGATGGACAAAAACTTCGTTACCTCCGTCAACCTCCGTGTTCTAACTATATAGAAATGAAAGGTCGAGATGTCTTTCGATATAAAAAGGAAACTTTTGCCCGAATTTGCCCTTTTTTGAGTTATTTCGATTTAAATGACAAAAAAGTAAAAAAAATTGAAAAAAAATTGGGGCATACTTTTAGGATTTTGCTAATTTGTAAAAGCTTTTTAATTAACATAATGGCAACACCTGAGTTTTGTAAAACAATAACAATTATTGTAATGTTTATGAATATAGGTCATAAGAGGTATTAGATGACATTGGCAACAATTGAGCGTTTTTTTGCAACTTTGGTTAAAAAGTATGTTTCGAAATGGTATTAAGCAATTATAATGTCAATGGGCGAAATAATTGTTAGACCATGCCCATTTCCAAAACATAATTTCTTTATCTTCTCAGATATAAATAGCCAAAAATTCAGTTCAATCTCTGTATTGAAACCCATTTTGAAGCACTTTCCACACTTAAGTTTATATAGGAAGTGGACGTGAAAGTTCACCGACCACGCCCATTTTCACAGCACAGTATCTATATCTCTTCAGATATAAATTACCAAAATTTCAGTTCAATATCTATATTGAAACCCATTTTATAGCACTTTCTATGTTGAGTTTGTATGGGAGGTGGGCGTGGAAATTGGCCGACCACGCCCATTTTTGAAATTTTTCTTAATCTCAAGCCAAAAGTAATTTTTGCCAAAATAGGTGATCCTCCGATTACTCCTTCTATTTTCCTCAATATGTATGGGGTCGTACCACTGTGCGTCGCTTCGGTAGCGACCGAATTCTGTGAATATCGTTTGTCGCATTGTGTGCGAACAACAGTGATGTGAATTTCATTATTTGGTACTCGTTGTTTATGTATTTGGTTTCTTATTGCAAGCATTTGTAATAATGTATGTCGTTTGGACAAATTTTTAAATGACAAAGAAAATATGTCACATATGGACTTTTATATATGTTAGTGTCTATTTCAGGAGTAAATTTATGGTACTTCTGAGATACTTGAAATTGATTTAGTAATATATTTTGTTTCTCTCTTTTATTTTATGAAAGTATTGCGATGCATTCTGTTGTTACTTTGCTATGAAGTGCGTGTGTATATAACGACAACACATATACTGAAGCTATGCGTAACTAAGCAGTTATATTACGTTATAATTAAATGTCGAATGTGTTTGTTCACACAGTCCCATTGCCTGTTGTTTTCTAATATGCAATACTAAACTCTTACATATAGTATGTGTTAAAGTACCTTTTCATTCAAGCAATTTTTGTTGTATGAGTGCAAGTACCAACTGTATTCGGTATCAATGTGAGTACTTGTATTTGGTTTTTCGCAATTCGCATTATGAAAAAATAAAAACAAATATAAAAAATTTCAATATCTGCTGCTCGCGTTGCGGTCGCTGAGTGTGAATGAAGAAGCGTTTTTTCCACGCCCAGCCAGCGTAATGCTGCGCTATATGTAAACTGGCCTTAATACTCACAAATTCCAATTTACCTTCTGTGCTGATGATTTGAATATACATATGTATGTACACATAGCCCATAAAGTCTGCGTTCACCTTACAAATTTTTATAAATAATATAAAAACACAACGAAAATAGTATATAATTGAAATTAATGTTTTTTCATGTATTTATTCTTTATATTCTTAAGTTCAAAAAGTAAAAAAAAAATTTCAGATTCCTCTCTTCATTCTTGAGATAACGGTAAATAAGTGCCGTTACAAGCAAAAATAGCTCCCACAAAGTCTGCGTTCAGGTTTAAAACTAATTACAAAAGCATTCGAAATAATGAAGAAAAGATCAATTTAATATTTTGTGGGATAGCCACGACGTTTCAAGACTTCACTTAGTCTGTTTGGCATTGAATTTACCAACTTCTCTGTTTCCTCAGCTGTAATCTTCGCCCATTCTGCCTGCATAATAGTTCGTAAAGCCCCTTTACTTGTGTTATTACATGCTGACGAATTCTTTTCTCTAGCAGATCCCAAAGATGCTCAATAGGATTGAGGTCGTTTTGAGCTGTCTTGGAACATTGTACAAGAGCCATAGTTTAACGATATCCGCTGTGTGCTTTGGATCGTTATCTTGTTGGAACCAAAACGTCGTTGATAAGTTAAGATTCACTGCACTCAGTTTTAAATTTGTTTAAAATGTTCAAATATCCCCATCTATTCATTATGGATTCAATAAATGCCAGCTGACCCACACCACTAGCCACCATGCAACCCCACACCATAATTCCACCACCACCGTGTTTGACTGTACCAACTAGATTTTGTTTCTCAAGCGCAGTTCCTAATTTGCTCCACACAATTTGACGGCGTTTTATACCGAATATGCAAAATTTACTTTTGTCCGAAAATATTACTTGTTTCCAAAATTCTGGAGGCTTATTTATGTAGGCATGAGCAAATTCAATGCGCTTTCGTCTATTCACAAGTGAAATGTACGGTTTTCTTCGAGCGACTCTACCATGATATCCAGCTTTACGTAAAGATTTCCTAGCAGTTTCGGCACAAATGTTTTTTTTAAACATTTGCCTTATGTTGTCAACAATTTTTGAAGATGTCACTCGAGGGTTAATCTTTGCCATATTGACTACTTTGCGCTCTTCCCGGACTGATAATATTTTTGGACGCCCAGATCGCGGCTTAGATGTAAAAATTCCGGTTTGTTTGAAATTGTTTACTATGCGCTGGACAGAGGAATATGTTCTTCCAATATTTTGGCCAATTTTTCGGAAGATTTTTCCATCTTTCCACAATTTTATAATTATTTTTCTTTCACACACACTAAGTTCCTTTCCTTTGGTTTCCATATTTCAAATCTATAATAAAATTCACTGCTAACTTAAACTTAAAGAAATAAGAGTCACAATCTCGAACAAAAAACTTTTTGTATGGTGCCGCTGCTAATAGCGCCACTTCGACTCAATGTCTCTCATTTTCATATCGCAGCGCCACAACTCATTTGCCATGACCAAGAAGAGCGTGGGAGAGAACTTTTTACGCTGCGTGCGATTGAATGATGGTAGATCAAATAGTTGCAGCGCTTGTGTGGCGCTAGATCAAATACAATACAAGTTTTATTTTGCTATATACATACATATGTATGTATATACATTTTTTCATTTATTTTATATATGTACATGTTTTTAATTTTTTTTATTTTGTCCATCTGATTTTTTCTAATGCCCATGAATAATGCTTTCGCAGAAGAACGAGTACTAAAAAATCAAGCAGTTGTTTTTTATGGCTGCTACATTCATCAGCGAACCATTGAGGTGTTGATAGCAGACATGCCTTTGTTATCAATTCCTTGATGTAATCAGCTTGAGGCTCTGAATTAAATTGTGTCCTAAAAATTAACACATGTTTGGTGCAAACATCAAAGAAAGTAAATCCCATTATTGGCATCGAATACTTCATCTGCCAGTTGCAGGACACCGTTCAAAGATATTTTCATGCCGGTAATGAAAGATTTTTTTTTTTATTTTTGTCCACAAATGAAATATTTTCCAAATAAGTAATAAATTTCTTTATGTGTCTTTACGGCTCATTATTTTTTTGTAGACCATATCTGTAACTGTTTAGAATATAGACAATTACTGTTCATACAGTCGAAAACTTTGTCAATATTCTTGACGAAATTAGCAGTGGCCAATGCAACTTCGCTTGAACTGCATCTAAACCCCCTCCGTTTGCAGAACTGTTCGTATAGCCGTTTTCACTGTCCTGCTGAAAAGCTGTGTCGGATTTTATCGAAATGTGTAGGCTCAATGTGCTGTCTTGTTAGTTTTGGGCCAAGTTTAGTGGTTGCATTTTTTCCCTTTGCCACAACTCAAGCAAGACCTTGAAGCTTAGTACACCGTCTGATGCACTAATGTCACTCTTAAGCAGACAATTTCTCAGAGATTTTATTAAATGGGGGAAATCAAAAATACAATATATTTTATCCCCATTGAATAAGAAATAGGGGTTTTTTGCAGTTACATTAAAATTTGAAAACATCTTTCTGTTAGCTGAGCCATGGTCAAAGAATCAAAGATCGCAGCCGAAGGTCTTAGAGGCTTGTGCTGGTTTTTTTTCTTGGCTCTTTACTATTACTACTAATAACTACTACTTTTTATAATAAAAATATAATGATAATAGTAATAATAATATTTATAACATAATAAGAACAGATTGTGCAATAATAAAATTTAAAAAGTAATGTCTCCGTATATGAGAGCAACAAATGTGCTAGAAGCCCAATAGTAAATGCAAAATGTACACTGTCAAGCTATCTAGGCAAACAGCGTAAACTTGCGTGCCGTACATGGATGCATGTGTATTTCTGCATGCATACTAGCATATATACAAATAATAAGGAAAAAGGTCGCTTAGAGCGATAAAATTCAGTTCTCTGCACTGTCTCTCTCAGCTTTCGTATAATTACCCCCGACCGATCTCTTCTAAGTGGAAAAATTAGTGACATTTCAGATTGTGACTCTTATTTCTTTACTCTATGCCTACACCAAAGACAATATACAGAAAGACCTTTCATTGCTCTCTTGAGTGAGAATCAAGATATTGAAATATCTGGCAACCACATTGGAGAATTCAGATCGGCAATTTCACGAAGCAGTCGTGAATATGTATTCATCGGCAGTCACACACATGGCTATTGTTGTTCGCACATTCGTATGAATAATTTAATGTGTGTGTTTTTGTGTGTGCTCACGGCAGAAGCGACTAATTTGAAATCAAAGTTTTATTTTCTGTTCTGTGTGGCTGGGGTAAAATACACAAGAATGAATTTTATGTATGGCTTAAAACAAAGCATTTGTGGTTTTGCGTATAAGAAAGATTTACCATGTCATGACGAAGCATAATGTGTGCATATTAGAACACTTGACAATATAAAATAAATATGCATGCATACATAGGATCTTTTATAAAGATCGATAGTGCAAGTGGTAAAGCGTTGGTCTATCAATTTTATGATGCCGGGTTCAAGTCCGCTGAGAAATGTGTTTATTTTTTTAATTGTTCATCCTTTTTTTTTAAAGCAAACTAATAATTATTTTTATAAAAAATAATAAGAATAGTTTCTACTTTAGCATAAATTATCCAGTATTAAATAATTTTACTAAACCACATTGAATTGCTGCTGCTATAGCAGATCATTACAGCAAAGAAAGTTATATATTCTAAAAATAGTCATAACGATGTTTCTTAACTCAACAACATACATATGTACATAAATTCATGTGGGCATGAAATTGTGTTAGTTTTGTACGATTTCAATACCTTTGTTTATGTTAGTTTTTTGATGCTTTTGCGCAATTCGTCTGAAGAAGGTCATAAATTTCACAAAATCTAATCCAATCCAACATTTCGTTCGTCAATGAATATGTTCAATTTTAGGAAGTTTTTGTTTTTTTCGTATATGCTATATTAAGTAAATTGTTAGATTTTATTCTTATGGTAGGAAAAGTAACAATTTTGCAGATGTATTAAAATTGTTGATATTTCTTTTATATTAATACATTATGTCCAAAATAAAAATTAACTTAAATTAATATAATTAAATTAATATCATTATAATATATAAAAATTTTTTACTAATTTACAATATAAATTTTAAAAATATTCCCATAATTAGTTATAATGCATCGTCTTCGATTGCTATGATTGAAATTCGTTTTCATTCCAATTCCAACAAATAAATAAATAACTTTCTTACATTCATATCCATACACACATATGCATGCCGTAAACATGAAAGCAAGCATACAAACATTCGCACATGTAATAAACACACACGCTCATATAGAACGCAAACACCAGAATGTGTATCGACATGTTTTGCCTTTGCAATGCCGAGCACACTTCGGGTTTTGGTCCAATAGGCAGCCACGGTTTTTTAACTCATTTCGCTGAGTGAAGAGAACGATGTAATGTCTTTATAGTATATTGTCTTTGCTTAAACTATCAATAATGATTACAAGGAATGGAAAGTGAGCAAAAAATATAAAAAAACTTCTTAAAAAGTAATGATATGTATTATCAAAACAAACAAACTGAACGCAGACTTTGTGGGAGCTATTTTTCCTTGTAACGGCACTTATTTACCGTTATCTCAAGAAAGAAGAGAGGAATCTGAAATTTTTTTGTTACTTTTTGAACTTAAGAATGTAAAGAATAAATACATGAAAAAACATTTATTTCAATTATATATTTTCGTTGTGTTTTTATATCATTTATAAAAATTTGTAAGGAGAACGCAGACTTTATGGGCTATGTGTATATAAATAAATAAAATATTAAAGTAAAATTTATTAAATGTAAATTACCGAGAATTAAATAAATGTATTTATCATAATATTAATTGTATAATATTAAACAATTCAAAATATAACAGAGTCTAATAATCAACATCAATTGGATAGACAACTGAGATTGGAGTTTATCCACAAAAATCTAAATTTGGTTTTGAAGTTCTACTCCAACTGATATCCTATGTATTCGCGTTCGAAATTACTAAAGCAAAGAAAGGCTCACTCAATTTCCGACTTCACCTTTCTCACTTGGCGATTCACTTTGACCTCTTGGGTCTCTGTGAAATAGTAAATTGAGGCATGTATTTAGATATTTGTAACTAAACTCAGATCTCAATTGGATATCAAAATGCGTTGATACAAAAATAATTACTTTTATTTAATTTTCAGGATTTCAACTAGACAACTAATTTTGATTATCAAAGGTAAACATTTATTTTTGAGTCTTTATCAGACAACAGATACGAATTTGAATGATGATAAACCATTCAATTCAGAAAGAAAAAGAAACCAAAAGTAAAATCATGGATGATATAACTAAATCCCAAAAGATTTGCTGATATCCTCCTCTGCTGACTTTCATCTTCTTCTTCTTCTATGGTATGTATTCACTTCATATGAGTTTAATAGGATGATAGCTGTAAAATAATCAATGTACGACTTATTTCCCTAACGCCTGACCTTATATAAGTCATGAAATTCGCAGCGAAAAAATTTTCCAACGGAAAGCTTGAAATATCAGCAGCCGGCTACTGTCAATAAGACCAAACTTCGTTGGTTTTATCGTTTTGCTCGGCCAACAGTGTACGATCCCTTTTGGACTGATGTTCGCAGTAAGAGCACGCTTACGTCTTTCAACTTATTCTTCGGGCGAGGCTTTTAACACGATCTTTGTGAAATAACACTATCGGAACATATTTTGTCTCTTTCAGCAAATTTCAAATTGCTGTAAAAAACTTAATACGTAAACTTCAACATTTGTATCAAACAGACATTTGTTTTTAGCAAAAGTTTACTAAATTTTAGGAAGAGCATAGAGTAAATAAAGGTATGGATTCAAATTGAAATTGAAGTGACGGATTTAAAAATAAAGTACGGCAAAATTTAGTATTGGATATAGCAAAAACGGTGGAGTGAAATTTTCCCAATTATGAGGCGTTAAAATTAGCAATGGATACTTTGAGAGAACAAAGTAAAAAGAAAAGCATATAAGATCACGATAATCAATATCTGAACTAATTTGGAGTTTTAAATATAAGCCAATTTAGTCAAGTTTCAAGCGAAGTTTAATAATCAAAAAGTTATAGACTCTACCTTAATCGTACATTTTATTAGTTGGTAAACGTCTTCGACTATCACTCGTTGTGATCACATCGTTTTTGTTAAGACCGGTACTCACAGTTCTTTACTCAAATAAAATAACGTTATTATTTTTCTAATTTACTCCTCTCTTCTTTCCGTACACCTTGAAAATACATTTTCGGTCGCGCGTATACACTCTTTATAATCAGAATACCCCCTGGGCCCCCCCGCTTGGGAGGAAAACCGGTTCGCCGCATTAGCAGACAATCATACAACTAAAAAAAAAACGCTTGGCACCACTACTTGACGACTTCCCAGAGCTACCTGAATCAGGATTAAACAACCATAAGTTTGTTGTTGTTGCCTCCACTACTGCTAGTAAGCCACTAAAAAATTTCTCCTGTTTTGCTGTACACAAATCATTGAAATTAATCAGTAAAGAAATTTTAACTATCTGGGAACTTCGCGATGGTAATTTGCTTCTTTTAGTGAAAAGTGTAGAAGTTGCAAAAAAGTTTATTGCCGCTAAAGAACTCCATGGTATTTGCCCAGTAAAATGCTTCTTCCATGTATCTTTAAATACCACTAAGGGTACAGTGTACGCTCCATGCCTCAACCAAGTTTCAGAAGAAGAAATTGTAAATGAACTTTCATCCCAAGGTGTTATTTCGGTATACAAATTTAATAAAATTATTGACGATAAGCCACATCCAAGTGGTGTAGTTGTGTTGACTTTCGATCGCTACCATCTTCCAACAAAAATAAATATTTCATGGTACGCTGCGAGGGTTCGAGAATACATCCCCAATCCAATGCGATGCAAATCTTGCCAAATATTGGGACACACAGCTAAATATTGCAGAAATGCACCTGCTTGCGTTATAATCTTCCCCCGCACAAAAAACTCTCTCTTCTTTGAAATCCACTTACACGCTGAACAATACACACTCTTCTCTTCCTTCTCACAACTCTCCAACTACTCTAATATTTTCAATACAAAGGTTCCAAACATACAAGATAAAGACTGCAATATCTGACTAAATTACACCCTACTTTCATGACTATTAAAATATTGCAATGGAACATAAAAGGTTTTATAAACAACTACAATGAACTACATTTGATCATAAAAGCTATTTCTCCTGATATCATTGCACTTCAAGAAACGCACTTCCCTTACGGAAAAGATAATATAATCACCCCTAAACAATATATTGGATATTTCCACAACCTTTCTGCAAGTTATGCCCCATCACAGTATATCTTATCCGGCGATTTCAACTCCTGGAGTCCCCTCTGGGGCTCCCCTCAAGCCAATGATAGAGGCAAAATCTTAAAGGATTTTATTCTTGCCCGCGATCTCATCGTTTAAAATCATTTTTCAACGCACAAAACCTTCACCCACATTGACCTCTCTTTATGCTCACCACACCTTGCACCCAAAAGTAGTTGGGTTACTTTAGATAATCTCCATAACAGTGATCATTTTCCCATTTGTATTGATATAATATCCAACCTCAATCCTGAAAGAATCATTCCCAAGCACAAATCCAAAACTGATTTAGCTAGTTGGACTACATTTCAGAGCGCTTGCGCCTGTAGATTTGAATGTTTCTCCCCATCATATAATATTAACCAAGAAGCAGCCAGATCTTCCAAAGCAATTCGGTTTGCTGCCAACGTATCAATTCCACAAACTAAAAGTTTCTTTCTCAAAAAATCGGTACCATGGTGGAATAGTAATTTAAAATTATTAAGGGAAAAAAGAATATCTACCTGGCGTGATTATAAGCACTACAGAATCGATAATAAGTTAGCTCTGTACAAAAAAGCAAATGCAATATTTATAAGAGCTGTTAGAGAAGCTAAAGCCAACTCTCTTGAAAAATTTACATCTCAAATCACTCCCAAATCCAGTATCAAACAAATATGGTCCGACATACGAGTTCTTGTTGGTGGCAGCAAAACCACCCCACTTCGTACTTTAACTGTTGGAGATTCTCATTTGACTTCTTCTTTTGAAATGGCAAATACCTTCGCTAATAATTGGTCTGCACTCTCTAGCGACGCAAACTTTTTTGAAGAATTCATCTTCCTACATACGGAATATAAACCCATTCACCTATCACTGACTGCAAATAAAATTGAGTCATATATTTCCATTACCGAACTCTAAACTGCGCTACAGTCAGCAAAAGGAAAAACTCCAGGTTTAGATCACATATCCTACCCGATGTTAAATAATCTACCTGCCTCTGCCAAAAAAATATTACTAGTTTTATACAATAAAATTTTAGACCACGGCATCCTTCGACAAACTTGGCGCACAGTTGAAATAATACCGATATCTAAGCCTAACAAACCAATTTCTGAAATTAGTAGCTATCGCCCCATATCTCTTTTGCCTTGTATCGGGAAGGTCCTGGAAAAAATTATTGCTAAAAGATTATTATGGTATATAACCACTAACAATTTTATCAGCTCCAACCAAGTAGCTTTTAAAAAGAGGCAATTGATGCTCTCCTCCATCTCGAGCATTTCGTGTCAACTGCCCTTTCGAATAAAAGTCATGTGTCTGTACTGGCCACTGACTTTGAAAGAGCATTCGATCGCATTGGTTTTCAGGTTGTCCTCCAACAGCTATCGACTTGGAAGATTGGTCCAAAGATCTTTGCTTTTGTAAAGGCCTTCCTGACCCATTGCAGGTTTCGGGTGAGAGTTAACCAAAAATTTTCAAATACTCTGTCTCTCGATAATGGGATACCACAGGGGTCTCCTTTGTCTGTTGTTTTATTTATAGCAGCTTTTGACCAAATCAGTAAAATAGTAGCCGATTATAAAAATATTAAATACTCTATATACGCGGATGATGCTATCTTCTTTACTAATAACAATTCTAACAATGATGTTAAATGTATCTTTTCTAAAATTTTTTATGATATTGATAAACAAATGTAAATTAATTCACTTTTGTAAAAAAAGAAAATGTAAAATGTTTACTTTAAATTTTAACAACACTTCTATTGAACTAGTTAATGAATTGAAAATTCTTGGCGTCATCTTCGACAAGAAATTTAACTTTAAGGCCCAATGTTTAAATTTAAGAAAAAATATTAGTGCCAGGCTTAATATTGTTAAATTCTTATCTTCTAATCATAGTCTAGTACATATTTCTACACTAATCAATGTCACAAGATCACTAATTCTTTCCAAAATAAACTACGCTCTCCCAATTTTTGGATGGTGCGCCAGTAATGCAATGCTTCTTAAAGACGTCCAGTGTGCCTTCAAACACACCAAAAGGTATACTATAAAATCCGTAATCCGCCGCTGTATTGAGGTAGCTAAATGTTTTATGCCTGGCACAGCTCCTCGGCTAATCAAGCAGAAAAGAGACCCTCCTTGGCATCTCAAAGACCCATCATTTGTCCTAGATCTGATTTCGTACTCTAAATCTACCACAAATCCTGAAGCCTACTGACAACTTTTTGCAGAACATACAAGCAAATACACTAATAAGAACTGGACCCTTTTATTTACTGATGGCTCAAAACAACCCGAATGCACTACCTTCGCAGTAGTATCCTCTACCGGAATAGTAATATCCACTGGCCTTATTCAACAACATTGTTCAATCTTCACAGCCGAAATGTTGGCAATAAAAATAGCCACGGACTATGCTCGTTTGCACAAAGGCACATTTCTTATATGCCCTGATAGGACATCTTCCATAGAGGCGATTCGTAATATAAGCAATGAGGGCATCCTTGCTTCAGATATAAGAGAAGCATGCATAAAATGCGCTAATAAATTAAAAATCATGTGGGTACCCAGCCATGTTGGGATTGACGGCAACGAATTCGCTGATTCAACCGCTGTCACAGCAGTAAAGCATCCCCTACTGTACTTCCCTACACGAGAAAATACAGATATGCGTAAATTAATTGAGAAATCCTTGTATATACAAAAAATGGAAGAGTGGAACAAGTACACACATAAATCGTATAATCGTGAAGGAATAAAACCCACCTATCCAGGATCATGCACCTTAAAGCAAAAAAAAAAATTTTTGTTCGACTTCGGTTGGGACATGCCCTCACGAACACTTACTGCATCGAGAACCAGCGCCAAATTCTGATTATTGCACCGGACACAGAGCTTCAATAACTCATTTATTGAACGAATGCAGAGCTTTCAGTGCAATTAGAAGAAATATATTTGGAACGGAAGTCCCTAGTAATCTTTTAAAAAATGTGACTCTAGATAGTATAAAATCAATAGAAACCTTTTTAAGTTATATAAATTTCAAAAATAAAATTTAAAATAAAATAGATTAAGAGTTAAGAATCTATATGTGATTCTGTATAAAAAAATATACTTTGACCTTTTCAATAAACTTTAAAAGGTCCACAAAAATAAAACTCGTGTTTAAATTTAGGTGTTGAACTTTTATTGTCGGTTGTCAATCTACTGCCTTGATTACAAATTGTTCTCGCTTAAATACCTTAATGCTAGTGCATACATATATATTTTCTTATTAGTTATATATCTATTGCTTGTTTGTATTAGTGTTGCTAAATTAAATGAATTAAATGAAGAATTAAATGCAAGTAAGCATTTAGGTTCTTTCACACAGTGTGGCGGAAGTCGTTCAGAGTTCTCAATAATTGTTTGTTACATTTTAGGCAAACGATTATTGGGAATTTTTATTTGGTTGCTAAAATAAGTGCAAGCTTTTGCATTCTGAACAACGGAAGGTGTTCAGACAGAATTATTGATAATTGTTTACGACATTTGGAGTGAACGATTATCAATAATTTTATTTGTTTTAATTTTTCATTTAGCCGGAAATTGTTGGGACAGAATTATTGGTAATTGTTTACTATGTTTGGAGTAAACAATTATCAAGAATTTTAGAATTTAAGTTTTGTGAGCGGGGAGGAAAGGGTTGGCTATAACAATTAAGATCGAGTCGAAGGCCCTGGCAGCCAGTACTCATTAATTGTATTTATTGTAATAATTAATTTATTACAATAAAGTGTATTAATAATAATAATTAGTTGGTAAAACAGTACAAATCGGAAAATAGATGGTCCAATTAACGAGCCATAAAGTCATAACCGCTCTTAAATCAAACTTGCAAAATAATGCATCCAATATGTTCAATAGTTATATATTAGTATTAATAGTGAAAAATACACCAAAAATTCTTTCCTCTTTATGCAAAAACAGATATTTTTTATTTTTTTATTATTAGTTACCCCAATCACAAACTCTTTTAGGGTTTTAAGTTCAACAACACCCCTTTACTATACAATATACAGAAAACTATAATATACCATTCGAAAGTGGATAATAATAATATCGACTTGATAAATTGGACCATAGACCATATTTTATCTATTGAGCAAGAGCCGATTACGACTACTAGGACCGATTACCTTCTTCAGGTCTTGAGATACATTAACCCAAAAGTTTTAAACTCTACCCTAATGCGCCTATAATTACGTTTAGAGCAAAGGGTGGAGGAAATGGCACTAATATTTCAAAGCATAAAAATATATCTTTGTTTTGTCCAAAATACAATGTGTTGGGCACATCCACGAGCAAAGTTTTCCTAGTGCGTGCTTTATTTACTAAAAGTTTCAGTTGAGTTTGGCAGGAGGGAGATAGAAAAAGAAAGTTTATAGAGGGAGTGAAGTAACGCCACCAGTAAAAATAATTCCACCAATACATATGATGACAAACCATAGGCATAATCTTGTTTCAGTTTTCTGAAGATGAGAATATGACTGCCGCAAAATATTAGTCTCCAGCGGCCTTACCCTGCTGAACGCATTATAACAGATAAGAAGAGAATGAAAGAAGCAGGAGAAATGAAAACCTAACATATGTTTTATTTTTTCTTTTGTAAATTTACCGTTAAGAAGAATACGGTATATAAAATTTGTGTTTTTGAGTTGTTTCAGATTACCATAAGGAGGCGTGACAAGTATATACATACATATATAAATTATTAGAATGACTTTCGAGTCAATTTGGTTTTTTCCTGCTATCTGTGGTCAACTTTTTTCCACACCATTGCATAAATTCCTCGATTTTCCAGTTGTATATATAAAAACATGGCCTCATACTGCTTTGCGAATACGGAACTCATTCGCCAAACGTTCTTCTTAATGAAGTACCTCATAGCAAGAATGATAGAAATAAAGATTACGACATGCGCATAATTTCCCATTAGATGGCGAAGTTTGCCCAAGGATATAGTTTGTCATGGTTTGCCAACTTTGTGTGTCCCTAAATAATTTACTAAGAACTATTTTTATATAGTAATTCAATAGAATTTCATACGAAATCATTGATAACCAAAAATAATAGAGACAAAGATTGCGCAAAGCGATGCACAACAATTTTTCGTTCTGCGCATCTACGTCATTATAGCATGGTTGCAAAGAGAAATGTCAATGTCAAAATGTGTAAACAAAAAAGTAAACGTTGCTGTGTAATATTAAAAATAGAAACATTTATTTTTTTACATGAAACATTTTTAAATAATTGCACATTTTAATAACGCACATTTCATTTTAAATAATTGTCTATTTATATTTCTTTTATTTTATTATTTATTTAAAATACACTATCCGCACTCTATTATTTTTGATCCGCACTGTGTATTTATCGCTACGTTGACGTCACAGCCCAGCAATGAAATGTCAAACTCAGAAAGAAAATTATAACGGACCTGCGCAATGCGTAATCTTCTTCTCTATCATTCTGGATTGATAACTATAAATGCAATCTTTTTATTTTTACTGTTTTTTTTTAATTTTATATATGTATAATAAAATGCTTCATATGTATGTGAAAATTATCACTTCGTACAAAAAAAATGTATATATTGTGTTGGCAAAATGTAAATATGAGGGGTGCCGTGTGTAAATGCAAACAAACCAACAGTAAAAAATTTGGAAGGTAGTGTCTGATTACCTCTGACTTGGGAGAGGTCTGCATGATCCTTGCAGGTGCACCTCAAGCATCTCAAAAGGATTGATACCTTAGGCTTCATTTAGTAAAGTCTTATTGGGTGCTGTGAAAACACTAAAGATTCGATGCATTGGCTGAGTATATTACCTAATTTGTAAATGTAGTCTGTAAGTTTGGAAAAAACTTACTGCTAGTTTCTTGACAAAGGCAGATTCAGTAAATAAAAAAATAAAAAAAATTATATTTTTAAATTCCCAGGTTGTCACAAAAATATTTGTGTTCAATAAATAATGTTCTCCATCTGATCAAACTGCTGAGAAATCATTTTATTGGCAGTGAATTCATCATTAATAGCAAGGAAATTAAAAATATATAATTTTTAATATTTTGTCTCTCCAATCCAATTACTTGAAGATCACACATAAAATATCAGCACCAATTTTTAAGTGCGGTTGGAGCTGAGAGACAGAAGGTTAAATTAGCCAAACTTTTGTCAGATACAATTGCAGAATCTATTACGCGAGCTGCCAGTTTAGGATTTTTGAGAAATCAAAATTGGAGCGAATATAGTCAATTGTAGTAAAATCATTTTGTGATTTTCCTTTACTAGACAAATGACTGGTTTGATGTAATGAATTCAGATGTGCCGAGACAAGATAAAAGAGAGCGATGCCATGCATACGGTTTGGCATTAGAAACACAAAATTAATATTTTTGCGGTTAAAACTTTACACCATTGTACCCTCTCATGGGTGAAACATCTATGTAAAGGTGGGCTAAGTAAACCATGAAATTTATGAATGGAAACGCTGAAAAAATGCGATGCAATTTTTTTCAAATTAAATGGATAAAAATTATTGCTTACTAGCGGATATTTGCAAAAACATTTGACGGAACCAAAATACATTAAAGCAAATGAAAAAGTGAAAAAAATTATTTTTAGATGTAGAATGTACTTTAGAATACAGAAATTCATCAAAATACCAATGCACGAAGAGAAAATTCAATAAAAGAAACAACGTAATTTAAAAAAGAATTCTTTCATTTTCACATCAAATAATTTGAAAATAAAAATAAAAAATTGTCCCACTGTCATATTTACACAAATATTTGACTGGAAATTATTAGCCAATAGGAACACAAATATTTTGCTGGAAATTATTAGTCAATAGGAACACAGTTAGCCTCGTTTCACACTAACGGCTACGGCGAGAAACGGCGATGATAAATATACACAAAACTGCACAACAAAGTCCCAAAACCAAAACAACATTTAAATTTACGGTCCGACTCTATATGAAATTCGTCACCAAGTGCGACAAAATCATTTTTCCCTAGAAATTAAAAAAGGTCTCCTCGGCTCATTTTTGTGTTTTATGTTTTAATTGGATTACTTATACAATGGAGCGTAGATAGTATACGTGCATACACATTGCATTAAGGCAATAATAATTCAATTTGAACTTTTTGCAGTCTCATGTAAGTTTTTTTTATTATTTTTTTTTATTTCCCTTTGTTTTATATATCTGTCATCATTATATTGACACCTAGTACATGATTTGACAATTTGTTTGGAAATTAATATTAAAAACACATTTTGGCCATTGCCTAGAAGTGATACAACAAAAATTATTTACATTAATTATAATAGTTCACTATAATTATATTATAACAATTTATGATCAAATTTTTGTTTATGATAATTATTTACATTTACATTTATAATACTATTACTAATATGTGTAGTCTGGATTTCCTAGTTCATTAAGTCGTTTGGTCGAGTTCTCTTTAAACGGCGCATGGTGGTTTCCTCTAGATGTAGCAACTCGTTTATTTCTTCGTTATTATGCCCATGCAGTGTATCGTAGTGTTTTGTGGTTCTTGTCATATTTAGTTTGCGGTGTATATCTTCATATATAGACTTTATGATAACTCTTAATATTCTAGATTGCTGTCTTTGAATTTTTTGTATGTGTGACCGCTTTGCCGTTCCCCATACTTGGAGTCCGTACGTCCAAACTGACTTGTATAACAGCAACTTGTTGTTAATTGTGAGTTTAGATTGCTTACCCATTAACCAATATAGTTGCCTAAATTTTTCTTTTATTTGTTTCGTTTTTTGTTTGATGTGGTAGTGCCAATTTAGCTTTGAGTCCATGTGTATACCAAGGTATTTAGTTGTATACCCTATTTTTATATCTTTTTTGTTTATTTTAATAGGTATTGGGTTAAAATTTGTTTTAATTGTAAAAATTATTTGTAAAGTCTTATCTTCATTAATTTTCAAGCACCATTTATCAAACCATTCCTTAACATTATCTGTGTATATATGCAGATTTGCAGTCGCAGTATTTAGATTTTTGTCAGATGCTAAGAGGATTGTGTCGTCAGCAAAGGTAGCAATTGTGGTATTCAGTTCTTTTGGAAGTGGTATATCTGAGGTAAATATGACATATAGCAGTGGTCCTAAAACACTCCGTTGAGGAACTCCAGCTGAGGAGATGAGTATTGTCCCACTGGTATCTTCAATTTGCACAGTAGTGGATTTAATATGAGGTGTTGCAAATGGTGGCCGTTCATTATGTTTTAAGAGTGAATTTATTATGATAGCTGTCCCACCACGAGCTTTACCATCAGGATGATCTGTCACATAAATTTTATATCCAGGAAATACTAAATAGATTTTGTTAGTAAAATGTGTTTCTGAAACTAGTGCTATATCAATTTTCTTTTCAGACAAAAATTGCTTCAACTCAAGATAGTGCTTTGTTAGGCCATTTGCATTCCAGGGTACTATTAATAAACTATTACTTTCGTGCATTTAAGCTTGTTAGTAACTTTGTAATGATATTCATCATATTAGTCATTTGAGTGATTAGGGATTTCACCATGTCTTCAAGTTCATTAATATCACTATCGTTTGAATTTTTTGTATTTTCTTCAGTTTTATTTGGATTTGACGACCCTGCATATATGTAAGTAGGTATAAAAATTTCTTCTGCAAGTGCCACAAAATCAATTTTCCAAAGAAATTAAAAAAAAGGTCTGTGTCATCGTTTTTTTTTCTCCAGAAGTTTAAAAAAAAACGAAAAAGATACGAGCAGAATTGCCAAAATAAACAACAAAATCGTTGGACGGTTGAAAGTTTCCGCCGGCAACTATGCGAATTGCGCAGTATTCTTTATTTTGATTTGGCATTTTTGTTTTGTTTTGATTTATTTTTCAGCCGCAATCATAGATTGTCTGATGGTGTGAAGCTCTTGGTAGGAGCATAGACATTTTTCGCCGATGTTGTGAGTTTTGTGCAGTTTTGTGTTTATTGATCATCGCCGTGTCGCGTTATTGCCGTTTGTGTGAAACGAGGCTTCGCGTGTCGTCATTAGTGCGACATGCTCAGAACATTTCAGTTTTCTACTCGGGATGTCGTAATCTTTGTTTCTATCATTCTTACACAGTGGGGGTAAAAATACAGTGAACCCCATTTAACTCTTGCCATCGTAATTCCTCAATTCACATAACTTCTCAAAATAACAGAAAACAAAAAATATTGTTGATAATTTCTCATAACTCTCAAGATCCACAAATAGAAATATTGCAGTTGCGTGTAAGTATAAAAATCAAGTCGCAAACAAAAAATTTTGTTCGTCAAATTAATTCGTTTAGCTGTATTTTTGACCTATTTTGAATATTTTTCTGAGATTATTGAGACTGTTGTTATTTTGGGCATACTGTAAAAAGTTCGCTTATGACCGGCAATTTCTTTAGTTTCGATTCCCTATGCTCCTAATTCTTCTAAATTTCGATTCCCTCTGCTCCTTCATTCGTCCATAACCATAGTTAAATATGCACGCAGAGGACTATACTGGGGCACACGGACCACATTTTAATATAAATGAATTTTATTAATTTTTTTAGTTTTTAGTAATATAATATTATGCCAAAAAAACCAAACAATTATGATTCTACAATTTATGATTACCATTGAACATGGAAACCAATTGGATCAGATTTTATATTAAGAATAGTTATAATATTGAAACGTGATAGCTCAGTGAAAAGGGATTGCATACTTTCAGGATCCCATCTGGAGAATGAGTGCCCCCTGTGAGTCAAGATGCGAACTATTCGAATAAAAGTTTATGCAAGAACCATCTGTCGGTAATATCAAAAAGAATATTCTCGACTTCTGTCGAAGAGGATAGAAGCTTCTAGAAACTACGAGAATAGCGTAGAAGTTTCTACCTCAACCATTCGAAAACTATAAAAGCGACAAGACTGTTCAAACTCGAAGACATTCGAACAGAGATCGTGGCAGTGTGTACATCGAGCATTATAATCGAAGCAGCAGTATTTGTAATTGTGCAAAGTGATGAAATTCATTGTGAAATAAAGTACAAATTATAAAGAAGTAAACTTTAAGCCTAATATTAAATGTGTAAATAGCAATAGTTAAATAAAGTTAATTATTTTAATTTAACCAGCGATTGTTTGATTACTACACGATCCAGTGGTAGGAATCCGAGTACAGAGAGTTAGAGTAAATTGTCAGGAGGGCAATTTCGTAACAGAGTAAATTGTCAAGAGGGCAATTTCGTAACAATATATTAAATGAACTTGTTAACATTTGAGTTTTCAACTCCAAATTAAATATTATAATTTTTTTGGACTAATTATCACCATTTTTTTAAAGTTTCGTAGTTCGTTTTAAAATACAAATAATGTGACATCCTAAAAGTTTAATTTAAATGATGCCCTGATTTGTAATGTTTTTTTTTCGCCAAATACTCGCCATGTTAGACAAACATAGACAATATCCCAGCAGTGAAATCAACTAGTTAAAATATTAGTAAAACTCATATACGAGTATATGTAAAATTCATATATTTGTAGGTACATAATATAATAATGTGCACTCGAATATGTATAATAATTTTTGTGCATAAATGAGGAATTTCTGCAGCAGGTTAATTCATGATGTAGCATTTCCACTTTTCTTTGCGGACACTTTGCGTGTATTTTAAAACACGCGTTACCTTGAAGATTTATCTCTAAAATGAGGAATTACAAAAAGCGAATGAATTTATAAAAAGAACTGTTTTTCTTCAAAATCCACTGTTTGTCTTTACTTCTCTTTTTTATCAAATTGACAAGAAAGGAACAAAAATGAAATTCCGCAAAAGTCAGCAACTGGTTAACTTATAGATAAGTTTTCATCTAATAAATTAACCACTTGATTTTTTCCTATTAAATTTACTAGTATACTTTGAAGACTATCTATAATTTTCATTACAGGGATATGGAATTCGGTTACAACAAACACAATAAATTTACTTACACTATACGTGTGAGCAAAAAAATCGTTGAAACGGTAAATAAATAACGCGCGAATCGAGTGTCTTTTCTTATTCTTCTTTGTTACTGCGCTGATTGATATGGGCGCCGTAGATATTGTTACGAAATTGCCCTCTTGACAATTTATTCTGTTACGAAATTGCCCTCCTGACAATTTACTCTAACTCTCTGTACTCGGATTCGTACCACTGGATCGTGTAGTAATCAAACAATCGCTGGTTAAATTAAAATAACTAACTTTACTTAACTATTGCTATTTACACATTTAATATTAGGCTTAAAGTTTACTTCTTTACAATTTGTACTTTATTTCACAATGAATTTCATCACTTTGCACAATTACAAATACTGCTGCTTCGATTATAATGCTCGATGTACACACTGTCACGATCTCTGTTCGAATGTCCTCGACTTTGCACAGGCTTGTGCTTTTTATAGTTTCGAATGGTTGAGGTGGAAATTTCTACAATACAGTAGAAATTTCTCGATCTTTCTAGAACTTGATATACACCTCAAAGGAAGCTTTCATTATTTTACACCACCGACAGGGTGTTCTTAAGTAAACTTTTATACGAATAGTTCGTGTCTTGACTTACACACACAGGGTGGTGCACTCATTCTCAAACTTCAGATGGGATCCTAAAAGTATGCAATCCCTTTTCACTGAGCTATCACGTTTCAATATATAAACATATTGAAACGTGATTGCATATCAGTGAAACGGGATAGCATATTTTTAGGATCCCATCTGGAGAATGAATGCCCCCTGTGAGTCAAGATGCGAACTATTCGAATAAAAGCTTATTCAAGAACCATCTGTCGGTAATATCAAAAAGAATATTCTCGACTTCTGTCGAAGAGGATAGAAGCTTCTAGAATATACGAGAATAGCGTGAAGTTTCTACACCAACCATTCGAAAACTATAAAAGCGACAAGACTGTTGAAAGTCGAAGACAGTAGATCAGAGATCGTAAAAGTGTATACATCAGGCATTTTAATCTAAGCAGCAGTATTAGCAGTATTTGTAATTTTGCAAAGTGATGAAATTCATTATTAAATAAAGTGATGAAATTACTTATTAAATAAAGTGACTAATGGTTTGTGAAATAAAGTGCAAATAATAACTAAGTAAACTTTAAGCCTAATATTAAATGTGTAAATAACAATAATTAAATAAAGCTAATTATTTTAATTTAACCGGCGAAGGCAGAACAAAGATGGTGAAACACACAATCAACACTGATGATGCCAAACCCATTCGTCAAGCGTCAAGAAGAGTATCTCTGGCAAAGAGAGAAGAGGTGACTGTATTGCTGAAGGAAATGCATCAGAACAACGTCATAGAGCCATCAGCGAGCCCCTGGAGTTCTCCAGTGGTATTAGTCAAGAAGAAGGATGGCTCCACACGTTTCTGTGTAGATTATCGTAAACTAAATGAGGTAACGAAGAAAGATAGTTATCCATTACCTCGAATCGACGATACGTTGGACACACTTTCTGGTTCAAATTGGTTCTCAACGCTGGATTTACAAAGCGGATATTGGCAAGTGGCAGTAGACGAACAAGACAAGGAAAAGACAGCATTCAGTGCCGGCGATGGACTATGGCAGTTTTTGGTGATGCCATTCGGACTGTGTAATGCTCCAGCTACATTTGAACGCTTAATGGAACATGTGCTAAAGGGTCTCCACTGGAAAACGTGTCTGGTGTACTTAGATGACATCATCGTTATGGGAAAGGACTTCGAGGACCACTTGAAGAATTTGGAAGAAGTATTGATGCGATTAGGAGCTTCAGGGTTGAAGCTGAGCGCAAAGAAATGCTCGTTCTTCAAGAAAGAAGTCAAGTACCTTGGACATAAAGTCACACCTGAAGGAGTACACACAGATCCAGATAAGATAGACTCAGTAAGGGAGTGGCCAAGACCAACTAGTTTGCATGAGCTACGCAGCTTCTTGGGTCTTTGCACCTATTACAGACGCTTTGTTCCAGGCTTTGCGGACGTGGCTGGTAGTCTGCATGCATTAACGAGGAAAAATTGTCCTTTTGAGTGGAAAAGCGAACAGGAGAAGGCATTCAACAGATTGAAAGACCTATTGTGTACAGCTCCGATCCTTGCGTATCCAATACCTGGCGAAAAATTTATTTTGGATACAGATGCAAGTGGATTCGGGATTGGAGGTGTCCTGTCGCAAGTTATTGACGGACATGAAAGAGTAATAGCCTACTTCAGTAAGATCTTATCAAAGCCAGAGCGAAATTACTGTGTAACACGGAGAGAACTTTTGGCGGTTATGCAGTGCGTGAAGCACTTTAACAAGTACTTGTATGGACAAAAGTTCTTGTTGAGAACGGATCACGCTGCTCTGCGCTGGCTATTACAGTTCAAAAATCCCGAAGGTCAGGTTGCGAGATGGATTGAGAGACTCCAAAGCTACGATTTCACAATAGAACATCGCAGAGGCGGAAACCACGGGAATGCTGATGCACTATCACGACGTCCTTGCAGTATGGAATGTAAGCACTGTTCTAAAGCTGAAGGGAAAGAAGGAGTAGTCGATGTGCGCTTAATGGCTGTTTTACCAGACGATGAATGGACAGCGGAAAAGATAAAAGAAGAACAACGAAATGACCCAGATTTGGCAAAAATCGTATCAAGTAAGAGTGAAGGAAAACGGCCTGATTGGAACGAAATCTCGACTGAAAGTCCCATAACTAAAGCATATTGGGCTCAATGGAATAGCTTAAAGTTGCAAGATGGATGCCTATTCCGCCTGTGGGAGAGCGAAGATGGAAAAACCACGAAGAACTTGATTGTGGTACCCAAGGCAAGAATAAGCGAAATTCTCAAGGAATACCATAGTGGGCCAAGCGGAGGACATTTGGGAATAACAAAAACAGTCGAGAAAATTAAAACACGATTTTATTGGGTTGGTTGCCAGCAATCGGTGGTTGACTGGATTAGTGCTTGTGAAAAGTGTACAGCTGCCAAGGGACCGAGCCGTCGCAGCCAGGGGAAGATGCATTTATACAACGTGGGAGCGCCATTTGAGCGTATTGCAATGGACATAGCAGGTCCGTTTCCAATTAGTGATTCCGGCAACAAATATGTTCTCGTCGTAATCGACTATTTTAGTAAATGGCCAGAAGTGTACCCCATTCCCGATCAAGAAGCTAAGACCGTTGCAGATGCATTTATCAATAATTGGGTCTGCAGATTCGGAGCTCCCCTCGAGTTGCACTCGGATCAAGGCAGAAATTTCGAGTCAACAATATTCAGGGAAATGAGTGAATTGATGGGCATACGCAAAACTCGTACAACCCCTTTGCACCCACAGTCCGATGGAATGGTTGAAAGATTTAATCGTACGCTTGAAGAACACCTCAGGAAAGTCGTGGACAGAAACCAGAAAGATTGGGACCAACACATACCCCTCTTCTTAATGGCATACCGATCGGCAACTCACGATACAACATCTACAACACCAGCTAAGGCTATTTTCGGTTGTGACATAAGATTACCTGCAGATCTGAAATTCGGTGCCTACTCATCTACGGAAGTTTCATGTAGCAGTTATGTAGCTGACAAACGAAGACAGCTGAATGAAATTCATGGAACCATCAGAAAGCGCACGCAACTGATGAGTGATAAAATGAAAGCCAGATATGATCTACGAGCAAACTCCAAGGGATTTCAGGAAGGGCAGCTAGTTATGCTTCATAATCCGCAAAGGAAAAAGGGATTATCGCCAAAACTGCAAACACACTGGGAAGGCCCTTATAAGGTGATAAAGCGGCTCAACGATGTAGTATACCGCATCCAGTTGGCGAGAAATGCCAGGAGCAAAATGAAAGTCGTTCATTTAGAGAGGTTATCTCCTTATAAAGGTTGCAGTACTATCCTTGTTCGGGACGAACAAGTTTAAGCGGAGGGCAGTGAAACGTGATTGCATATCAGTGAAACGGGATAGCATATTTTTAGGATCCCATCTGGAGAATGAATGCCCCCTGTGAGCCAAGATGCGAACTATTCGAATAAAAGCTTATTCAAGAACCATCTGTCGGTAATATCAAAAAGAATATTCTCGACTTCTGTCGAAGAGGATAGAAGCTTCTAGAATATACGAGAATAGCGTGGAAGTTTCTACACCAACCATTCGAAAACTATAAAAGCGACAAGACTGTTGAAAGTCGAAGACAGTAGATCAGAGATCGTAAAAGTGTATACATCAGGCATTTTAATCTAAGCAGCAGTATTAGCAGTATTTGTAATTTTGCAAAGTGATGAAATTCATTATTAAATAAAGTGATGAAATTACTTATTAAATAAAGTGACTAATGGTTTGTGAAATAAAGTGCAAATAATAACTAAGTAAACTTTAAGCCTAATATTAAATGTGTAAATAACAATAATTAAATAAAGCTAATTATTTTAATTTAACCGGCGATTGTTTGATTACTACACAATCCAGTGGTACGAGTCCGAGTACAGAGAGTTAGAGGAATTGTCAGGAGGGCAATTTTGTAACAGAGTAAATTGTCCGGAGGGCAATTTTGTAACAGAGTAAATTGTCAAGAGGGCAATTTCGTAACAATATAATCGCAATGTGTAAAAGAGATAGTTATATGTACACCTCAACTTAGCTCTACACCTAATCTAAACCACGGGTTCAACACCCACATTCCTAGTAGGGAGGAATGGTCCAATAAATTAGTGGTTACTGATAGTTCTACACGGATGGCTCCAAACTGGAGAATAAGCTCGGCTGCGGCGTTTTCTCCAGCAAACTTGGAATTAAGCTCTCCTATCGTCTCTCTGGCCATTGCAGCGTCTTTCAGGCGGAAGAAATGGCTATATTTCAAGCGTCCAAGTGGCTTATTCACAATGAAGTAGTGAGGCAGCCAAAAGAGCCTGGGTAAATTAACATAATTCTAGTGTTGCCAGACAAACCTGGAGCACTATGGACACAAGGCGTACTAGTCAGCTGCTTAATGTTAGCAGGAACTCCATCGGCACTACAATAAATGTGCTCACGGGACACTGCCTGATTGGTAAGCATGCTGAAAGACTAGCACTGCCCCATAACGACTTCTGTCGCAGCTGCGGCTCTGAGGAGGAGGAAGAGACAGTACTTCATCTCATGTGTCAGTGCCCAGCTCTGGCCAGACGAAAATTCTTAGGCTCACCATTCTTCACTACTTTAACCGAACTATCTTCCATAAACATTAACGACATAGCCAGGTTCATTTATGTAAATGTGCTTTTGCGTGGAAGGCTGCCACTCCTATCTACCTATCTACCTACTATGAATTATCGCCACCTTAACTATGAATTATCGTCGTTTCTCTTTTGTTGAACAGACTATACAAAAACAAGAATGATAGACCACCAAGAATGATAAATAATAAAAATAATAATAAAATAAATAAGAAAATAAGAGTCAATTGTGAAAAATGAAATGTGCGGTGGCAGGTTGTAATAACGGGAATGGAAGTAAAGCGTCGGAGTGCAGTTTTTTCATCTCTCGGTCAGATGCGACTGTTTTGAAAAAGTGGACAAGTTTCTGCCGGCCATTAGAAGACCAGCTTCATTTGCATGGAGCATTTCACAAGTGATGACTTTGCAAATAGCTTGAAATTACAAATGGGTAAAATATGAATGATTTAAATTGCATTCATATTGCTGAAATTGTACAATTCTTTCAGGCTTCACTAGGCGGAGATTGTTGGACTGCGGCGCTGTGCCAACAATTTTCAAACCGTATTTTTGAAAATCCGGAGCGAAAATTTTGACGCGTCTCATGATTGTAAAAAAATCAAATGCAGTTATTTATAGGGATATTAAAGTTGTAAATTTTAGAGGAGCTTTTGATAGAGAGCTGTGTGTCCAAAGAGGTTCTAAGTGTGATCGCAGCAGACCCGTGATGAGAATCCCATATCCTACAAATATACTTACAAGCTACAACATCATGAGGTATCGTCGATAATAACAAAATGTAAATGACGAAGTGGAGTATTTGCAAAATTAAATGTAAGTGTAATAATAAATTTAAGATTCAAATGCGTAACATGTATTTTTTATACTACTCATACAGCAAAACACTAAGGGGGAGAATTGGCGTCTGCGACAGGCACAAAATAAGCATCGGAGTGAGTCATTGTACTGAAGACTGCTTATAAATTTAGAGTCAAAGAAAAAGAAAATTTTGTAAAATACTAACATAGTTTTATTATTATTACTATTATACTATTATTATTAATATTATACTATTATTATTAATATTCTACTGTTACTATTATTATTACTTTTATTATTTTTCAGAATAAACTAATTGAAAAAGCACAAAACTTCACTTTTGTTTGCACAGCTTATTTATTCAATTGAGTATTTATGATGGTTGAATTTTCAATAGAAATAATTGCAATTTGAACTAAATATTTTCGTCAATCTATTTGTAATATGTTGTCGTATTTATTTCGCCGAAAAATTTTCCATATAAACTAGTAAATGTTCCCATTTTTAATATTTCACAGTAATATTTGCTTTTTTGTATACAAAATGTATGCTGGTTTGACATTTCGCTTTGCAACCAAAGTACTGTGACGTAGATGCGCGGAATGAAACATTTTTGTACACCGCTTTGCGCAATCTTTCTTTCTATTATTTTTGGTGAAAAAAATTAAAAAAAATTATATATTGAGTTCCAATATAAGATGATATATGAATAAAATTCGAGAATAATGTACATTGGCGCTATATTAGTCTACATAAATGGGCGAAATACTCATCGACGAAATAGAATTTATTTATGGCTTTGGGCTAGTGCTCTAATAGCATTGAGGTGTGTAAGACTTATAATTTAGATTAATATAATAATTATTAGTTTTTTTTGTAACAAGTTTAAGGTAAGAATCACAAATAATTTGTTATTTTATAAACAAAATTTTTATTTTTATTGAAATGTTCCAATATCCATTTCCAGGGTACATTTAAGATCTGTAAATTATAAATTGAACTGACAGATCCGTAGCATTATGAGCATCCCCGAACATTTATTGAAAGATGGATTAAATTCACCTTTTAGCGAACTGTTTCTTCTCCTCTAAGAAGCTCAACAGTTGGAATATCGGATTTATCACTATTAGTTTTTATTGCAGTCTGATTCTAATCTGCAGGTTTTCTTTTCTCTTTCCAATTTATACTATACGAGTAACCCAATATACATATATTTTTATATTCCGTGATTCTCTGTGATCAGCAAGAATCCAAATCAGCCTTTAGACAAACTTATTGTTCCGCTACATTCCCAGGGTACATTTAAGATCTGTAAATTATAAATTGAACTGACAGATCCGTAGCATTATGAGCATCCCCGAACATTTATTGAAAGATGGATTAAATTCACCTTTTAGCGAACTGTTTCTTCTCCTCTAAGAAGCTCAACAGTTGGAATATCGGATTTATCACTATTAGTTTTTATTGCAGTCTGATTCTAATCTGCAGGTTTTCTTTTCTCTTTCCAATTTATACTATACGAGTAACCCAATATACATATATTTTTATATTCCGTGATTCTCTGTGATCAGCAAGAATCCAAATCAGCCTTTAGACAAACTTATTGTTCCGCTCTGAATAACTTAATATAATCCTGGTATAGTGTTTCCAAAGTATTTTCATAGGGTAAATTAGTTAAACTATCCCTTTAAAAATGTCGAATTCAAACCCTAAAGTTTTTGTTATTTGAAAATCAATAATATCCTACTACATGTGTGTATATAGATATAAGGATTTCTGCACTTTTATAAAGCGTTGCTGCAAAGTTTACGTATGCCTAGTTATAAGCATTTTCCGAACAGTTCTTAATGAGATTATAGTTATGCAAGGTGTATCCCACCAAACCAAATGTTCCGATTTTTTCTAAACTCAGACATCTCGTAACGAATTCGTTAAGACATGTCGGTAGTTTGTCTGAATTGATATAATGCGTTGGGAAATTTTCTCGGTTAGTTCCTTTTTTATATTTATTTATAAATTATAATTAAAGTTTTTGGAAATAAATCCTTTTGAAAATTATATAAAATTCTGAGTTATATGTAAGTAAAAAACAGTGAAAAGTGTTTAGATTGTTTTAAAGAAACAAATTAAACAAAAAAGCATTATATTTCCACGAAAGCAGCAACATAACGGTAAAGCGGTTCTCCACTGTACAAAAAAAAACAATGTCGCGTCAGGCTGCCCGCAAGAGTATTAAAGGAGAAGCAACTAATTTGCTAAAATCTATATTAAATAGAGAAGTTGACTGTTCTAAACTAAAATTTTAAAAACTGAAACAAAATAATGATATGAATTCTAACAATAAAAAAGTTGAAAATAATGAAAAAGTTGACATTTTTCCGCTGAACTGCAATAACAATGAAGCAGTTGAAATTTTGCCGCTCAACACCAATAATAATAATTCATCAAAAAATACAAATGAATGCAAAACAGCAGATCAAAGAGAAATTCCAGAATCTTGAAA
Source organism: Clusia tigrina (assembly GCA_920105625.2). Lineage (NCBI taxonomy): Eukaryota > Metazoa > Arthropoda > Insecta > Diptera > Clusiidae > Clusia > Clusia tigrina. The sequence continues at coordinate 155,338,511 of OV050031.1, forward strand.
CCATTTTCTTGCATCTTGGACGATCAAACATGGCATTTCAACTGTTGCAACAAACGAACTATTGCGAAAATTAAAGGCAGAAGGTCATGATTTGCCATGTGACATAAGAACATTACGAGGAACACCTAGAAAAACAAATATTGTCAGTATGGGCAGAGGATCATATTTTCACTACGGCCTGGAAAATGCGTTAACAGATTTTCTTTTTAAAAATGAAAGTACTGAAATAAAGGATTTAAAATTAATTTTTGGAATTGATGGAATGCAGCTGTTTTCTTCTTCAAAGCAGAATGCATCGCCAATTATGTTGAGTGTTTCTCCAATTCCTGACGTGCACTTAATTGGATGTTATATCAATTCAAATATAAATGGTCTGCAAAGCACAAAAACAAAACCAGAAAGCTCAAATATGTTTTTAGAACCATTGGTTAATGAACTGAAAGTATTATTGCGCGAAGGATTTTTGTATAATGCAAACGTATTCACCATTTCTATTGGGGTTTTTGTGTGTGATGCTCCAACTCGAGCATTTCTTCTTAATATAAAAAGCCACACAGGTTTTCATTCGTGTTCAAAATGTACGCAGAGAGGTGAACATTACAAAAGGCGTATTACTTTTCCACCTAAAGAAGAAACCCTAAGAACTCGTACATCATTTGAAGAAAGATCGCAAAAAGAACATCATGTAACTTTAGACAAACTGCTGTTAGAAACAATAAACATTGCTTGTGTGAGCCAATTTCCTATTGACGACATGCATTGCGTTTGTCTGGGCGTTACACGTCAGCTACTAAAACTCTGGGTAAAAATTAGAGGTACGCATTTTTGTTTGTCAAAAGCAAAAATAGAAAAATTGTCTAGCGACAACTTTTTACTCAGTAAGCAGTATCCTGCTGAATTTTCTCGCAAGCCAAGAAGTCTCGATGAGCTAGACAGATGGAAAGCTACGGAGTTTCGCTCTTTTCCTATACAGCGGACCTTATGTGCTGAAAAATAAACTCGATGAAGAACGTTACAAACATTTTTGTAAGCTGCATTTCGCAATAAGAATTCTTTCTGATCCTTTGTTGTGTTTACAATATAATAACGTCGCCAAAGGCGTGATTGAAGAATTTGCAACTAGTTTTGCAGGTTTATATGGACAAGAATATTTGACATATAATTGCCATAGTTTAACTCACTTAAGTAATAATGTTTTGCAATATGGCTCATTAAACAACTTTAGCGCATTCAAATATGAGAATTATATTTATAATATTAAAAAATTTGCGAAGAAAGGATCTTGCGTTATATCGCAAATATCAAATAGAATAATTGAAAAAAGTTCAATGATTAAAAAAAGAACTGTTGGCAAAAAATATCCACTTTTAAAAGAACGCTTTAATGAAAACAAGTTTAAACCCGTAATTTGTGAAAACTTTAAACTATCGGTTCGTCCCCCAGATAATTCTTGCTGTGTCAACAACAAAATATATTTCATTACGAAAATTGTTTTAGAAGGTGAAGAAATTAATGTTATTGGTAAAGAAGTTCAAAGCCTTGAAAACGAAAACTTTATTTCGAAGATATTGAACACCAAATGTTGCTGCTTTCGGACAGTGAAATTAAATTCAAATTTACAAACATTGATTGTAAATACTTGCATTTTCATTTCGAATCTGTTTCCGAGCACACATTTATCCCATTGCTGCAAGATGGACAATTCGAATCAAATTGATTACGGTAAAGTATTGCCTTGAATATCAATTATAATATTAACTAATCATTATATTCTCTTAACTTCCAGAGAACGAAATTCTAGTTTATACGGAGCTACCCACAGCAAACACATCTACTCAATTTAGTGAACAACAGGTACCAGGTAAGATAACAAAACTTTTTATTTATTCTGAAAGTTGTGTTAACTTCAATGTAATAGGTATACAAGATTTGTTACAACAAGTGGTGGTCCAAAATAAAATATTAATAGATCAGAACAAACAAAATACCAATCAAACGAAAATATTAATAGAAGAGAACAACCGACTTCGCGAAGACAACCACAAAATGTATCAGCATTTTACAGAAGAGTTTATTGCTCTAAAACGGACAATGGAACACAGCTTAAAGGCATTGGAGGCTCAAAATAATATGTTTAAGAAACTACCCAAATTTCCATTTCAAAATACAGAAGATTTGTTGGCCTTTGAAAAAAGTTTAGTGGACGACGACGATATGGCATTGGAATTAGTCTTTTTGCTGTAGACAATAATAATATATTAATTTTATTTTCTTATTTCTTTTGAATAAATCACAAAGTTTAGTAAGCAGACGAAGGACGACGAGAAATTTACTTTTGAAAATTTCAAAGAAATATTCGGCAATGACAGTTTTGCATCTAAATTTTCATGGACAAACGTCAACAAAAACATTGCCGTGAAGGATTTTAAATTTATTACTATTCTTAAAGGTACGTTGTAACCACACAATAAAAGTAAATAGCAAATACTAAATTTTTCCAAATTCGTGCATCAACAATTATAGCCAGACAAACTACGAAAAAATAGAGGACAACATAAAGAAATATTTTAATAGCGCAAAGGACCGACAACAAAAATCATTAAAAAGAAAAGCAACTAACGAAAGTTAGGTTAAATTATTATATGGTATTATATATCTTGTATTATTTTTTTTATATTACTATATTATTATACTATGTTATTGATGTGGTAACCTCTATAGCGGCGTGTAGGGACTAAATCTACAAAGTCAATACATGCAAACAACACACAGAGTCATTTTTTCTGCGACTGCGAAAACTAAGATTTTCTGCGACTGCGAAAACGAAGATTTTCTGCGAATCAAGATGTTATGAATCCAGTCTGGAATTGATTCGAATCAGCGAGCGCAACAACAAATTCATGAGAAATATTTCCTTCACAGACATCGGCACGAGCAAATAGCAAAAGCTGTCCGGTATATTCTGTGTTAAAAAGAAACAATAGGAAATTCTATGCAAACAAAAAGGTGTTAACACATCGCCCGTGAGTTCGAACACTCATTGGTTTTTTTATTTTTTAAATGAATTAATAAAATGAATGAAAATAATTTTTTTTTTAAAGTTGAAGAAAATTCTTTACGCAATCGTTAAGAAAGTCTAATCTAAATCGTACATCCATATCGTTGCGATTTTGTACCTGCATATACGAGGGCGGATTTATATTGAAGCTACCTAAGTAGGAAAAAAACATTCTTTTTTTTAAACCATTTATTTCTCAACATAGTCTCCTTTTACTTCGACACACTTAGTAAGAGGATATTCCAACTGTTTTATACCATCTGAATAATACGATTTCGGGAACCCCTCAAAATACGCGTTAGTTTCGGTAATCACTTCTTCGTTTGAGATGAATCTTTTTCCTGCGAGCCATTTTTTCAAGTTTGGAAACAGGAAAAAGTCACTAGGAGCTAAATCTGGTCTGGACTATAAGGTGGATGATTAACTAATTCGAAGTGTATTTCACGTAATTTTAGCATCGTATCTAATGCTGTGTGAACCGGTGCGTTGTCTTGAAGAAAGAGCATTTTTTTCTTCTTTAAATGTGGTCGTTTTTCCTTGATTGCATCAATCAATTGATCCAATAATGCACGATAATACTTTCCTGTGATTGTGGATCCTTTTTCAAGATAATCGATGAGCAATATTCCGTGTGCATCCCAAAATACAGTGGCCATAACCTTGCCAGCCGATTTCACTGCCTTCGCCTTTTTCGGAGCACTTCCACCAGCTTCCACCCATTGTTTCAATTGATTTTTGGTTTCAGGTGTGTATTGGTGGACCCACGTTTCATCAAAAGTTGTTAATCGACGCCAAAAATCAACAGGATTACGCTTTATCATGTCCAAACACCTCTGTGAAGTGGTCTGTCGAACTCGTTTTTGTTCGACACTGAGCAAACGCGGCACCTATCTTGCGATAGCTTTTTCATATGCAAATGTTCATGCAAAATGTTGAACACACGTTCATATGATATGTTTACCATTTCAACAATCTCACGCAACTTGACTCGGCGATCATTCATAACGATATCGAGGATTTTCTTGATATTTTCTTCAGTAACCACCTCTTTTGGCCTTCCTGTTGATGGTATTGTTGCAGTGCTTGTTCGGCCGCGTTTAAATTCAGCAATCCAATATTTTACCATGTAATCTGACGGAGCAGACTCACCGTAATGTTTATCGAGCTTTTCTTTTATCTCTTTCGCCGTTTTCCCTTTCAAATAATAGTGTTTAATCACTGCACGAAATTCGCTTTTTCCATTTTTCAAGAAACACGAAAGTTGCTTACTTCAAACGACTACAACAAATAAACTAATCGATGAATTTGGGTGAAATTTTAACAGCTAACGTTTGACAGATCGCAATTTCTAAAAAAAAAAGTTTTTGTGTTTGTGCTGCCATCTAGCGCTAGGTAGCTTCAATATCAATCCGCCCTGGTAGTTACGAAGTCATGTCAACCCAATCGTTACGATTTCGTTAATATTTCGATTCCGAAATCGGAAGATTTTGTCTAAACGAAATCGTACCTACATATCGTTGCGAAGTCATGTCAACCCTTCCATATGAAAATCGTTACGATTTCGATAATATTTCGATTCCGAAATAGGAAGATTTTCGTTGTGATCACTGACTGATCGTCGAAAATCAAAATCATTTTGATTTTGAGGGTAAATTTTATTATGATTTTGATTATGATGTATGGATGATCGTCGTTTGTGGGCAATTTACATGCAAATTTTGCTCATTTGAGTTTGACTGCCAATGTGTGAAGATTTGTGCGGATAAAAAATAAGGAAAAGGTGTTTCTGCTGGAGTTCCTTGAATGATTTTGTTCTATTTTGTTTGTGCCTTTCTTTCATCCAAAATAGTTTTTTTTTTCTTTTTCTACAATTTTTCTTTGCACAGTAGAAGCGCTAGCGCATACAAAACTTTTTTATCCGACAGAGACCAGACGACCTCACTCAACGACGAGTATGAAAAAATTATGAATTTCGATTTTGATCACTCGTCTGTGGCGGAGCTTCATTCAACACGTACACGAATGAGTATGACCATGATGTATCGTCTATGGGCCGCATTACTTGTAATTTTGCGTCTGCATATTCATATGTAATATGTCTTTCGTAAATTTTCTATTTCACTTCTTTTTTCCCTACCATTTCCATTTTAATTATAGTGATGTTAGATCTGTGCAGGTATTCGGTTGCTTTGTTTAGAGATCAGTGGTATTGGCTGGTTTTGTGTTTTTGTCCCATTTCATCTGGGTGCTTGTTGCTGCTTCATCCGGATGTATTTTATTATCTCTATGAGTGTTAATTTTGGTTGATGGAAATCATAGAGCATTGGTGCAAATTCTGTGTCGGCTTAAGGCTTAATGTTGGAATATATTATATATTGAAACGTGATAGCTCAGTGAAAAGGGATTGCATACTTTTAGGAAATCATCTGGAGAATGAGTGCCCCCTGTGAGTCAAGATGCGAACTATTCGAATAAAAGCTTATTCAAGAACCATCTGTCGGTAATATCAAAAAGAATATTCTCGACTTCTGTCGAAGAGGATAGAAGCTTCTAGAATATACGAGAATAGCGTGGAAGTTTCTACACCAACCATTCGAAAACTATAAAAGCGACAAGACTGTTGAAAGTCGAAGACAGTAGATCAGAGACCGTAAAAGTGTGTGCATCTAGCATTATAATCAAAGCAGCAGTATTTGTAATTGTGCAAAGTGATGAAATTCATTATTAAATAAAGTGATGAAATTACTTATTAAATAAAGTGTTAAATAAAGTGCAAATCATAACTAAGTAAACTTTAAGCCTAATATTAAATGTGTAAATAGCAATAATTAAATAAAGCTAATTATTTTAATTTAACCAGCGATTGTTTGATTACTACACAATCCAGTGGTACGAGTCCGAGTACAGAGAGTTAGAGAAATTGGTAGGAGGGCAATTTTGTAACAGAGTAAATTGTCAAGAGGGCAATTTCGTAACAATTGGTGTCAGAAGTGGGATTGTGTATCTGTAATAAACAATGGTTAAATTTGAAAAACTGAGATTGGAGCAGCTCAAGAAGGAGCTTGAGCGTTTAAATTTGCAAACACAAGGGCTTAAAGCGGAGCTGCAGGTGAGACTAAGAAGCGCTTTAGAGGAGCAGGGTATAGATCTCGATGAGCATGAATTCCAATGTGAAGAGCCAACGACATCTCGACACGAAGAAACACCGCAAGAAACTAACACGGGTAACTTTGACATGAGTGCACTTATCGGGCTAATACAGATGCAGTTACAACAAAATTCTCAAGCAGCCGAAGAGAGGATGCAGCAGCGAGATGAAAAGATGCAGCAGCGAGATGAAAAGATGCAGCAACAATTACAACAAAATGCTCAAACCGTCGAAAAGAGTGTTGCATCCGTCAAAGAGGACGTAGAAAAGAGTGCTGAATCGCTCAAACAAGCAGTCAAAGAGGATGTCAAAGAACAGTTACAGCAGAGTGAAATACGACTTACTCAACTAGTGGAAAAGAACTCACAGCAGATGAAAGAAATGTCCGAGATGGTAGACAGGAAGGTTTGTGAAATTGAGACACGGCAAGAATCGTTCGAAAAATCTTTAGTACAAAGGCAGAATGAATTTAAGCAACAAATAGAACAAAGAATTAATCTACTACAGGAAGGTGCATTGCCTTTGCCAGCTTTATCTTCAATAAAACTGAAGCCTCCTACCTATGATGGAACCACGACATTTAGTGTCTTCAGAATGCAGTTTGAGACTACCGCTAGCACAAATGGTTGGAGTGCTCGCGAAAAAGTGGCTGCATTAACCGTTTCATTGAAAGGTGCTGCCGCTGATGTGCTTCAAACTATCTCAGAACGTGAGCGAGACTGCTATGAAAGCTTGATGAATGCCGTTCAGCGCAAGTATGGTAGTGAACACCGGAAGCAGATGTACCAAGTAGAGCTACGAACACGTGTACAGAAGAGTGGTGAGTCTCTACAACAGTTTGCGGCGGAAGTGGAACGGTTGGCTCATCTTGCCTACCCAGGAGAGATCACTGAGAGGTGTATGATGGACACCTTTGTATATGGCATTCGCGATGCGGAGATAAAGCGTTCTGCAATAACTAATCCGAAAGCTACATATATGGAGACAGTAGCTAGCGCTTTGTTATCAGAGACAGCAGCATTGGTGTGTCGGTCAGAATGCACAGCCCGTCAGATAAGAGTCGAGAACAGACAAACTTTCACGGGCAAATGCTTTACCTGCGGTGATGTGGGGCACATGGCTCGTGATTGTCAGTTGAGATGGAAACATTATGCAACACACGCTCCGGTAAGATTGCCAAAGCAAGACAAAGTCCGAATTAGGGAATCGGAAGAGATTGTCAAGCCGGGAAATGAACGGACTCCCACAACTGATGGCCCAAGAATCTTCGTTTCTCAGATGGCGCGGAAAAATAACAGCCTAACTGTCAACAGTGTAATAAGCGGAAGAAAAGTTGTGGTAACATTGGATACGGGGGCATCACATTCCATAATCAGAAGGGATCTCGTTCGGGGAATCGAGCCGCTTCAGGGAATAAGTTTGCGTACGGCCACTGGAGATGATGCACCGGTACTTGGAAAAGTTACACGGAAAATCACTATCGGCACCACAACAGTGAAGCACGAGTTTATAGTTGCGGATATTGTGGATGAAGTAATCTTAGGTGTGGATTTCATGATCCGGAATGGATTCACACTAGATTTTAAAAGCCGAGTACTGAAATATGCGAACACCGAAATACCGTTATTTATAGGTGATGATAAGTATGGAGTTGTTAAACAAGCCATTGTATCGAGACGGACAAAAATCGCACCCAAGTCAGAGGCAGTTATACAGGCCAAAATGGGTGGAGATGTTGGGAAGCATAAGAGCCGAATCGTACCAGAAAAAGTAGTGAATATTTCAAATACCGTTGATACCATAGAGAAAAAGAAGGTAAGGTGCCAGAGAATCTCAGCAATTGTAAACTGTGAGAGGCAACCGCGAGTCGCGAAAAGCAAGATACGAGCTAATAAAAAGGTACCCGGCGATCTAGCGAAAGAATGGTCTAAAGAGTCATCTACAGTACTTCCATGCAGCAATTGTATACCTAAAAACGAGGACAGTTGAATGAAATTCATGGAAACAGCAGAAATCGTACGCAACTGATGAGTGATAAAAGGAAAGCGAGATATGATGTACGAGTAAACTCTAAGGGATTTCAGGAAGGGCAACTAGTTATGCTTCATAATCCACAAAGGAAAAGTGGATTATCGCCAAAACTGCAAACACACTGGGAAGGACCTTATAAGGTGATAAATCGGATCAACGATGTTAGATACCGCATCCAGTGGACGAGAAATGTCAGGAGCAAAATTAAAGTCGTTCATTTAGAGAGGCTATCTCCTTATAAAGGTTGCAGTACTATCCTTGTTCGGGACGAACAAGTTTAAGCGGAGGGCAGTGAAACGTGATAGCTCAGTGAAAAGGGATTGCATACTTTTAGGATCCCATCTGGAGAATGAGTGCCCCCTGTGAGTCAAGATGCGAACTATTCGAATAAAAGCTTATTCAAGAACCATCTGTCGGTAATATCAAAAAGAATATTCTCGACTTCTGTCGAAGAGGATAGAAGCTTCTAGAATATACGAGAATAGCGTGGAAGTTTCTACACCAACCATTCGAAAACTATAAAAGCGACAAGACTGTTGAAAGTCGAAGACAGTAGATCAGAGACCGTAAAAGTGTGTGCATCTAGCATTATAATCAAAGCAGCAGTATTTGTAATTGTGCAAAGTGATGAAATTCATTATTAAATAAAGTGATGAAATTACTTATTAAATAAAGTGTTAAATAAAGTGCAAATCATAACTAAGTAAACTTTAAGCCTAATATTAAATGTGTAAATAGCAATAATTAAATAAAGCTAATTATTTTAATTTAACCAGCGATTGTTTGATTACTACACAATCCAGTGGTACGAGTCCGAGTACAGAGAGTTAGAGAAATTGGTAGGAGGGCAATTTTGTAACAGAGTAAATTGTCAAGAGGGCAATTTCGTAACAATATGTTATTGACGTCATTTGTGTATCTGAAACATGGTTCACTGATGGAGTGACGGACTCTTTTGTGGGGTTGAAAGGCTACAAATTGTTTAGAAATGACAAGAGTAGGTAAAAAAAGGGGGCTATTTACTGCAGATGCCACCTAGACTGCCAGCTTGTAAAAATACACAGCGGATCTGATAATTTGTATTAATGTATATGACAATGATACTAGCATAAGGATACAGGTGTATTTAATCCTATTAAATCTAGAAGTGTCGAGCCATTCTTCTCTGAATCGTCTACCGAGCTAATAGATTATGATTATTATGTAGTATGTGGTGATTTCAATGTTAATCTTCTTATTAATGACTATTCTATTGCATCTGCTGGTCTTTCAGTTGTCAACAATGATTTTCCTACTCGCTTTGGGAATAATGTTAATCCCAGTTTACTTGATCTCTTTTTTGCTTCGGTTGTATCTACTGTGTTACTATTTAATCAAATTTCGTTCATATCAGAATATGATTTAATTTTTGCTGTTTAGATAAAACTTTGAGCCAAAACCCTATTCCGACATCAATTTCCTTTCGTGATTACAACTCTGTGAATCTGAACAGGTTATATAGTGCAATGTCCTCTATTGATTGAAATGATTGTTGGTACTGTAGCACTGTCGACGATAAATTACAAATAATTGTAAATAAAATACAGTCAATGTTTCAAGAGCATGTACCTCTACGTTCCATTTGTGTTAAAAAAATGCTTGCCCTTGGTATACCAGTCATGTAAAAAGCGCTATTAAAAAACATCATAAGTTTTATAACAAATGGAAAAAGAGTACTCTAGTAGTCATAATTGAAATGTGTTCAAGATAGTCCGCAGTGCAGCTGTATCCATTGTAAGAGATGTTTGTGAAAATAGTACTATTCATCCATATGCCGATGACATCCAAATTTACCTTTTCAGACGTATTGGATGACGTGTGCTGTAGAGTTAATGAGGACCTTGGCAAGATCTAAATCCTCTAAAGTCATATGTCCTATCAATATACATATAAACAAACTACACGTTTTTATGAGATTCCTCCTGTGCGAGTTAATGGGTTCCGTTGGCGATCATTTATAAGGTTTCCAGCTTGAGTTTTCCTGTCAATTCTAGTTTTACTTATGTTAATCATGTAGTTAGAAAAATATATTATACTCTCCGGTATCTAAGAATGTCTGCTAATTTCACTCCCGTTGACACTCGACATCGGCTAGTAGTTCAACTCATTCTCCCAATAATTACATCTTCTGAGTTGATATACAATATACTGAATTCCAACATTAGAAACAGCGTTCAATAATGCTCAGCTTGGAACAAATATATTCTTGGCTGCAGCCTTGATGCTTACTTGAAGGTTTGTAGGCTCAATATACGTACTAGTATAATTTCGTCCAAAAATATTGAATAGGTCGTAAGTTATAAAAATAGTGCGAATGGCTGTAAACATAACCCGCCCAAATGGCTGTAAACATAACCCGCCCATTTTTTGTGTGGTGCCTAAAGTTGGTACCCGGAACCTTCCTGTGAAATTTCGTTTACAAATCTTTAATAGAAATATAGTCATTATTTTTGGTTAATTGTTAGAGTGGCAATATTATGATAGTATCAATATATCGATAGTATCAATATGAGCGTAGGCTGGCTAATTTTAATTTTAGACCCAAAAGTTCCTTATATCAAAAGTTGGCAAGTTTTTCCTCTGATCAGCTTTATAATGACCACATGTTGCATCTTGTAAAATTTCGTCCATAAATCTCTTATAGATCTTAAGATATGAATATTTGTTAATAGTGGGCGTGGCAGTTTTAATATATACCGCCCACATTTCGCATAGTGTTTAGTACGTCACTATTCCATCAATGGGATCGAAGTTATAAAAATTTAAAAAAAATTCGTCATATGGGAGGCGTGGTCTTTGTCCAAATCGGCCAATATAGCAATCTGGTTCTGTATCTTTGTCCAGACTATACCTTTGCAAAGTTTCATTAAGAAAGCTCTAACGGTGTAGAAAAAAATGGCCACAGACGGACAAAATCAAAAATTGTTTGTCTGATCATATACCTACCACTCCTCCTTCTTGAAATTGCAACCCTTCTCAAAAGCACATAATACCTTTTTACCTTTTTTAAAGGTAAAGTGTATAATTATATAAATCAAAAATGTCTATGACTCGACAACCCGCAAAGATCGACTAATAAAGCAAATCATTTTCGACTCAATGTTAGCGAAAAAAGGTATATCTTGCCACTAATTCAACAGGTCAGCTATTATAATAAATACATATTTTATACAGCCTCCGAAATCTGTTACATCACAAGGATCAAATTTATCGCTCTCTCTATTTGCATCTCCTGGTGGAGTAAATCCATTTTGATGAATAGCGAAAAAACATGTGCATGGTAGGAGGATATTTTAATGGTACTTGTTAATTGCATTAACAGTTGATGTGCAAACCTCATTGGGAGGTTATTTAACATTCAATATTTTAATGCATAACATCTTCTTATGCATACAATTAGGCTTGTGTTAAGCAAACCTTGCCAGCTTAACGATGGAACTTCCATTGTTGACAAAAACTCCAATAATATACTACACCAGCGAAGGCATTGCTCTGGATGAAACATGATATCAAGTGCAATACTCTGAAGAACTCAAGTCAAGGCCAGCTTGCAAATTTGTCAATAATGCACATTTCATATTTAAATTCAATAAGACCTAATATATATTTAGACAAATTATATGTAATGTATGTATAGAGAAAAATGAATAAATACCCACGATTGGCACAGCCAAAAGTCACTCAATCAGTAAGAGTTAACTGTGAGTCTTTCATTTTAACTTAGCATTAATTGATTCTCCTTCTCCGACACCAAGGTTTATGTGCCTGTTGTCAAACCCACCATCAACTCGGTACAAGCACCGCTGTTGACATTAGGTCTATCTTTAACGACATCAAGGTTTACGTGCCTGGTGTCAACATTATCATCAACTCAGTACAACAACCGTTGTTGAATTTCGCTGTTAAATTTAGTTTAACAGTACTTGGCATAAATAATCATAAATCTTGCTGGATAATTTGTTAATTTTTAAATGTCACAATATCATAAATTAAAATATTCAAAATCTAAAAAAAAAGTTGAAAGCTGCTAAACAATAGGACTGGGGTGGCACACGCTAGTTGAAGACTCCTCAGCTCGCATGTTAACCATCGTTATCATGAATCAGTGAATAAAGATACTCTCGATAAAGAAAAATTCGAAAACCACGTAATGTATGTGCAGTTGTATACATATATATGTACTTATATATCAAAACAACTTTTTATAGGACGCGTTCTCGAATGTAATGATCCGGACTTAGAACTACGGATAAAAATTAAGCAATGTATGTATATATGTACATATGTATGTATGTATGTATGTATGTATATCTACGTATATATTAAATTATGCAAGTTCCATCATTTGTCTTATCAAGCATTTACTTAATTATTTTTAGTAAAAGGAGTCTCATAAATATAGTAGGATAGAATGAAACGTACAAGAAGACGAAAATTCAAAACCAAAATATGCTGCGTCACGATGACCGACCAAAAGCTGAAACCAGTCTTTGAGTATTGGTAATAGTGGAGAAAGAGTTATTATTATATTATTTACCTATAACATTAAAACAAACAAAAAAATACTAAGTAGAAAGAAAACAAATTTAGAGATAAGAAAGTATTTGAATTAAGCTTTCTTCAGGAAATAAATAAGTAAAAAATAAATACATCCGTCCATATATGTATACAACTTGTTGAATGCTTTTGCTACGTATGAATGAATATAAAACATTTTTTATTTTAATATACCGGTGCTCGTGACAGTGCCACAGGATTAATGCTGTTATTGTCGTAATCCCCAACACTACTTCCAGTTATTTCCATAATCAACAAGTAGCAAAATTAAGTACCTTTTGTAGCCACACAGATTTAGGAAATATATCTGTTTCGGTATCAGAACTTTTAGACCATCAATTAATTGACTACAGATAGTTTCAATCAGAAAAGATGAATGAATGAATTCACTTTTTGAAAGTCATAATAAATATTTAAAAAACTTGGACATGGCTTACAAATTTTAACACATCCAGAAAAGAATCAGAAAACTTTAATTTAATTTTATTCGGTTTCGTACGATCGACTTTCAACAATATTTGCAATTCCTTATTCATTATATTCAGCATACATATATTTTCTTTTCAAATAGCACATCGATTTTTACACATTAAAACACTTTTAAGCACTTACTGGTAATTCCACTTCAATTCAGTAAGTATATTAAAACTAGTTTCTTTAAAAGGTAAAATAGATTAATAGCGATTAAAACCTAAAATTCACTTTGACAGATCATCAACCAATGTCATCCAAACAGAATTGTCAAAATAAAGGAATTAAACGTTTATAGCAATGCCACATAATTAGAAAAATATAATTTTTATAAAAGCAGGAAGACCTTGCCACCACCATTTTCTCTGACATGTCAATACAATTGTTGGGCAATACAGTTGACAAATTCGAAATGCTGTACTATTAACCAATTTCGCATCTTTTCTTTACATTAGCTATGTTTCTTTCTGAGTCTGAAAACAGCAGTCGTTTAAAGTGCCCTACACAATATCGAACATGCTTGACAGTCAAAAAACATCAGTTTTGAATGAGAGTTCGTAGCGGCATATTACCATTAATGTTAGAAGTTCAAACCATCAGTCAAGTTTTGACATTTGTCCAGTAAACATGGAAAATAAGAAAATTTATTGCGCATTATTAATTATGGCACTATTTGGAGAAAAGCATAAACGTAAAAAAGGAGCAAATGGGCAATGCAATCGATTGGCACTAGAAAAGAATATTCACATGTGAATATTTTAAAAGAAATTAGTGACTCTAGATCCCATCTACTTCAAAACCTTTTTTATTATGTAGGGTAAAAATTATAAGTATTTGCTCGTGGCCAAACTCAATTTTTTTTTCCCAAAAAAAAACAATTTTTTTTATATATTTTCATTATATGATTTTGATTTTATGTAACCCTACGTCTCCACGGGCATTTTTTGATGGCATAACATCAGTCAAATTGGATTGCAATGGTTGGCAATATTTTAATGGTGAGCATTGCGATGTTATGCCATTGTCATTTTGAAAATGCCGTCGAGCAATCTAGTTTGCTGTACCACCGCTTGAAACAATTTATACGATGAAGAGGAAAAAAGAAGGAAACCGCAATTGTGGGTGAATCCTTTATTACAAACAATGCAAATGCACAGTCTCCATTCATTTTAGCGTTTTTATTAGTTTAATAGATGCGGTAAAACGAAAATGTCCGACGATGCTTCCACTGTGAGCGTCACGAAAAAATAAAAAAAGGCTGTCAAAATGACAACTGATTGCAACACAGCACGTTGGCAATTTATGGCATAACATATTGCATAACATAAATTGCCAATTTGGAGTCTCCATTGGCAATTTGCTTGAAATTGCCAATGGCATGCCATCAAAAATTGCCCGTGGAGACGTAGGGTTACGAATCATGTAGTATATCTACTAATTCTTTGCTGTAGATTTCCAATTCATCCTGAATCGATTCTTTGAATGTATTTCCAGAAGAATTTAACCAATTTGAAAAAAAGAATTTTCAGTAAGAAACAAAACCATCACTAGCTATTTACCGTTATCAATGAGTGCGCTATAAACCAAAACAAAAACATTGCGGTGGGAATGCGAGCAGCCATAAACATAGTTATCATTCTTTGCTACATCACTCACACACTTCTTCATCACTCTGCACAGATCAATATGCATCTCTGCATATTCTAATACATATATTATGTTACCGCACCACTAGAATGATGCAGTGTGGTGACCACGGCTAGCTCACCGCAATGGTCGTGGTCCTTAACCCGCCACACTGCATCGGGTGGGGCAACACTACAAAAAAAAACTTCAACTCACCAGGTTTCCCAGCATCCTCCGCTACGTCGACAAGCGAGCCCGCCCCATATTGACCGCCTTAGCCTAACATTTTTAACATAAAATTAAACATAACTACACATTTTACTTAAATGAATAACATACATATACTCGAGTACTTAATAACTTAAATAAATATTTACTTATCTCTAGGGGCGGGCGGCAGCCTCCTTTTTCCTTCCCGACCTCTGCTACACGACCTTTAAATATGAGCGAGCTCAACTCGAAAAAGCAGCTTAATTACGATTATAACTCATGGAGCATATAATTTATACCACAAATAACGATTCTGTGCAATTTGCGTGGCGAATTATAACTCAAAGAAACGATATTATTCGAGGCCAACGAAATTTGACCTACACTGACCGTGCCACTAATACAGAGGACGTCCACGTTCTGCTCTGCTTTGAATCTTTATTTTTGAAAATAACTTTCACTTCATTTATTATAAGAATAGAAACACTATTTTTACACTATTGTAGTTATGCTGCGACAATTTTTCTATTGATTCAACTAAAATACGCTACTAACAAACAATCACCGGACCACGGACGAGACGACTCTCTCTGCCAATACCACCGACACGAACTAAAAAACATCCTATCTTCATTTTCCTCGGCCTCTTCCGCTATTCCATCAGTGACCGCTCCAGCGGTCGAGGCGGTCAGTCACCTTTTTTTCAAATTTCTACCATTCTGAGGCAGCGCCATCTGTACCTCAGAATCTGGTAGGTTTCAGCCTGGCCGCATTCACCAGCAAAGCGGACAAGTGGAAGGAACAACAGAAGGAGGGGAGCAAAACAACCCTACACACGGTGGACGCCAAAACAACGATCGCAACAAAACACACGGGTTGCCAGGAGCACTATAAACTCCGCCGGAACACGGATGGAAGCGTCGATCAGCACTTAATGCTCTACCCTGAGCTAGCCGGGCAACTATACCTACATAAACCTAAACATATAAACTAATAATACTTCCTTTACAGAACCACCACACTGAGGAAGATTACGGATCCCAACACCTAATTGCACGGTAATTATTCACAACACAAAATTTCCTAATCTAACTCTATACTTATTTTGTCTTCCCAGCCATTCGACTCGAAGAATCACCTTCACCACTCTACTCACTAATAAACGCTAACCTATACACCTATCCTCTACCGTATAAACAGGAACATTTTTATTTATTTTACCTTAAAAAAAAAACACATAGTAATCAATTCTAATTTCAGATTTTTAACTCAGATTACCTCTAGACCAACGAAGCTGATTTTGGGAGTAAGTTCTTTTATATGTATTATATAATCCATAATTCCCTATGATTAACTTTCCTCCACCTCCTTACTAACTATTGCTACTTCACGTACCACAGGCGCCAACGTGAGCTACGCCCACAACCCCGAGATTAAGAGTCGCGTGCTCTTCACGGTTTAGATTCTTAGCGTGGAATAATCCCAACATCTCCCCACGCAAATTTTCCAGTAGGTCCTAGAAGTGCCACAAGGCCTTCACCAATTTAACCTATGGTTTTAACCCTTTCTAACCACTTCCCCCTATCGAACACAAGATTCTGCAACCCAAAAACGCGATCTACTGCTCCTCGCAATTTCTTAATAATTCGAATATAATTTAAGTTTTTGCCAGTACAATTGCTTCTGTCGAAGTATGTCGGCTGATCTGTAAGTAGTACAGTTGGACAAACAGTTGCAATCAATTTAGGTTCATTCCCTATATTCACATCATTTCTATATGATGCCCCTTCGGAATGTTTTGTCTTTGATCCATTCGATGGTATACTGCTTTTATCTGCTGCAACAGCACCATTACTGTCTGAAACTAAAGATAAAGATCTACCAGCAGATTTTATGGAGTCACTTTGACTAGTGGTTTCTGTACTCTGTTCACTATGGTCACTAAGGCTCATATTTTGTGAGAGGGGAGCTCCTACTAAATCGTTAACAAACATATCTATTGAGTCCAAAGAAGATAAATTTTCGCAACTATTTCTTAATTTTGCGTTACACGCTTCAGACATAATACTACCATCAACAGAATTATCGTCTAACAATATCTCAAAAATATCTTGATCTATTGAGGCCAAGTCCTCATCGTCCTGACTTGTTGGTATATTGTCCAAAACTTCCTCTTCACAACTTAAATTATAAATGGTAGTACTTTCCTCTTCAAAACTAACATGTGAGTTGCCACTTCCCCTAACTTCTTCCCAGTTTTCAACTACTTTATTTTGTGGCTCCTTATCCAACTCTGCAGCTGCTAGGCTACTTTCCTGCGCCGGTGATTGCTGCATGGGTCTCATTGCATCACTAATGAGCTTCATCAGCTCTAAATGGTTCGCACGGACCGTTTCCCTTATCTTTCCAAACTCCACCTTCATCGCCGCCCGATAACTATTTTCACTCTCTAATATCAATAAGTTCACGGCTGACCGATATTGACTTGGTAGTGCTGATGGCCTAGCGCCGTATTCCCCGTATTCCGCTGACATGTTTACTTTAAAAAAAACCAACTAACTTCTAACAACAAAAAAATAACATAATACCTATAAATATGCCTGGAGATCTACCAATGCCACCCTATACCCCAAAAGAATAATATATTTATATAAAAATTTCTAAAAATTACCAGCCTGTACAACCAAATATAAACAAAAACTGTAAACTTTTAAGTTATGCTTAAGGCCCATGATGCCATAGCTATATTCAAAATTAGCTTAAATTTTAATTTTAAGTTAATATATAATAATACTAATAATATATAAAATTTATATTTATTATATAGCCAAACTAAATATTTACCAACAAAAAAAACTATAATATTTTTTTTTAATCCAAATTAATGTTCAAATGGGTGGGGCTCCCTTGTCTTCAATCCATCGGAGGACTGTTTCTTTTACCTGGCGAGTTGTCATTTTTCTTTTTTTTTTTTTTATTAAAATTTTCCTTTACTTCTACTGAGACTCCGCCTCTCAGCTATCTCATCAGTGCTACGATGATCTGTTCAACAGACCACGGCCACGATGAGGTAGCCGGCTTCATCTCACATTTAGCCTCCCCCTCTTGTCGCTGCAGTTGGCGTTACGCATTGGCACGTCAAGTCAGCGGCAAGAGTGGAGCACATTAACTACACATCAAAACTAAACTACACAATGCTTCAGTACAACGTCACAATACATTAAAAGGAAAATTTTAATTTATATTTCTATTATTTTTAAATTGGGCGCCATTAATGTTACCGCACCACTAGAATGATGCAGTGTGGTGACCACGGCTAGCTCACCGCAATGGTCGTGGTCCTTAACCCGCCACACTGCATCGGGTGGGGCAACACTACAAAAAAAAACTTCAACTCACCAGGTTTCCCAGCATCCTCCGCTACGTCGACAAGCGAGCCCGCCCCATATTGACCGCCTTAGCCTAACATTTTTAACATAAAATTAAACATAACTACACATTTTACTTAAATGAATAACATACATATACTCGAGTACTTAATAACTTAAATAAATATTTACTTATCTCTAGGGGCGGGCGGCAGCCTCCTTTTTCCTTCCCGACCTCTGCTACACGACCTTTAAATATGAGCGAGCTCAACTCGAAAAAGCAGCTTAATTACGATTATAACTCATGGAGCATATAATTTATACCACAAATAACGATTCTGTGCAATTTGCGTGGCGAATTATAACTCAAAGAAACGATATTATTCGAGGCCAACGAAATTTGACCTACACTGACCGTGCCACTAATACAGAGGACGTCCACGTTCTGCTCTGCTTTGAATCTTTATTTTTGAAAATAACTTTCACTTCATTTATTATAAGAATAGAAACACTATTTTTACACTATTGTAGTTATGCTGCGACAATTTTTCTATTGATTCAACTAAAATACGCTACTAACAAACAATCACCGGACCACGGACGAGACGACTCTCTCTGCCAATACCACCGACACGAACTAAAAAACATCCTATCTTCATTTTCCTCGGCCTCTTCCGCTATTCCATCAGTGACCGCTCCAGCGGTCGAGGCGGTCAGTCACCTTTTTTTCAAATTTCTACCATTCTGAGGCAGCGCCATCTGTACCTCAGAATCTGGTAGGTTTCAGCCTGGCCGCATTCACCAGCAAAGCGGACAAGTGGAAGGAACAACAGAAGGAGGGGAGCAAAACAACCCTACACACGGTGGACGCCAAAACAACGATCGCAACAATTATTCAAGTTTTTCACGCGAAGGTCGAGTGCGATTTTCGAATGTGAAAACAACAATTTACGAAGCAAACTAAAGAAAACACCGCGAACGCGTATGCTTTAGTATGTTAGAAGCTCAAACACAGCAATACTCGAATTGACAACGGTATGGTAAATACTCATACAAAATGAAATGCGGTGGCGATTATACCGCAGCCACTTTTTAGGCAAATATACTTAGAGTCATAAAAATAGACACTCGTGCAGTTCTCTGTCATGTACTCTGAACATGTTATGCCCTAGAGACAACGTTGCATTTCATAACAACATATCAATTTGTACAAAAAATCGTTATCTGCATCCATTTACACTCTGCAAATATCGGTGTCCAATGAGTTTTTTTACTATTGGCAATTTTGTGTTAGCTGCTTACGGGTTTTCGTCGTTTCATTTGCAATAAAAAAATATATATATGGATATGAAAAAACTGCATTCGGATTTGAATAGTAAGCTTGAAGAGAAAACGCAATGAAAAGAATCAGGAAGATACTGCCCGTCCAATCTGGAGAAGACCGTAGATAAGGATAAATGTTATATATTATATAAATCAAAATAGGCGTACAATATTATTTAGAAATTTAATTTCAAATAAAATTATGTATGTTATTTATATATAGAATAATAATGTAGTTATAATTACCAAACCATGTTATGCTGCGTACACACGAGACAAGAGTTGCTGCAACCAAGGCATGTTGCTTCGATGGTTGCCTCGTGTGTAGCTTAGTTGCTCGTTGAAATTCGTGTTGCAGCAACCGTTGCCTGAAATATCAAAATATTTTGATATTTTTTGATTTTTGCCGCAACGGTTGTCTGTATTGCTGTTTACTGCTTTTACTTGCTTAGTTCGTTGTAAACAAGCATGCTGAGAAGTTGTTTTTGCTTTTCGCGGAGTGAAGCAAAATATGAAAACAGCGAATTTTGAAGCATACTTAAATGGCAACTGAAAACAAATTAAAATTGGTTAAATATTCGAATGTTTCTTCGTCCATCGTCATATAATTTCATAAGTGTTTTAGGTCATTTTCTTTAAATTCCTTCAACAATATATAATTTGAAGATTCTTCTTTCTTGAAAAGCAAATTTTTTAACTACATTCTTCTTTTCTTTTTTTGTCAAAAACAATAATTGCATAATAATTCCCTTAGTACGTCACTCATTTCGAAAATTTGCCTATCTTCCGCGTAGGTCCGTTCGATTACATAATACACACAGTAATGCAGGGTAATGCGGGTCCGCTTGTCTGGTAGGAGCAAGAAGGACGTTGGGCTAAAATGGAATAGTAAAAAAAGGTGAGTTAAACTTTGCAAGGAGAAAATATATGTAAGCAGAAGTTTCTGGCTGCACAACAGAACAATAAAAGTGATTTTTTGCGGAATGTTATGAACAGAATTGAAGAAATATTCAGTGTCTTAGCAAATTTTAGTTAATTCAGAATTGATCCAGCACAAACTTTGACTTCCTAATATCTTCCAAAATCAACGTAACTAATGAGTACCTTTGGTGGAATGGTTTAAGGGTTGGTTTAGAAATTTTGTGGCTGAGGGTTGTTTTTAAATATATTTTTTTTAAATTAGGAAATTAACAATCTTATATTTAAATAATAATAAGAGTATTTTACTATTTTCCATAAATTAACCAGTATTATATGATTTTCCTCGACCTAAACTAAAGAAAAATTATTTCAATTATAGAAGAAGAACCAGTGGAGTATTAGGCGCATTAAATTCGTAACTTGTATCGAGCTCGTTTGTGCGAATAAAACAGCAAACGAGTAAGTAGTATACTTGGCAGCACTGTTGCAACTGTTTTTTTAAATATTACTTTTTAATATTTTTTATACAAACTCATCATTTGAATATAATTTAAATCCAAAATAATATTAAAATTCACAAAACTAAATCCAAAGATTAATTTACAAAACTAAATCCAAAGATTAACATACAAGCAGCTCTAAACAATTGTGGTGGAGGCGTGTAGGCAATTTGAAATTAAAGAGTAATTTCAGTTTCCAATTGAATATTAGGCGCAATTGATTCGTGACTTGTATAGAGCTCGTATCGAGTTGTGCGAATAAAACAGCACACGAGTAAGTGGAATACATGGCAGCACTGCTTCAACTGTTTTTTAAAAACATTTACTTTCTTTATATTTTTATGCAAACTAATCATCTGAATATAATTTAAATCAACACAATAATAATATTAAATATCAAAAAACAAAGTCCAAAGATTAATTTTAGCTTTCTTTCTTAATTTAATCAGCTAAAATATAAAAAAAAATTCTAGGAAATTTGTATAGGTAATTTTTAATCTCATTGATTTTGAAGCAATTTTCAATTTGGAAGCACTTTCTAACGTGGATAGAAAAATCGAATTTTCTGTCTGCTCCGAAGAAATTTGACACTTTTGAACGCTTTTTTCGATTTCGTTGCGATACACGAAGAGCAGTCGAGCATAGAATAATATAAGCTCAGGTTACCAAATCCTTCCAAATCGAGTGTTTGCTCTATTTGCTCTTTCGAATGGCGGCCATACTATGGTGAAAAAGTAAAATTTGCTATAGCTGACGCTAAAGCTGGGATTAGCATTTCGAGTTTCGTTGTTTAAAAATCAAAAAGTAGTTTGAATTTGAAAGTGGTTATATATATTGAAGAGTATTTGTATATTTTTAAAATGAAATAAAATCGAGTTCGATTTAGTATAAAGATAAACTGAATGATAAGCGTTTATTAAAAAGAATTCTTTAAATTAAAAGAGATACGGAAGCGGTACTCGAGCGTCTGTCCGGTTCTAGCGCAGCGAAAAAAAGGAAAAGTGAAAGAGACCGGAAACGCAAAGTCCGATATTCGGCAGCCAACACAGGCTAGTTCCGCTTGCAATGAACACAATGTGCGACAGCGACAGCGCGTCAAAAGATAGCGCGAGGAACCAGCACCTGCTTGCGATGCCGTACGCGGCAATCAGATGGATATAGTGATGTCGCCACAGGCACTCCTCACCAGTGCTCGGCGCAGGGGGCGCGGAGAACGATACCCGCATTGTCGGTTGCTTGATTAGGTATACATGTAAATGGCAGAACTTGTCGTCTGTCACTCCGAAGCTCTGTAACTCGGCGCGATTGTGGCGATGGTCCTTCGCGCGGTGGCATGGTTGGCATTCACGGGCCTACCGGCGCGGGTCCTTGCGCATGCTTGGCCAGAAGTATTTCCCCACCAGTAGTGTACGATGCCAAACGCCCCTCGACGCAGGTTGGGTGGCAAGTAGGGCCGTGTCGCCCCATCGGTAACCAGATAGTAGAACTCGCTGTCGTTGAAAACGAGACGGTCCAGTTGGATACGCAGATTCTCCAGGAGGTGAAGCAGCTCTAAGTCAGAGGCTTGTTCCAGGCTGATGGTGGAATCGTCGAGAATGGACGGCATCGAGACCATGCAGGTTCGCGAGAGTGCATCTGCAACAACGTTGTCTCCCCCAGGAATGTAAACGAATCGAGCGTTAAACTGCAGGATGTAGTCTAGATGACGGCTTTGCCTTGTCTGTCCTCGAAAACGAGCGGCTTATGGTCCGTGTGAATCGTGTGTCAGAGTTCTCTTGAAATGTCCGACTGCGGCATACGCCGCTAGTAACTCCATGTCATAAGCGCTGTAACGAGTTTCCGGTGGATTCAGCTTCCTTGAGAAAAAACTTAGAGGCTTCCAGGTCCCATCGGCCTGTTCCTGGTTGAGTGCCGCGCCGAAAGCGGTGCTTGATGCATCGGTGTAGAGCGTAATTGGCGCAGTAGGCGAGAGAAATGCTGAATCTGTAGCCACTGCGATACTCGCCTTGCACCGCTGGAATGCCTGCTCCGTTTGCGTCGTCCAGCTGATCGCCACCTTCTTCTTCGAATTGTGTTTCAGAAGTTCGTTGAGCGAGGCCTGTAGTTCCGCTGTATGCGGTATACAATGGCGGTAGAAGTTGAGCATACCCACAAAACGTCTGAGCTGGGTAGAGTCTGCCGGATTTGGAAAGGCGTCGATCGCCTCGTTCTTTGGGAGCGGGGCTTAAATCCCTCTTTGGAGACCCGATACCCAGCAAAGATAACCTCCTGAGCACCGAGTTGACTCAGATGCGATGAGCAGGTCGTCTACGTAACCCCTCACCAAGGGGATTTTCCTCAGCAGATGATTAATTACCCGCTGTAGCGATTGCGCGGAGTTACGCAGGCCTAATGGCATACCCACGAACTCGATGAGGCCGAATGGTGTTGTGACAGCCGTTTTCGGGATGTCAGCTTTGGCAACCGGGATTTGGTAGAAGGCTTTCTGCAGGCCGATTACAGAGAAGACTTTTCCCCGGCTCTCCTGGATCAGGTCCTCTATGATCGACAATGGGTACCGATCTGGCAAGGTGCACGCGTTGAGGCGTGGTACCATGTGCAGCGGACTAGCCCACGGGATCGATGATGGGTGTACCACCCCCTTGTCGAGGCGGTCAGCGAACTCTTCTTTGGCTGCAGCAAGTCGTTCACCGATCAGTCTACGGGGGCGCTCGAAAACGGCAGGGCCCTCAGTGACGCTAAGTGTTGTACTGGCAAGTCTGGTACCGTGGCTATGACCCCTGCTGGTGAAGCGAGTTGCGGGTAGCGCTGGACGAGCTTTCTATATCGGTCGCCATATGGTCCCACAGGTGCATCAATGCGAGCCACTGTGAAGATGCCACAGATGTGTGCTGAGTCAATGCGGCCTGTTGTTGGTGAGAGGGTCCACGATGCGTCGTCCCCTCAGGTCTACCAAGAGTCCATAGTCTGCCAGGAAGTCCGTTCACAGTATAGCTGTTTGGAGGGTGGTCGGCATAACTGCGCCGCGGCTCCGTACTTACGGTGATACCAACATTGGCAGGGCGTTGTGGAGCGATCGCGGTGCCGGCTTGGGCTGCGGGAATCAGCCCGACCCTTCTGAATTGGGGGCGTAATCTTACGCAGCAGCTCCTGGTTCTCCCGCGTTAACGCCACAAGCTGAGCCACTGACTGACGCAACGCGGCAAGCTCTGTGTGCACGGAATTATCCTTCGAATCATGCGTCGATTTAGTACCGAGAGCGGGGTCTCGGAGACGAAAGCGGAGGTGACGTAGCTGCCACCGTAGGTCCATTGTCGGTCAATTCGTCGGCCACTGCGGCGAGCTCCTTCAAGCTGGTGCCTTTCAAAATTTTAAGCAGTCGGCAAGTTGGCGGTGGTAGCAAGTCAAGCCACTTAACGCGGATGACGTCATCCGACGCGCGGTCTCCCGCTAGAACCGGCATCTGTCGAAGGAGCTGTGATGGCTTTTTGTCCCCCAACTCGAGCTGAGTCAGCAGCTTGTTCATCTGCCGTTCTGCAGAATCAGTCAGGCGATGGAGGATAGCCGGTTTTTATTTTGCGTCGTACTCACCCGCCACAGGCACCGTGAGGAGTAGATCGGCGACCTCAGATATGGTCTCCGAATCGAGCGCGGAAACCACCAGGTTATAGCGGTCGTTGTCATTTGTCACATTATGCACCTGGATGGCCGCCACGATTTGGAAGAACCAAAGCTCTGGGTTACCCCGCCAAAAGGGCGATAGCCGGGAATTGTTCACGACTTCGATGGTATGCGGTGGTGGGAGGGGGGTGTAGCACGGTTCGACACCTCGTTGCAGCAACTGTGGCGTGGGTTGCGGTGGTGGCGCGGGCAGTGCTTGCTGTAGCTGTTGTTGATTCCATTGCTGGCGCTCCACCGATTTAGGCGATACAGGTATGGATTGCCGGGGCGAATGTACCATTTTACAGCTCGTGCGCTGATCGTATATTATACCCATCTGGGTGGGGCGAATGCGTTTTCAAATCACGACGGGGTCAACAATTTGGCTGTTTGCTCGGTTATAGCGTTACCAATCAATATAATAATATACAAACAGAATATAATACGATTAAATTTGATATTAATAATATAAAATGTATTACGATGTCTTAAATCAGAAAAGATGCCATTGCGGTACTCGTGCGTCCGTCCAGTTCCATCGCTGCGAAAGAAGAGAAAAAAACGAAGAGGCCAGAAACATAAAGTCCGATATTCGGCAGCCAACACAAGATAGTTCCGCTTGCCATGAACACACTGTGCGGCAGCGACAGACCGTCAATAGATGGTCCGTGGCAGCGTTGATTTAGTTTATCAAATTAATTTTTTTACTTAAACGCAACTGCAATATTTCGATTTGTGGATCTTGAGGGTTCATTAATAATGAGAAATTATAAAAAAATGTAAGTTTTCAGTTATTTTGAGAAGTTAAGTGAATTGAGGAATAGAGTTAAAGGGGGGTGGACTGTATTTTTACCACTACATACATCAATTTTAAAACCTCCTCACACTAGCAGAACTCGCACAAATCCATTCATATCAAGTGTCTATTCTATATGTTCTTTGGCTTTACTCTGGTTTCTAAAATAGTGTCTCAACTAGCTATAATTCATGGCAACGTTATATATATATATATATATATATATTGTTACGAAATTGCCCTCTTGACAATTTACTCTGTTACAAAATTGCCCTCCTGACAATTCCTCTAACTCTCTGTACTCGGACTCGTACCACTGGATTGTGTAGTAATCAAACAATCGCTGGTTAAATTAAAATAATTAGCTTTATTTAATTATTGCTATTTACACATTTAATATTAGGCTTAAAGTTTACTTAGTTATTATTTGCACTTTATTTCACAAACCATTAGTCACTTTATTTAATAAGTAATTTCATCACTTTATTTAATAATGAATTTCATCACTTTGCAAAATTACAAATACTGCTAATACTGCTGCTTAGATTAAAATGCCTGATGTATACACTTTTACGATCTCTGATCGACTGTCCTCGACTTTGAACAGTCTTGTCGCTTTTATAGTTTTCGAAAGGTTGGAGAAGAGAATTCTACGCCATTCTCGTATTTTCTAGAATTTTCGATCCATTTCGACAGAAGTTGAGAATATTCTTTTTGATATTACCGACAGATGGTTCTTGAATAAGCTTTTATTCGAATAGTTCGCATCTTGACTCACAGGGGGCACTCACTCTCCAGATGGGATCCTAAAAGTATGCAATCCCTTTTCACTGAGCTATCACGTTTCAATATATATATTGTTACGAAATTGCCCTCTTGACAATTTACTCTGTTACAAAATTGCCCTCCGGACAATTTACTCTGTTACAAAATTGCCCTCCTGACAATTTCTCTAACTATCTGCCCTCGGACTCGTACCACTGGATTGTGTAGTAATCAAACAATCGCCGGTTAAATTAAAATAATTAGCTTTATTTAATTATTACTATTTACACATTTAATATTAGGCTTAAAGTTTACTTAGTTATTATTTGCACTTTATTTCACAAACCATTAGTCACTTTATTTAATAAGTAATTTCATCACTTTATTTAATAATGAATTTCATCACTTTGCAAAATTACAAATACTGCTAACACTGCTGCTTAGATTAAAATGCCTGATGTATACACTTTTACGATCTCTGATCTACTGTATTCCACTTTGAACAGTCTTGTCGCTTTTATAGTTTTCGAATGGTTGGAGTCGAAAATTCTACGCTATTCTCGTATTTTCTAGAAGCTTCTATCCACTTCGACAGAAGTCGAGAATATTCTTTTTGATATTACCGACGGATGGTTCTTGAATAAGCTTTTATTCGAATAGTTCGCATCTTGACTCACAGGGGGCACTCATTCTCCAGATGGGATCCTAAAAGTATGCAATCCCTTTTCACTGAGCTATCACGTTTCACTGCCCTCCGCTTAAACTTGTTCGTCCCGAACAAGGATAGTACTGCAACCTTTATAAGGAGATAACCTCTCTAAATGAACGACTTTCATTTTGCTCCTGGCATTTCTCGCCAACTGGATGCGGTATACTACATCGTTGAGCCGCTTTATCACCTTATAAGGGCCTTCCCAGTGTGTTTGCAGTTTTGGCGATAATCCCTTTTTCCTTTGCGGATTATGAAGCATAACTAGCTGCCCTTCCTGAAATCCCTTGGAGTTTGCTCGTAGATCATATCTGGCTTTCATTTGATCACTCATCAGTTGTGTGCGCTTTCTGATGGTTCCATGAATTTCATTCAGCTGTCTTCGTTTGTCAGCTACATAACTGCTACATGAATCTTCCGTAGATGAGTAGGCACCGAATTTCAGATCTGCAGGCAATCTTATGTCACAACCGAAAATAGCCTTAGCTGGTGTTGTAGATGTTGTATCGTGAGTTGCCGATCGGTATGCCATTAAGAAGAGGGGTATGTGTTGGTCCCAATTTTTCTGGTTTCTGTCCACAACTTTTCTTAGGTGTTCCTCAAGCGTACGATTAAATCTTTCAACCATTCCATCGTTTTGTGGGTGCAAAGGGGTTGTACGAGTTTTGCGTATGCCCATCAATTCACTCATTTCCCTGAATATTGTTGACTCGAAATTTCTGCCTTGATCCGAGTGCAACTTGAGGGGAGCTCCGAATCTGCAGACCCAATTATTGATAAATGCATCTGCAACGGTCTTAGCTTCTTGATCGGGAATGGGGTACACTTCTGGCCATTTACTAAAATAGTCGATTACGACGAGAACATATTTGTTGCCGGAATCACTAATTGGAAACGGACCTGCTATGTCCATTGCAATACGCTCAAATGGCGCTCCCACGTTGTATAAATGCATCTTCCCCTGGCTGCGACGGCTCGGTCCCTTGGCAGCTGTACACTTTTCACAAGCACTAATCCAGTCAACTACCGATTGCTGGCAACCAACCCAATAAAATCGTGTTTTAATTTTCTCGACTGTTTTTGTTATTCCCAAATGCCCTCCGCTTGGCCCACTATGGTATTCCTTGAGAATTTCGCTTATTCTTGCCTTGGGTACCACAATCAAGTTCTTCGTGGTTTTTCCATCTTCGCTCTCCCACAGGCGGAATAGGCATCCATCTTGCAGCTTTAAGCTATTCCATTGAGCCCAATATGCTTTAGTTATGGGGCTTTCAGTCGAGATTTCGTTCCAATCAGGCCGTTTTCCTTCATTCTTACTTGATACGATTTTTGCCAAATCTGGGTCATTTCGTTGTTCTTCTTTTATCTTTTCCGCTGTCCATTCATCGTCTGGTAAAACAGCCATTAAGCGCACATCGACTACTCCTTCTTTCCCTTCAGCTTTAGAACAGTGCTTACATTCCATACTGCAAGGACGTCGTGATAGTGCATCAGCATTCCCGTGGTTTCCGCCTCTGCGATGTTCTATTGTGAAATCGTAGCTTTGGAGTCTCTCAATCCATCTCGCAACCTGACCTTCGGGATTTTTGAACTGTAATAGCCAGCGCAGAGCAGCGTGATCCGTTCTCAACAAGAACTTTTGTCCATACAGGTACTTGTTAAAGTGCTTCACGCACTGCATAACCGCCAAAAGTTCTCTCCGTGTTACACAGTAATTTCGCTCTGGCTTTGATAAGATCTTACTGAAGTAGGCTATTTCTCTTTCATGTCCGTCAATAACTTGCGACAGGACACCTCCAATCCCGAATCCACTTGCATCTGTATCCAAAATAAATTTTTCGCCAGGTATTGGATACGCAAGGATCGGAGCTGTACACAATAGCTCTTTCAATCTGTTGAATGCCTTCTCCTGTTCGCTTTTCCACTCAAATATACAATTTTTCCTCGTTAATGCATGCAGACTACCAGCCACGTCCGCAAAGCCTGGAACAAAGCGTCTGTAATAGGTGCAAATACCCAAGAAGCTGCGTAGCTCATGCAAGCTAGTTGGTCTTGGCCACTCCCTTACTGAGTCTATCTTATCTGGATCTGTGTGTACTCCTTCAGGTGTGACTTTATGTCCAAGGTACTTGACTTCTTTCTTGAAGAACGAGCATTTCTTTGCGCTCAGCTTCAACCCTGAAGCTCCTAATCGCATCAATACTTCTTCCAAATTCTTCAAGTGGTCCTCGAAGTCCTTTCCCATAACGATGATGTCATCTAAGTACACCAGACACGTTTTCCAGTGAAGACCCTTTAGCACATGTTCCATTAAGCGTTCAAATGTAGCTGGAGCATTACACAGTCCGAATGGCATCACCAAAAATTGCCATAGTCCATCACCGGCACTGAATGCTGTCTTTTCCTTGTCTTGTTCGTCTACTGCCACTTGCCAATATCCGCTTTGTAAATCCAGCGTTGAGAACCAATTTGAACCAGAAAGTGTGTCCAACGTATCGTCGATTCGAGGTAATGGATAACTATCTTTCTTCGTTACCTCATTTAGTTTACGATAATCTACACAGAAACGTGTGGAGCCATCCTTCTTCTTGACTAATACCACTGGAGAACTCCAGGGGCTCGCTGATGGCTCTATGACGTTGTTCTGATGCATTTCCTTCAGCAATACATTCACCTCTTCTCTCTTTGCCAGAGGTACTCTTCTTGACGCTTGACGAATGGGTTTGGCATCACCAGTGTTGATTGTGTGTTTCACCATCTTTGTTCTGCCTTCGTTTTTACCCTTTTCAGCAAATACTGACCAATGTCTTGCCAAAAGTTGGCTGGCAGTCTTCCTCTGCTCTGTGGATAAGTCCATTCTTTCGTGAGATCGTGGAGTACCTTTTTATCAGCTGATATCTTCATTTTTGTGTCTTGCGGCTGGCTTTCACAGTTAACAATTGCCGAAATTGCCCGGCAATTTCCAATTATCTGTCCTTTCTCTATGGTTTTAGCGGAATTTGCAAGATTGACTACTCTTACTGGCACTATTCTGTTCTGCTGTTCTTCTACGAGGGTTTTTCCAATGATGATGTCATCCAGTACAAATTTTTCATCCGTCTCCACAACCCACAACTTGTTCTTCTCCACATCTCCGTCCATTTTGGCCCATATGACTGCCTCTGACTTTGCTGGGATTTTTGTCCGCCGCGATACAATGGCTTGTCGGATACCTCCATACTTATCCTCACCAACGGATAACGGTATTTCGGTGTTCGCATACTTCAACATTCGGCATTTCAAATCTAGGGTGAATCCATTCCGAATCATAAAATCCACACCTAAGATTAATTCGTCCACAATATCCGCAACTACAAACTCGTGCGTCACTGTTGTGGTGCCGATAGTTATTTTCCGTGTAACTTTTCCCAGTACCGGCGCATCATCTCCAGTTGCCGTACGCAATCTTATTCCCAGAAGCGGCTCGATTCCCCGAACGAGATCCCTTCTAATTATGGAATGTGATGCACCCGTATCCAATGTTACCACGATTTTTCTTCCATTTACTACGCTGTCGACAGTTAGGCTGTTGATTTTCCGTGCCATCTGAGAAACGAAGATTCTGGGGCTACATGTTGTGGGAGTCAGATCAAGCCCCTCGAGACTGACTCCATCTAGTTTGTCGACGGCTTTTCAACGTTTTCTGATTCCCTACTTTGGAATCTGACTTGCTTTGGAGGTCTTACCGGTGAGCGTGATCTAGAACGTTTCCGTCTCGATTGGCAATTACGGGCCATGTGTCCGACCTCTCCGCAGGTGAAGCATTTGCCCGTGAAACTTTGGCCGCTTTCGACTTGTACCTGACGGGCTCTGTATACTGGCTGGCACACCAAGGCTGCTGTCTCTGAAGTTAAAGCGCTAGCTACTGTCTCCATATATGTAGCTTTCGGATTAGTTATTGCAGAACGCTTTATCTCCGCATCGCGAATGCCATATACAAAGGTGTCCATCATACACCTCTCAGTGATCTCTCCTGGGTAGGCAAGATGAGCCAACCGCTCCACTTCCGCCGCAAACTGTTGTAGAGACTCACCACTCTTCTGTACCCGTGTTCGTAGCTCTACTTGGTACATCTGCTTCCGGTGTTCACTTCCGTACTTGCGCTGAACGGCATTAATCAAGCTTTCATAGCAGTCTTGCTCACTTTCTGAGATAGTTTGAAGCACATCAGCGGCAGCACCTTTCAACGAAACGGTTAATGCAGCCAATTTTTCGAAAGCACTCCAACCATTTGTGTTAGAGGTAGTCTTAAACTGCATTCTGAAGACACTAAATGTCGCGGTTCCATCATAGCTAGGAGGCTTCAGTTTTATTGAGGATAAAGCTGTCACAGGCAATGCACCTTCCTGTAGTAGGTGAATTCTTTGCTCTATTTGTTGCTTAAATTCGTTCTGCTTTTGTACTACCGTTCTTTCGAACGATTCTTGCCGTGTCTCAATTTCACCAACCTTCCTGTCTACCATATCGGACATTTCTTTCATTTGCTGTGAGTTCTGTTCCGCTAGTTGAGCAAGCCCTCTGCTTTCACTCTGCTCTAACCGCTGCTGCAACTTGTCCTCGCTTCTCTGTATCTGCTGTTCCAACTGTTCTTTGACATCCTCTTTGACTGCTTGTTTCAGGGTTTCAGCATTTTGTTCTAACTGTTCCTTTACAGCTTGAGCATTTTGTTGTAATTGCTGCTGCATCCTCTCATCTCGCAACTGCATCTTCTCTTCGGCTGCTTGAGAACTTTGATGTAACTGCTGCATATCCTGTTTAAAGGATTGCATTATCCCGGTAAGTGCGCTCATGTCAAAGTTACCCGTGTTAGGTTCTTGTGGTGTTTCTTCGTGGCGAGATGTCGTTGGCTCTTCACACTGGAATTCATGCTCATCGACGTTTATACCCTGCTCCTCTAAAGCGCTTCCTAATCGCACCTGCAGCTCCGCTTTAAGCCCATGTGTTTGCAAATTTAAGCGCTCAAGCTCCGTCTTGAGCTGCTCCAATCTCAGTTTTTCGAATTTAACCATTGTTTATTACAGATACACAATCCCACTTCTGACACCAATTGTTACGAAATTGCCCTCTTGACAATTGCTGCATGGAAGTACTATAGATGTTACAAAATTGCCCTCCTGACAATTTACTCTAACTCCTGTACTCGGACTCGTACCACTGGATTGTGTAGTAATCAAACAATCGCTGGTTAAATTAAAATAATTAGCTTTATTTAATTATTGCTATTTACACATTTAATATTAGGCTTAAAGTTTACTTAGTTATTATTTGCACTTTATTTCACAAACCATTAGTCACTTTATTTAATAAGTAATTTCATCACTTTATTTAATAATGAATTTCATCACTTTGCAAAATTACAAATACTGCTAATACTGCTGCTTAGATTAAAATGCCTGATGTATACACTTTTACGATCTCTGATGTACTGTATTCCACTTTGAACAGTCTTGTCGCTTTTCTAGTTTTCGAATGGTTGGAGTCGAAAATTCTACGCTATTCTCGTATTTTCTAGAAGCTTCTATCCACTTCGACAGAAGTCGAGAATATTCTTTTTGATATTACCGACGGATGGTTCTTGAATAAGCTTTTATTCGAATAGTTCGCATCTTGACTCACAGGGGGCACTCATTCTCCAGATGGGATCCTAAAAGTATGCAATCCCTTTTCACTGAGCTATCACGATTCAATATATATATATATATATATATATATAAATATATATATATATATATATATATATATATATATATATATATAAATATATATATATATATATATATATATATATAAATATATATATATATATATATATATATATATATATATATATATATATATATATATATATATATTTATATTCAAAAGAAACGCTACAAAAGTAAATCGAAAGTAACAGCAAACTATGGCATATTTTTTCCCGCTCTTTTGAAATTTCTCTTCAGTAAGGTTTGCCATTTCATCATGCAAAGATATACGAGCCAACAACGTGTCGAAATTATTAAAATTTACTACCGAATATCGGAGTCAGTCGCCTCAACTTTAAGAGCGCTACGTCCAATTTATGATGAGGCTCATTTCTGACTGAATGGCTTCGTCAATAAGCAAAATATGCGTTATTGGTTAGACAGCAATCCACACGTACTCCATGAGTCATCATTGCATCCCGAAAGAATTACGGTTTGGTGCGGTTTATGGGCCGGCGGCGTCATTGGGCCGTATTTCTTCCGTGATGATCAAGACCGGCACATTACTGTGAATGCGAATCGCTACCGTTCAATGATAACCGAATATTTTTGGCCCCAATTGGATAATATGGACTTGGAGGACATGTGGTTCCAACAGGACGGCGCCACAAGCCACACAGCGAATGCCACAATCAATTTACAGCAAACCAAATTTGGTGAACGTGTTATCTCACGAAATGGCCCAGTCGATTGACCGCCTCGGTCGTGCGATTTGACGCCGTTAGATTATTTCCTGTGGGGCTACGTCAAGTCTATGATCTATGCCAACAAGCCAGCGACGATTGATGAACTTCGTACGAATATCGAACGTGAAATTGCAGCAGTATCGGCCAATTTATGCTTGAAAACCGTTGAAAATTGGGTTCAGCATCTGGACTTCTGCAAGCGTGCCCGTGGTGGCCATGCAAAAGAAATCGAGTTCCATACATAATGGCATCGAATGTACTTTCAAAGGAATAAAGAATTTCATTGATATCTAAATCCGGTTTTGTTTTATTTAAAAAAACTTTTGTAGCGCTCTTATTGAAAAGTAGATATATATATCTATATATATATATATATATATATATATATATATATATATATATATATATATATATATATATATATATATATATATATATATATATATATATATATATATATATATATATATATATATATATATATATATATATATATATATATATATATATATATATATATATATATATATATATATATATATATATATATATATATATATATATATATATATATATATATATATATATATATATATATATATATATATATATATATATATATATATATATATATATATATATATATATATATATATATATATATATATATATATATATATATATATATATATATATATATATATATATATATATATATATATATATATATATATATATATATATATATATATATATATATATATATATATATATATATATATATATATATATATATATATATATATATATATATATATATATATATATATATATATATATATATATATATATATATATATATATATATATATATATATATATATATATATATATATATATATATTGTTACGAAATTGCCCTCTTGACAATTTACTCTGTTACGAAATTGCCCTCCTGACAATTTACTCTAACTCTCTGTACTCGGATTCGTACCACTGGATCGTGTAGTAATCAAACAATCGCTGGTTAAATTAAAATAATTAACTTTATTTAACTATTGCTATTTACACATTTAATATTAGGCTTAAAGTTTACTTCTTTATAATTTGTACTTTATTTCACAATGAATTTCATCACTTTGCACAATTACAAATACTGCTGCTTCGATTATAATGCTCGATGTACACACTGCCACGATCTCTGTTCGAATGTCTTCGACTTTTAACAGTCTTGTCGCTTTTATAGTTTTCGAATGGTTGGTGTAGAAACTTCTACGCTATTCTCGTAGTTTCTAGAAGCTTCTATCCTCTTCGACGGAAGTCAAGAATATTCTTTTTGATATTACCGGCAGATGGTTCTTGAATAAACTTTTATTCGAATAGTTCGCATCTTGACTCACAGGGGGCACTCATTCTCCAGATGGGATCCTAAAAGTATGCAATCCCTTTTCACTGAGCTAACACGTTTCACTGCCCTCCGCTTAAACTTGTTCGTCCCGAACAAGGATAGTACTGCAACCTTTATAAGGAGATAGCCTCTCTAAATGAACGACTTTAATTTTGCTCCTGACATTTCTCGTCCACTGGATGCGGTATCTAACATCGTTGATCCGATTTATCACCTTATAAGGTCCTTCCCAGTGTGTTTGCAGTTTTGGCGATAATCCACTTTTCCTTTGTGGATTATGAAGCATAACTAGTTGCCCTTCCTGAAATCCCTTAGAGTTTACTCGTACATCATATCTCGCTTTCCTTTTATCACTCATCAGTTGCGTACGATTTCTGCTGTTTCCATGAATTTCATTCAACTGTCCTCGTTTTTAGGTATACAATTGCTGCATGGAAGTACTGTAGATGACTCTTTAGACCATTCTTTCGCTAGATCGTCGGGTACCTTTTTATTAGCTCGTATCTTGCTTTTCGCGACTCGCGGTTGCCTCTCACAGTTTACAATTGCTGAGATTCTCTGGCACCTTACCTTCTTTTTCTCTATGGTATCAACGGTATTTGAAATATTCACTACTTTTTCTGGTACGATTCGGCTCTTATGCTTCCCAACATCTCCACCCATTTTGGCCTGTATAACTGCCTCTGACTTGGGTGCGATTTTTGTCCGTCTCGATACAATGGCTTGTTTAACAACTCCATACTTATCATCACCTATAAATAACGGTATTTCGGTGTTCGCATATTTCAGTACTCGGCTTTTAAAATCTAGTGTGAATCCATTCCGGATCATGAAATCCACACCTAAGATTACTTCATCCACAATATCCGCAACTATAAACTCGTGCTTCACTGTTGTGGTGCCGATAGTGATTTTCCGTGTAACTTTTCCAAGTACCGGTGCATCATCTCCAGTGGCCGTACGCAAACTTATTCCCTGAAGCGGCTCGATTCCCCGAACGAGATCCCTTCTGATTATGGAATGTGATGCTCCCGTATCCAATGTTGCCACAACTTTTCTTCCGCTTATTACACTGTTGACAGTTAGGCTGTTATTTTTCCGCGCCATCTGAGAAACGAAGATTCTTGGGCCATCGGTTGTGAGAGTCCGTTCATTTCCCGGCTTGACAATCTTTCCCGATTCCCTAATTCGGACTTTGTCTTGCTTTGGCAATCTTACCGGAGCGTGTGTTGCATAATGTTTCCATCTCAACTGACAATCACGAGCCATGTGCCCCACATCACCGCAGGTAAAGCATTTGCCCGTGAAACTTTGTCTGTTCTCGACTCTTATCTGACGGGCTGTGCATTCTGACCGACACACCAATGCTGCTGTCTCTGATAACAAAGCGCTAGCTACTGTCTCCATATATGTAGCTTTCGGATTAGTTATCGCAGAACGCTTTATCTCCGCATCGCGAATGCCATATACAAAGGTGTCCATCATACACCTCTCAGTGATCTCTCCTGGGTAGGCAAGATGAGCCAACCGCTCCACTTCCGCCGCAAACTGTTGAAGAGACTCACCACTCTTCTGTACACGTGTTCGTAGCTCTACTTGGTATATCTGCTTGCGATGTTCACTACCATACTTGCGCTGAACGGCATTCATCAAGCTTTCATAGCAGTCTCGCTCACTTTCTGAGATAGTTTGAAGCACATCAGCGGCAGCACCTTTCAACGAAACGGTTAATGCAGCCACTTTTTCGTGAGCACTCCAACCATTTGTGCTAGCGGTAGTCTCAAACTGCATTCTGAAGACACTAAATGTCGTGGTTCCATCATAGGTAGGAGGCTTCAGTTTTATTGATGATAAAGCTGGCACAGGCAATGCACCTTCCTGAAGTAGGTGAATTCTTTGCTCTATTTGTTGCGTAAATTCGTTCTGCCTTTGTACTACAGATTTTTCGAACGATTCTTGCCGTGTCTCAATTTCACAAACCTTCCTGTCTACCAGCTCGGACATTTCTTTCATCTGCTGTGAATTCTTTTCCACTAGTTGAATAAGTCGAGTTTCACTTTGATGTAAACGCTGCTGCATCTTGTCGTCGCTTTGCTGTAAGCGTTCTTTGACGTCCTGTTTGACGGATGCAACACTCTTTTCGACGGATTCAGCATTTTGCTGTAACTGCTGCTGCATCTTTTCTCCTTCTTGAGCTCCTTCTTGAGCTGCTCCAATCTCAGTTTTTCGAATTTAACCATTGTTTATTACAGATACACAATCCCACTTCTGACACCAATTGTTACGAAATTGCCCTCTTGACAATTTACTCTGTTACGAAATTGCCCTCCTGACAATTTACTCTAACTCTCTGTACTCGGATTCGTACCACTGGATCGTGTAGTAATCAAACAATCGCTGGTTAAATTAAAATAATTAACTTTATTTAACTATTGCTATTTACACATTTAATATTAGGCTTAAAGTTTACTTCTTTATAATTTGTACTTTATTTCACAATGAATTTCATCACTTTGCACAATTACAAATACTGCTGCTTCGATTATAATGCTCGATGTACACACTGCCACGATCTCTGTTCGAATGTCTTCGACTTTTAACAGTCTTGTCGCTTTTATAGTTTTCGAATGGTTGGTGTAGAAACTTCTACGCTATTCTCGTAGTTTCTAGAAGCTTCTATCCTCTTCGACGGAAGTCAAGAATATTCTTTTTGATATTACCGGCAGATGGTTCTTGAATAAACTTTTATTCGAATAGTTCGCATCTTGACTCACAGGGGGCACTCATTCTCCAGATGGGATCCTAAAAGTATGCAATCCCTTTTCACTGAGCTAACACGTTTCAATATATATATATATATATATATATATATATATATATATATATATATATATATATATATATATATATATATATATATATATATATATATATATATATATATATATATATATATATATATATATATATATATATATATATATATATATATATATATATATATATATATATATATATATATATATATATATATATATATATATATATATATATATATATATATATATATATATATATATATTGTGATAACCCAGGACCCCGGACAAAAACTAGCCCAGTCTGGAACGGAGTGCTCCGGATACTTGGCGTCCTACAGTTCTACCTAGCCTTACCCGCGCACACGGACCTCTGCGCGAGCGAACCTCTCTTGTCCTCTCGATACTCGTGGGACCACATATGTTTAAACAAATATCTGCTGGCCATCATTGACCGGAAGGAGGAGGAAGGGGTCATACCCAAAGAGAAGTGGAGGTGGGTGGAGCAAGCGATTGCCGAAGTCTACCTCCAGGTCTTAGAGGAAAACCCTGGACCCCCTCCCCCTTTCTGTCACGATGCGGGATGGTATCAGGGCAGGGCCAAGCTTGCAATGCGATGACAGCAGGTCAGCCAACCTATATAAGATCGCGGTAAGCAAGGTTGGCGAGATTTGGCCGGGAGCCAGGCTCGAGGCCGTCAGAAGGGAAGAAGTTCCCAGCAGACCCAGAGCCCGGGTTTGGATTCCGGCTAAGCCAGCTGAACCGGAGAAAATAGAGGCGATTTTTAGATCGTGTACTAGAGAGCTGCTAACCCATAATTGGAAGGTAGCGAAACTCGAGGAGCCAGTGGAAGGTAGGAGGCAGGTGTTGCTAATACTCAACGCTGTATCCCTTGCCCCACTGGCAGAGAGAAAAGGTTCGGGTTCGTTGACGCGACCGTTCGGATCTACCGCAGTGACGAGCAAGTTTTGGAACCGGAGGAGATAGGTGGTGACAAGGCAAGCGAGGCTGATGGTGGTGAAGAAGGGTTGTCCAGCAGCCAAAGGTCGACTGACTCAGAGCAGCTGACCGGGGTCGGGCAGCTCTTTGAGGAGGACAACCTTCTTGACTACACCGAAAAAGAGGAGCACGCGGACGTTCCGATGGTGGAGGTAAGAAGGACAGATTCTTATGAAGCTGATCCAAATCAACCTCCACCATTGTAAACTCGCCTCTGCGAACTTGATAGTCCGCCTGGGTTCCGGTGGTTTTGACGTGGCCCTCAACCAAGAGCCGTGGATATGCGGCAACAAAATCTTCGGTTTGAAGATGAAAGGCTTCAAGATGATAGCCGCTCAGAGCACAGGTAAGCCTCGTGCTTGTATATTAGCAAAGGATAACATTAACATCTTTTTGCTCCCACAATTAAGTAATGGCGATACGGTGGCGGCAAGCATTGAGCTGCAAAATTGCAGTCTCTGGGTAGCCTCCGCATATATGCCTCATGACAAGGAAGCGTAGCAATAAATCCTCTGTCTGATCCCACAGAACCTGTGGAATTAGACGAGCTGATCAATCAGGTAACCACGGCCCTGAATAGTTCACTGACAACCGGGTGCCCGGTTGTAAAACTGAGAGGCAAGAACAAGCCTTCTCCGGAAATCCAATAGGCGGTCATTTAACAGGGCCAAAACTCCGGGTCTGCCCGCGGACTGGGAAGCCTACAAGGCTGAGCTAAAAATACAAGAAAGCAAGCAGAACTGCGCAGCGACAGTCCTGGCAAAATTATTGTACGGATGTGGAAGAAACATCGGAAGCAGCTAGACTAATAGGAATCCTAGCGATGACACCACACAACCTGGGCTACCTTAAAGGTCCGGGTGATGTGTGGAGTGAATCCAACGAGGAATCTTTGGCTCTTCTCATAGATACGCATTTTCCAGGCAGTAGCACAGTGGAGGGTGATAACCCGACTCCTGGGGGCAGGCAGTCTGAGATAGGGAATGCGATAGTTACAGTCGAGAAAGTTCAGTGGGCCATTAACACCATTGTTCCATATAAATCTCCGCGTCCGGAAGGAATTTATCCAGCTGAACTGTAACAATCACGGGACATAATTACGCCCTGGGTTGTGACTGCAATTAGAAGCTGTCTTAACATGGGCTATATTCCGCTGAGATGGAAAGAAACGAAGGTTTCCGTCATACCCAAGGGAGGCAGGTCTTCTCATGTAAATCTTAAAGACTTCAGACCAATCAGTCTCACGTCTTTTCTCCTAAAAACACTAGAGAGATTGATGGATGCACACTTACGGGAAGCTATACCAATTGGTAGAATCTCCTCGGCACAACATGCATAAACGAAGGGCAAATCGACAGAGACGGCGTTACACGTACTTATTGGTATAGTGGAAAAAGCCATCCAGCAGAAAGATTTCGCACTAGCGGCGTTCATTGACATAGAAAGCGGTTTCAACAATATAAATGCGAACGCCATTATGGGAGCGTTAGAAGCTCTGGGCGTCGATCCTAATATGGTAGCGCTGATAGAGACGATACTCGTCAGCAGAAAGGTAACTCCCAGCTTAGGTTCCCACACCTTAAGCAGACAGGTCTGCAGAGGCACTCCTCAGGGAGGAGTCCTCTCCCACCTGCTCTGGAATTTGTCGGTAAATTCATTTCGTCGTCTATGCTGATGACTTGGCAATTGTGATTAGAGGTAAATATCCAAACACTCCTATGGATATTTTGCGCTCTAGCATTGCCACGCTTACTGGTTGGACGGGAAGAAGGGGATTAGTTTTATCTTTTCTAAGAAAAATAGATCTCCTGATGTCTCCCAGCTAACATACAAAGGTTTGGAAATTCCGATGAAGGAGACAGTTAGATATTTAAGACTAGTACTAGATAGAAAACTTACCTGGAAACCCAATATTGAAGAAAGAGTCAGAAAGGCCAACATTGCTTTGTACACATGTAAAAAAGCGGTCGGAATCAGGTGGAGGCTATCCCCACGAATTATGCACTGGCTATACATTTCGGTGATCAGACCCTATATTGCTATATGGAATACTGGTATGGTGGCCAGCTACTCAGAAACAAAGCTATTTGAAGCTTCTGAGCAAGGTCCAAAGAACGGCTTTTTTATGCATTTTTGGTGCCTTAAGGACCACGCCTACTAAAGCTTTAGAAGTAATACTCAACCTACCTACATTAGAGCAGGTAGGGAAACAAGTGGCCGCCACATCAGCACTAAGGCTGAAATGTGCGGCGTTATGGCATGATCGGCAGATTGGTCACTCGACTATTGCGCATACCTGGAGTAGTTCTATCCAACACATTGACCAATCTATACCTAACCTCAACTTCGATAGGCACTTCCAGACATATATTCCGTCTAGAAGAGAGTGGCAAACACCAATGCCATGGAGAAGGGGGAAACTTAATTTTTACACTGACGGATCCAAACTTGACGATAGAGTCGGTTTTGGAGTTTTCTCACAAGAACTGGGACTGGGACGACCACTGCAGTGTTTATCAAGCAAAGGTCCTAGCCATAAAGGAGGTAGCCGTCTACTTAAATAGACATGCCGGAACAAAAAATATTATAAATATCTACTCGGATTGCCAGGCGGCCATCTTGTCAATGAATTCGGTGGCACTGAAATCAAAGGTTGCTGAGGACTCTCGAGCAGCCTTTTATGGGTTCCGGGGCATAGGGTTATTGAAGGGAACTGTAGGGCTGATGACTTAGCCAGACGGGGTACCAACTTTCTTTTAGGCACGGACAGATGTGAGATTGGAATACCAGTTACCTGTAAACTGATGCTGAAGGATAGGGTCGTGCGTGAGACCAATGAGTCTTGGGCACAAGAGGGCATTTGCTTAACGACTAGGCTAATGTGGCCGGAACTTAATAGAAGGAAAACTAGATAATTGCTTGCCCTGCCGAGAGAGAATATCTCTAAGGTCGTGGCTTGTATAACAGGTCACTGGCTTTTCGGCAGACATGCTCTCAGGCAGGGAGTATTCTCTAAGGAATACTGCAGAAGCTGTGGGGTTGAGGAGGAGGAGGAGACTGTGGAACATCTGTTCTGTAGTTGCCCCGCTCTGGCTAGAAGCAGAGCGGGATTTTTGGCAAATACGCTTTTAGATCTCTTACAGAGGTGTCTAGCGCGAAGGTCAAACAAATCCTGCGCTTTATTAGGGCTTCGAAATGGTTCTACAAGGGAATCGGAGGTGCGTTGTGGCGCGGTGGTATCACAATGGACCCATGGTGGTCTAAGTGAGCTGCTCCTTGGACTGGCTGCTACATTAACCTAACCTAACCTAACCTACCTAGAAGAATGAATACTTTAGAAGACAGCGAAGTACTCATACTGCCGAGAGCGGAAAGAATGTCGTTAATAGGAAGGAGTATAGTGAGGAATTTGCACAATGCGTATGATAGGGGGGCGAAGCAGCATAATAAGCGCTCGCGAGTAGTAGGAAATATACAGGCGGAACTTTGTGTTAAGTGACCTTTCAAAAAACATGAATGCAAAGTTTCTGTAAAAAGTTTGTTAATTGTAGGGTGAGAAGAATACCGGGCAACTGCCTGTAAGAGCTGGAGGGAATCGGTGGAAAACC
Organism: Clusia tigrina; assembly: GCA_920105625.2. Classification (NCBI taxonomy): domain Eukaryota; kingdom Metazoa; phylum Arthropoda; class Insecta; order Diptera; family Clusiidae; genus Clusia; species Clusia tigrina. The sequence continues at coordinate 155,380,992 of OV050031.1, forward strand.
GTTAGGTGTGTTTCACGCGAAGGACCTGAAGCAATAGCCTGAGTAGTGGAAGAGGAGTTTGAGAGAAAAGAAAAGGGGGTTAGAAAATTCGAAGCTGATAGGAGGAGTGACTAAATATGATTGTTTTAGTGTCGTGCTTATGGAATAGGGCACTGAAAAGGGTCCTGTGTGCGTTGGGGCGCCTTGGACGAGAAACGGAGACCGTTATCCACCTGTGCTCTCGTGTAGTGAAGGACAGTGATGTAGGAAGAGAGGTATGTGGGCAGATAGAGCGAATTTACAAATAGATTAACGGAAAGAACGGGGAGCCCGGAAAGTATAAAAGGGGGCGGTGAAGAAAAAAATGGGGAAGAAGCAGTTTTTGAGTGAGAGTAATCAGGTGATTTTTAATTGTGGAGATCGGAAAAAAAGTAAAAAAGAAAAAAAGGGGAAACTGCCTAAGTTCCGTGTGAATTATTAAAAGAATGTGAATTAAAGTTTGATAAATTTATAAACCATTTGCCAGTGGAAAGTTACAAGTTACAACTCGTTTGCTTTATCGTGACATTTTTCTTCAAAGTCGTCGGGAATTTAAACCAAAAAGGAAAAAATAAAAGCAAAAACGAATAAGTGCTAAACTACGACAACGAACGGGCGCCCGCAATAAAATATATATATATATATATATATATATATATATAAAATTTAAAAAAATATAAATGTTTAAACAAATGTGCAAGCAACAAATTTGAGTGTGTCGCGCCTCCGCTGTAAAGCTAGACACTTAATTTATTTAAGCAAACTGCGCGACGATAGCGCCTGCAGGGTTACCGTATTCACGTCACGCTCTGTGCGTGCCCATGTGGGGCGAATAAATTCGATTGATTGTGAGTGGGACTTTAAAATTATGTTACGTAAAAAGAGTGGAAAGTTTTAATACAATAAATTGTTTGAACGTGCAAGAAACACAATTTATTTTTTCTTAAATAAGTAAAAATAAAACAAATAATGTCTGAGTTGAGTGGACGTAATGGGAGGGAGGGAGCTGTCACTGGGTTGGCGGATGCAGTGCTAAGGTGAGTGAGGGTAGGAAAAAAAAAAACAAAACATAAATTTTATTGTTGAACCCTGGCGTAGTGTGGCGGGTTGAGGACCACGCCCTGTTAAATTGGGCTAACCATGGCCACCACACTATTGCGGTAGATGTAAGATGAGTTAACAAAGGCTTAGAGACAAATAAGTAAACAATTGAAATTTAATTGTAAAATATTAGTATGATTCTTTATGCTATAATGTACGAAAGCCGAAATATGTTTCGCTTTCAACGTCGGCGGTTGCCAGATTCTTGTGATCCATTTCATATCCCTGAGGCGCGACTCAGAGAACTTCACGACTTCATCTTTTAGAAGAAATAAGTCCTTTTATGAAGAGTTGAGTTAGAAATTCATTTTTTCCAAAAAATTTAAGGTTATTAGCTGCACTACATTTTTATACAATTGGGTCATTTTTTCTGGATATTGGGCAGGATTTCGTTTGTCCTTTAAGCAAAGCTATGATATCGCGCATAATACACAAGGTAACGAATGTCATTGTGAGAAAATTAATAAACATACCATATCTGTGAAATTTCCTACTACAAGCGCTGAGGTCAGCACCATTCAGCAAAGGTATGTTGCCATAGTTTAGATATATACAATCTTTTACACATATTAATTTGATTTTTTGCAGGTTTCATATGTGCACAACATTTGCCGGTGTTATAGGAGCCATAGACTGTACGCTTGTTAAAATCAAGGAGCCAAGCAGAGATATAGAGCACTATTATTGTAATCGCAAAGTTTTTTTTTCAAAGAATGTACAGCTTATATGTGACTATGATTTGACAATTCTTGCTAGCTATGGTCGTTTGGATTAAACTTACATTGCATTTCTGCGATTCAGATTTTGTACATTTAACAAAATTATTACATCCATTCGATTTAATGCTTTGCTCTGGTTTGATGGATAACAAATAACTTTTATGCGTAAAGTCAGAGAAAAGGTCGCCGTTACCATAACAGAATTTTTTCGTTACGATAACTAAAATATAACAGATTTTTTGGAGGCAGAATACCTTAACAGAAAACTTTCCTCTATTTTGACGACTGCCAAAATTTTGTATGGAAATGACATTTGCTTAAAGTAAGAGACTTTCTATTATGTATGCACAGAATAGGGCCCATTATTTGTATATATCAAGTATTTTTTGTTTAAGAAACTAATATGCAAATAACAGCTATGAATAACAAAATGAGGAAACGTCGAAACCAAAACAAGAAGAAGAACAATTCTACCTTGCAACTACCTTTTAAGTGTGCCCTGCATTCTACTAAGTAATTATGTACTTGACAGCAATACTGTCTAGTTGTTTTTCACGTGTTTTTGTAGTTAAATTAGTTTCTCAACTTTCTATGTGTTAAAAGTTTATAATGGCGTTAAAAAGATTAAAAAGTAATATTATAATAGTACTTACCTCTGTTTTCAGTACTAACCTCTGATTAATGCTCGTTTACTCTATATAGCTAAAACATCAAAGCGTATGACTGGCAGGCAAAAGTACAAGATAGAGAAAAAGGTTCGCGAGCATACAAGAAAAATACGTCGTGAGGCCAAAAAAATTAACAAAAGCAGCAGCAAAAAGCAGAAACTAATACAAATTCCTAATGGCTGCCCGTTCAAGGAAGATATTCTAAAGGAAGTAGAAGAAGTTAAAAAACGCCAAGCGGAAGAACGGGAAAAGCGTCGAGAAGCTTTTAAACAAGAGCGTGAACAGAACAAATTCAAATCTTTGGAGGCATTGGTGGATGATGCTGATATGAGAGACACAGTGCACTTGGTTTTAAATGAAAACAACCCACAAGATGATGCAAGTTGGACCGAACTCTTTTTTTTTTGTATATTAACTAATTTTTGCATATCTTCTATAGAAGCAATTTAAAAACTGCGATAAAAAAGAACAATCTCTGAAGCAGTACTTTAAAGAATTTAGAAAAGTTTTAGAGAACGCAGATGTTGTATTGGAAGTTGTTGACGTTCGCGATCCACTTGGGACACGATGCGTAGAGGTGGAAAGAGCAGTGCGGGCATCTCCAGGCAATAAGCGCTTAGTACTGGTTCTGAACAAGGCTGATCTTGTACCTAAGGAAAATCTGAACAATTGGATAAAATATTTCCGTCGTTTAGGGCCAGTTACTGCTTTCAAGGCCTCAACACAGGATCAATCTTTAAAATTAGGACGCCGCAAGTTCAACGAAATGAACTCTGAGAAAGCAATGCAAGGTTCAGTGTGTATTGGTGCTGAACTTCTGATGACTATGCTAGCTAATTACTGTCGTAATAAAGGCATTAAGACATCCATTCGAGTTGGGGTTGTAGGAATTCCTAATGTGGGCAAGAGTTCCTTAATCAATTCTCTTACGAGAGGTAAAACATGTTCGGTTGGCTGCACTCCAGGGATTACAAAGTACGTATAAATTTTCGCTGGGTTATATGAAATTATTATTTGTGATTTTAGTGAAATTAGCTGCATATTTTCTTTTGGGTTCACGACTCGAGAACCCAAAAGAAAATATGTTCGACTCAAATGTGGTATTTAATCGAATATGTTACTGAGACGTGTACTGTTTTGCGTTTCGATTGAAAATAGTTTGCTATGTTCTGGTAAATGTAAATCCCAACCTTACTATAGCATACCGAAAGATATAATTTTCTGATATGCTATCCTTTGATTACAAATCCCCTTTTTAACAACATATATATAAATTATAAATAACTTCAAAAAGACGGTTTCTATTTATTATTATTAGTTTATAAAAAGTTTGTACGTTTTTAGCGCAAGGCTAACACCAGCGAGAATCCGTACCTAATTAAAGAAAATTGTTGAACATTCGTTGTTTTTATATCGATCGAAAGATTTTTGGAAAAATGAATCACAGTATTTAATAATAAAATTAACAAGTTTGAAAAAATTAAATATTGAAATTTAACATAGTGTGGTGGTTGGGCAGGATCGCCATGTGGTGGTCGTCGTAGAATTGTCGTTTCGCCAGTTAGATCGCTTGTCATCTCTGGCGGTGTCCTTGGTTGATATCTAGATATATGTGAAATGTTAATAAGAAAGTCCTAACGACCCAATATGTTGTGCCAACAGACATTTACCATATTTAATTATAAAGGCTGTATGGTAACCCAGCCAATAGTTGTGGCAAACTTTCGTTTGCCGAAATGAATCCCTAATTTTTGGAGGCGTGAACGCCGAGCAAAGAAAAGCAATGTGATTTGCTGAGTTCTCTGTCCAAAATGGAACTATTTTATTTAATAAATCAGCGCTCCTTATATAGCAAAATATTACATCTAATTTTGTACATCTACGCATAATTCTTATTGTTCAATACTTATCCTAATACATATTTTAAATATTAACCCATATGCTGCACACATGCATTTGTCTGCAATTGCGTGTGGTCAGCATATTTCTTGGGTTCAATGCATTTCTGGCCTTCACACCAAATGCCCGCTATACATAGCGTCATTTGATCCGCCGCTTTGGCTTGTGCCATGTTTGCATTGTTATCATGTGTTTGTATGTGCGGTACGCTTGGACGTTAGGCAGTGTAGGTTGAAATGCATTGTAGTGTTTTGGGTACACTACACCTCTACCGTTCTTAGAAAAAAAAATTTTTTTTGAAAAAAAAAATTTTTTTTGGAATTTATTTTACAAGTTTACGGTTTTACCTATGATAAGTATTTTTTTATGTTATTATTGTGTACGATTTTTTCTTTGTTCTTAATAATAATTGTGGAGTTTACTCCATTGCGATTTACAATTTTATATGGACCATCATAAGGACTGTCTCCTTTATGTCTACAATTATTTCTTAAGAATACTTTATCTCCTATTTTATATTCTATCTTATTTGTATTTTTGTCATATAATTCTTTTCTTATTATTTTAGCATTTATTAATAGTTTTCTAGCTGTTTCATGTGCATGTTGCAATTTAGTCCTGAGCTCTGTCAGGTAGCTATCCAAATCATAAAATTTCTTAGAGGTATCTAATGCTTCTGTTGGCATCCTTGAGAGTTTGCCGTATATCAGCTCAGCTGGTGTGTAACCAGTATCTGTGTGTGGTGTATTGTTATACGTAAATGCGTAGTATGGTAACCATGTGTCCCAATCGTTGTTGGTTGAAAAGGATAACATGTACTCATTTAGTACCCTGTGGTTTCGTTCTATTGCTCCTAGTGTCTCATGGTGGTAAGGTGTTGATAGCGCGTGGTTAATGTGTAGTATTTTACAAATATTTGACATCAGCTCGTTATTGTATTCTGATCCTCTGTCTGTCTTGAGAGTTTTGAAAATTCCATACCTTAGAACTATGTTGTTTACTATAGCTCGCGCTACTTCTGATGCTTCTTTTGTAGTCAGTGGAACTACTTCAACGAATTTTGTTAGTTCACACTGTGCAGTCAGTATATACTTGAATCCATTTGACATCCTTAGTGGACCCACTGTGTCAACTTGTATTGTCTCAAAACTTGCTGTTGGTGTATCTGTAATATTTAACTTTTCTTTGGAATGCCTTGTTATTTTATTTTTGCAGCACGTTGTTCATTTTCTAACATAGTCTTTTACCATTTGACTCATTTTTCGCCATATGTATTTTTGTTTTAGTCTTGTTATAGTTCTCCTTATTCCGCTGTGTCCTCCTAGTGGTGTATCATGAAATTCCTTTATCAGATTGTACTGCTGCTGCTTGTTTGTTATTTGTGCAGGGGGTGTATATATAATTATTTTAGTAGGAGTTTGCCTTCCTTCTTTTTGTATTTTACGCTGTACTGCATTGTACATTGATATCAATTCTTCTTCATTTATTTGCGTAAATATGACGTCATTGTTTGCAATGGCTAACTTGTTTATACCATGCTTATTTAATGTTTGTGTAAGTTTCTCCATAACCGATCCTAAGTTCTGGCATAGATTATCACTTATTTTCATTTTTACCCCTGCTTCATTTATTTGTATATCTGGCAAACTTCTCTGCGCGCGTCTTGTATTTTTATTTTTATTGAGCTCAATTTTTAATTTATTTAATTTTCTAACATCAGATATTGAAGTGCAGTGCCACATATAGAGTTGATCAGACTCTTGTGCGTTTGCATCCAAGATCTGTGTTTGTGCAGCTAAAGGTTTCTGTTTCATGCTTCTAGTTACTACATTCACGGAGGGTATCATGGCTTTGAGTGCGTCTGAGTCCAGTTTAATTCTCGACAATGCGTCTGCGTTGGTGTTGATTTTGCCTTGTTTGTAGATTATATCGAAATCATAGTCTGCTAGATCCAATCTTACGCGTGTTAATCTTGATGATGGGTCTTTATGCGTAAAGAGTGATACTAGTGGTCTGTGATCTGTTACTACTGTGAATTTTCTTCCATAAAGATACGGTTTGAAATGGGTTATTCCCCAATGTATCGCTAGAAGTTCTTTTTCTATCACAGGTTTATTAATCTCATGCTTGTTTAATGAGCGACTGGCAAAGGAAATTGGCAAATCTTTTCCAACTTCTCCCTGAGAGAGTATGGCTCCAAGTGCATAGTTAGATGCATCCGTCGTGAGTATGAATGTTTCCTCGAAGTTAGGATATTGTAAGATAGGAGGTTCTATGATGTTTTTTCTTAATGAATCGAAAGCTTCCTGTGTATCTTCATTCCAAATGAATTCTATGCCTTTTTTTAGTAGATTGTTGATGGGTTTTGCAATTTTTGCAAAATCTTTTATAAATCTTCTGTAGTAATTACAAAAGGCTACAAATCTTCGAGCTTCATCTGCGTTTTTGGGAACTGGATACATTTGTACTGTTTTGCATTTCTCAGGATCAGCTGTGATACCTTTAGAAGTGATTAGATGGCCCAGATAAACTACTTCTGGCCTGAGGAAATTGCATTTGCTTGGGTTGAGTTTTAGATTGTATTTTCTTAATCTCTCGAATATCTTTATAAGGTTATTGTTGTGGTGTTGAAGAGAACATCCGAATACAATAATATCATCTACATATAGGAATGCACTTGCATCTAACCCTGTTAGTGCGATGGTTAGCATCCGCTGGAAAGTGTTTGTAGAAATTTTTAGTCCAAATGGTAGGCGCTTAAATTGAAAATGTCCATTTCCCGTTGAGAATGCCGTTAAAGGACGCGATGTTTTATCTAGTTCTATCTGATGAAAAGAGCTTGTCATGTCCAGTGTAGTAAAGTATTTTGCTCTGCCAATCCTATCTAAAACGTCATCAATTCGCGTGAGTGGGAATTTGTCATTTACAATCTTTTTATTTAGCTGCCTAAAATCAACAACTAGTCGCCATTTCTTATTGCCGTTGGCATCCTTTTTTGGTACTATTAGTAATGGTGAGTTGTATGGGCTAATGGAGTGTTCAATTACATCGTCTTTCATCAGCTTCTCAACCTGTTGGTTGATTTCTTCAAGGTGGGCTTGGGGAGTGCGGTAGTTCTTTATGTATACAGGTGTTTTCTCTTCTAACGTTATTTTTTGCTTATAGAAATTGTTCGTTGATAGTTGTTCATTTTCTAAGTAGAAAATATCCTGATAATTTTGACATATTTTGATAATTGATGCGTCTATGCTATCTTTCTCATTGTTTCTTGTGAGAGCTTCCTGTACTTCCATCCATCTGTTTTTGTCTTGCTTGTCCAATTTGTTGTAATGTATGATATCAAAATTTGTTAATGGTTCTATATGTAATTGCATTGTGTCTATTGTAACTTCTTGGTCAGTTGTGTTTAGTATTTTTACATGTTTAATACCTCTTGCCGGAATTATTGTGCCGCTAATGAAAATTTTATTGTCTATATTCTGACTGTTGATTACGCTGTCTTCAGTTACTATTGCTGATATTGGGTGTATTATTTCTGTGCGTGGAGGGATCGTGATTTTGTTTATATCTGTCTGCATATCTAGAACTAGATCTTCATGTCCATATGTCATTGTTAAAGTATACGATTCATAGTCTATTTTGCAATTATGCTGTTGTAGGAAATCTCTTCCTAAAATTCCATCTGCTATTATTGGGAAATCTGGTTTTACTATCTGGAATGTGAATGGTACTTTTCTGTAGCAAATGTTAAATGTGATTGAGCTGGTTCCCTCTGTTTCTATGTTTTTGTTTGCAATACCTGTTATTGTGCATGCGGATTGTTCATTCACATGTTCTTGTAGTTCCTCAAAATCCTTTATCAGTGATATGTCTGCTCCAGTATCTATTAGTAATTTTAATGGTTTATTTTTGTAAGTGACTTTTACAATGTTTGTAATATTGTTATTTGCTATTGCATAGATATTGTGTGCGTTCCCCGTACTACCGTATTTTATTATTCCTGATTGGTGTCGGGGATGCGTCTGTTTCCCTGATCAGTTGATTCATGGATAATGTTGATGTTTCTTGCTGGTCTATTCTGTTGTGTGGTGAAGCGTTGTTGCTGACCATGGTATCTGTTTGAGGGATTTAGATTTCGGTTGTTATATCCATTTGACGGTGGGAAGTTGTTTCGGTTGTTATTCATATTTGACGGTGGGAAGTTGTTTCGTCTTTGCGTTGGTCCGTTGCTTCTCGTATTGTAGTTATGGTTGTTGTTCCAGTTGTTCCTTGTGGGATAGCGTTGTTGAATGTTGCGACGTCCTTGATTTTGAGCATAGGAATTATTGTTCCATCTATTATTGTTGTTTTGAGTTCTGTATGTCATCACTCTTGTCTCCGTATCTCTATTCGCAGCTTCAGCAATTTCCACTGCTTCCTGAAACGTTTTCACTCGACTTGCTTCTATTGTCAATTTGGTTTGTCTGTCTGCCAGACCTCTCTTGAAAGCAGTGAATGCTATTTTGTCGTTTAGTCGTGTCACGATGGTCCTATCAGATTCTTCTTCTATCTGTACACTATTTAGATCTGTTATGAGATCTTCTATCTTTTCTGTGTACTTACTGAGAGCTCCATTTTGCCTGAGCGTCGAAAGTTCTTCGTATATGGATTCCTCTGTACGTTTTGGTTTGTAAATTTTCCATAATGTATTTATTAATTCTTCAATGCTTTTCTCTCTCTCTCTTAGATTTATCTTTGTTTGGACACTACTTGGGAGTTTCGTTTCTTTTACCAGTTCATAAAAGTTGTTCTTGTGATCTTGTGGCACTGTATAAGATATGTGCTTTACAATAGCAATGAACTGTTTTACATCTTTATTGTCTCCCGAGAATGTAGGGACTATCTTTATGTATTTTAGAGAGTCAAAGACAGCTGACACCGATTGGTTACTCGTTTGCATCGTGTCAGGCATGGTTACAAGCAGATTTTTTATTTGGGTTATTAGTTTATGAATTAGGGCTGTATTTTCAGCCTTCTCTTTTTCTGTTTTTAGTTCATCAAGAGCTGCTATAGCTATTTGTTTTATTGTTTCTATTTGTTCCTTAGTCGATTTCACGTAATTGATAGAATAAGTTCTATGTGGGGATTTTTTTAGCTTTGTCAATATTTCTTTTATTTTTGAGATTGCTACCTGCAGGCTCATACTGTATTTAAATTATCAATTGACGCTTTTATGCGCTTATTTACATAGTTTTTACAATAATTGTTCAACTTATTTGCTAAGTACAAAATTAATGCTATAACTAAAATTGTATAAATTATGATTTTCAAGATTTCAAATATGTTTTGGTCATTGGTATTTCCAATGCCGTTTATAATGATATCTTCCTTATTACGCGTGTCTAACATTTTCTTGCTTCTTTTATTTCTTTCTTGATTCTTATTTTGTCGTCTTTGGTTGTCGCGAGGTTTAGTTGCCTGTATAAAATTGCTACTTGTTTTCTTTTGTTGACTGCTTTTCCTCCTCTCTTCTTTTTGGGTAGAGTTGGTGGTGGAGTCTTTGGTCGTTTTTGTTGTCTGCGTCTATATTCCTCGATTGTTAGAGGCTTTGGCCCGGCTCTTGTTGCTTCGAATTTCGGTGCTTCTGCTGGTATTGGTCCTGGTGAATATTCCTCCAGTGATGCCTTCGCTAAAGCCAACAGATTTTTAAAGGCGGTGTCGAATTCTTCAGTTGTCCTCAGTTCGGTTGGGCAGGATCGCCATGTGGTGGTTGGGCAGGATCGCCATGTGGTGGTCGTCGTAGAATTGTCGTTTCGCCAGTTAGATCGCTTGTCATCTCTGGCGGTGTCCTTGGTTGATATCTAGATATATGTGAAATGTTAATAAGAAAGTCCTAACGACCCAATATGTTGTGCCAACAGACATTTACCATATTTAATTATAAAGGCTGTATGGTAACCCAGCCAATAGTTGTGGCAAACTTTCGTTTGCCGAAATGAATCCCTAATTTTTGGAGGCGTGAACGCCGAGCAAAGAAAAGCAATGTGATTTGCTGAGTTCTCTGTCCAAAATGGAACTATTTTATTTAATAAATCAGCGCTCCTTATATAGCAAAATATTACATCTAATTTTGTACATCTACGCATAATTCTTATTGTTCAATACTTATCCTAATACATATTTTAAATATTAACCCATATGCTGCACACATGCATTTGTCTGCAATTGCGTGTGGTCAGCATATTTCTTGGGTTCAATGCATTTCTGGCCTTCACACCAAATGCCCGCTATACATAGCGTCATTTGATCCGCCGCTTTGGCTTGTGCCATGTTTGCATTGTTATCATGTGTTTGTATGTGCGGTACGCTTGGACGTTAGGCAGTGTAGGTTGAAATGCATTGTAGTGTTTTGGGTACACTACAATAGAACGAATGGAACGAAAAGAACAAGCAAAGGCAAAAACCAAACAGCGGAAAATAAACAGGAAAAAACAATATAAATAAACAATTAAAAATTTAAAAAACACTTGGACTCTAATAATTAACGTTTTTGTGACCATAATAATTTGTGACGAAGAAGTGGACAATGAAAAAAATAAGACTTATTGCAAAAAATGCAAAAAAAAAGTGGAGACGAGGAATAAAATGCGAGGGCTTGTGTCAGACATGGTGGCACATAGAATGCTTAAACTACAGCGAGAAAGATTATGAGGCAATTGGAGCAATGAAGAACAAATGCTTTTGGATCTGTGAAACAAATAAGAAGTTCAAGCAATGGCTGAAAGGTGAGTCGAATTTAGAAAAAATATATGCAACAAATAAAGAAATAAAACAAGGAAATGAAAAAATTCAAGAGAACATAAACGAAATGAAAAATGCAATCAGTAAGATAGAAAGGGACAACAGTAAGCAAAACACACTATCATATGCAGAAGTGTTGGCAGGCGAAAAAAATAAACAGCAACCCAGTAGACCGAAAACACAAAAGAGCATTATTATATTACCAACCGAGGAACAGCAAACCAGTAACGAGACCGAAAAATATGTTAAAACAAAAATTGTACCAACAAAACTAAAAATAGGAATATCATCAATAAATCACATAAATGGAGGAGGAATTATTGTCAACACATTGGATACAGAGGGACGGGACAAACTGGAAACAGAAATTAAGCAACAACTCAGCGAGGGTTATAAAATTACAGTACCGAAAGCAAAGCAGTCGAAAATAGTTATTTCAAATATAGATTGCGAGTACAACGAGGAGGACTTAATGGAGGAACTAGTAACGTATCTGAGCAGCAGGCCTCATGTTGTAAACATTGATGGCGTACACAGCAACGAACTAATAAGCAAAATTGGCGTACCGCAAGGCTCAATACTTGGACCACGACTGTACCTACTATACATAAATAACATACAGAACTGCACATTTAAAACAGCATACAACATTTACGCGATGACACAAACTTTCTAACAACAGCAAGTACAGCACAGGAGCTAGAGGAGAACATCAACCACGACATGAAAATCTACTACGAATGGACATGCGGTAATGGACTGAGCATCAACATAAAAAAGACCAACTATATAATATTCCGACCACGTAGCAAAAATCAGCAACACAGACTTACAAAGGGTGCACCACACAAAATATCTCGGGATGGTTATAGATGAAAGGCTCGATTACGAAAACCACATTAAGGAAATCAAAAACACCATAACACCAATGATACACTTGGAACAATACAGGAGAAAGCAGCTAAACTAATATACACGGGATATATACTTTCCAAAATAAGATACAATATATGCAGATCGGAAGGTTGAATAAATCGCTACGAGTCCTATTCAACAAAGACGCAACATTATCAACAAAAGACCTATACAAAAAAACTAAACAGATGGACATAAACCAGCTTATATATGCAGAGAAATGTAAATACATTTATAAAATCAAGACCAACCTTATGAAAACAAATTCCGTCCTAACTACAAGAAACACAATACACCAACACAACACGCGACAGAAGCACAACTTCGACGTTCCAAAGGCCAGGACAGCAAAACAACTACACAGTCTAAAACACAGCGCAATAAGACAGTACAACAACTTACCTGAAGATATCAAAACTGCCGTAAACATAAATATTTTTAAACAAAAACTCAATACATATATTAAGTACTTAAGATAGTTCATATTATATTATGATCTCCTTCATGTGATTATTAAAAAAAAAAAACTAATAGCTTATTGATTACTTTTATTTATTAAGTTTAAGATTTATTTTCTATCCTCTTACACACGGTTACTCCGTCTGAGGATTTTAGTAACTAATATACAAATTTTCATAATTAGCTAAGCAAATACATATACACAACCTAGAACAAAAATTTGTATTAGAACAAAAGAAATGCAATTTTGAATAAAGTTGCTAATGTAAATAAAAACAAAAATAAAAAAAAATCTAACAAAATCACGGTGTTTTATCGCAAAGTATAAAGACGAGGACAATTTCAAAGTTAGATTATCGGAAATTTTCGGTCGTTTAAGATGCATAGTAGTTTAGAGCAAACAGCTTAAAAATTTATTTTAAACAATAAAGTAACGTAAACGTATTTAGTTTTTATTTATTATTTAAAGTCTATAGACTTCGACAAATTCGATATTTTACGACAAGAAAAATGATTTTTTTAATAAAAATTATTAGGTTTGCTATTGATGCGTTAACAAAATTCTCGAATTGTAATTCTAAAAATTTTGAAGGTACTGAATAACTTATTTCTATATTTCAGGGCAATGCAAGAAGTTGAGCTAGATTCAAAAATTAAACTTATTGATTGTCCGGGTATTGTATTTAATAGCAAGAGTGATGCCACTCCAGCGGTTTTAAAAAATGCTCAAAGAGTTGGAGATATTAAGGATCCTTTTACAATTGCCGAAAGCGTGTTAAAGCGTGCTAGCAAAGAGTACTTTTGTAAATTATATGATATCACAGAATATGATACATTTGAGGAATTTTTTGCAAAAAAAGCGGCACGAATGGGTGAATACTATAATTAAATAAACATGAAAATGTAATTAATGACTTTTTATTTTACAGGTAAATTTTTAAAGAAAGGAGTTCCTGACGTAGTTGCTGCAGCGCGTAGTGTGCTCAATGATTGGAACAGTGGAAAAATAAAATATTGTACGCAACCCCCAGAAGTGCAGGATAATGAGAGTGTGCACGTCAGTGCTAGTATTGTGCATGAGGTGGCACGTGAATTTGACGTGGATAATTTTGAATTAATGGAGACAGAGATACTGGATAAAATAACTGTAAAAAAAGAAGAAGTCATGGAAATCACATCAACGGGTCCAGTGGAATACAAACCACCATCAGATGATGGAGACATTGATTCGTCGGAGAAAATAATCATTAGCGAAAAGGAATTACCCTCCAAATGTAACAAGAGGAAGCTGGAAGAGAAAGTCCGGAAAGCAAAGGCAGATCCTACTATGGATTTAGAAGGTTTTTTTAGTCAATGATAAAATATACCCTTTTAATTAAATTTTTATTCCAGGAAATCAAACGTTAAATAAAAACATGAAAGAACAACTCAAAAAGAGGAAAAAGCAGAATGCACGTAATGAAAAGAAAGTTGCGAAAATAGTCGATGTACTTGATAGTTTCCGATTAAGCACGCCTAATGATGAAAAATATGATTTCGATAACGATTATGTTGTTGAATAGTTACATTATTCGTTTGAACATTGTTACACTGTATAAATCGTTATTTTAAATAAAACTTTGAACAGAGAAATGAAATGAATTTTTTGTCTGTGTTGATAGAAAGTACTTTCATTATAAAAATGTTTTATTTTGTAGTGAAATATTTTCGTATATTCTTGGAAAAATCATGTCGTCCAATTTACTGTATTTTATATGGGCGGCGACAGGACAATTGGGTTCTTACTCGATATATTTGCAGCTATATTTGCGGATTATTTTTCGCGTGGATATTGTTTCGTTTGATACTTATTAATTTCTCCATGTCGGTCGAATCAGAGTTCTTAATACTGGCATCATTAATGGTACTCGTAGGTGGGCTTATTAAAACTACTTCGAGAATGTTAACCAACGCAGCATTTAATTTGTTAAGGGATTGGATTCGTGGTTAGTGCAAGCTTTAAATGTGTTACTTTGCTGACGTTTTTGGCTATTGTTGGAAAATCTGGTCGTAGTTACTTGCGAGCGTTAAGTTTTGCCTTTGTTATTGCAGGTAAATTTTAAAATAGACTTGAAACATAATTTAATCGTGTTTTTCAGGACCTATTAAAAATCTCTCTGCAAATGGTGGGGAAGTTATACGAGTTTTTACCTGTAGCACAATTCTTACATACAATCTTACAAAAACTCGATTTGATCTCATGACAAGACCATTCCAGAATACTTTAGTATCCATGAAAGACAACGTTCACGAAGTGCGGGAAAGATTCTCAGACGTGAGGAATATTCTAGAACCTTTACGAAAAGAAGTTGAAGACGACGACCCCGAAAATAATGCCAATCAATGGCTGTTTCAACATAACGATCCGGGAAATGCTGATATAATTCAAAACAAATACAAACGAAAACTTAAAAAAAGGTGTAAGAAGCAATTGGACAAAGCGAAGGATCGTTGCCGCACTACATTTGCAAAAGCAAGACAAAATTGCAATGAAATATTTCCACGGGCTATCAAGCCACTGCTTTGTTGGCCATTTCGGGTGGATTTTGTGTGCGACTTAAATATTTTAGGCGATCCTGAAGAAATATGCGATGCTAGTAATGCAATCCCAAATGATTTCGGCAATATTTACATGAATTTACATTTAACGGAACAAGAACTGATCAAGAACGAATCAAATGTAAAAGTGAACTATGCCATTAATAATTTTGCAGAACCATATTCATTTAGGTAAGCGATTCGAATAATTATTTGTTCAAAGCATGCACAGATTTTCAAGCACAAACGGATTTAGAATTTTGAAACTATTGTTTCGTCGCAATATTTTCTTTTCGGGTAGGGAAGAAAGGTATTTGGACTTTGCGCAGATAGTAACTATACATAATACGCGTCTTTTATGAAAAGAACGAGAACTATACTGGTATTTTAAGTGCGGGTAGGTTTATACAATATTTTTTTTATGCACATACATACATATATTTTTTCTTATTCAATAACGATTTTTAATCGTAAAAGGTGTCGAAATTATTAAGTGTCAGACGATCATAATTTGTAGCAATCCAAAAAACCAAAATCTTTATTTCTATTATTCAGGGATTTTTTCGCTTTGGTCGGGATGCTGCATTCCTTTCGGTAATGAACTTCCTTCATTGTGGAATTTAAAATTGGTAATTAGAGAACGGTACAACTGTTCAACCGAGAATTCTACTGTTGGTGTTTGTTCGTTGGTCTCTAATTTTCATTGTTGAGTCTATGTTTCATCCATATTCCGATTAATCGTCGCAAATCGTCACTCGTGTCCCTTTGGTCAGTTGTGAGTAATCCCGGCATCCATATTGCAAAATATTATCTGCAATTTAATTATTTGCACTCTTTTTGTAAAGTCTCACATTTACTGCAAATTAGGAAAGTTTTAGGATTCACGTTTGGTTTCCAGAATGGTTTTTATTCACAAAAAACAAGATGAAATTCTCTTCCAGAGTAGTTTACTCTATGGTATCCACCTTTCAAATGCTGAAAAGCAAAAGTAACTTGGAGCCTCTCCTATGTAGATATGTATGTACATAAGCACTTAATGCACCGACACCATAAGCACATAAAAAAGTAGCACTTCAGTAGAGAAAAATGTTTGCCTCTGTCCAAGGTGGATTTACTTACAGTAAAAGTAAGATCACCTTGCCTCCGCCTAAGGAGTTTCCTTTTAAGTTGGCGAGAATATTACATTTGAGAAAAATTATGGCAGGCGTCAGAACTACAGTTTTTGTTTTAATTTTTATAGACATGGGCATATGTATATGTACTCGTATATGTACTAGAGATGTGACGGATATCCGGCAACTATCCGGTTTGCCGGATATCCGGTCTAAATTTACTATTCGGCCGGATACCGGATAATGAGCTACTATCCGGTATCTGGCCGGCCGGTTTTTTCTTAGAATTATTTTCAGCAAATACATTTTTATTAAGTAACTGACAATAAAGTAGCTTTTATTTAAAGGTAAAAAAGTAGTAAAAAATTACAAATTATCTTTCAAAAACTTAAAATGAGTTTTGAGATATTCACTTTATTGAAAAATTTATGTATAAACTAAAAACTGAAAAAACGTCCAATTAATAAAACGACATTAATACTCAAAATTATGAAGAGGTATATTATGGTGAATAAAAACTAAATTTTCAGCGTTCGCAGACAATAAACGATTTCGCTTGTTTTCGTAAACCAAGCCAGCTTCCGAAAAATTCTTTCGCTATAAACGCTGCTGCAAGGAGCTGAAAGGAACGTTTTGGCAAGCGACATTAAAATTGGGTATTTTTTGGAGTTAAACGACCACCAAGCGTAAGGATCAATTCGAACTTCCTTCAAGAAGAATTCAATCTCGGTAGCAATTGGGTTCTTCTCATGATCGCGAGACTGAATGTGGTTTTCATCTGCCACTTCATTAAAACAATCCCAAAATGTTTCGTGAGATTCACGAGCTACATTTGAATCAGTTTCATTTAATCGTAACTGTTTAGGTCTAGTTGAAGACGTCGATGAACAACTACTGATGGAAGACGTGGATATTCGGCTATCCGGCCTCGCATCTCGCCGGATATCCGGCTATCCGGCCTCGCATCTCTAATATGTACATATTACCATACGCGAATAGCAACACACAAAGAACACACTAAAGACCTGCAACAAGTCGCTAAAAAATCGAGCCACTTGAATAATTTCAAGTGTGCGCATCTAGTGACATGTGGGCCCCCTCCAATAAACCTTCCCATATTAAATAAACCTTCTCACATTAAATCACCATTCCCATGCACATTCCTTTCCCGCAGTTACAAAGATTAAGACATCCCGCGTAGAAAATTGAAATGATCTGCGCATGTAGCTCAACAGACGTCACGCTAACTGTGGGCGCATTCGATTCGCCACTCTATCGAGGATAGGACAGACTCAAAATACATTTACATTTATAAATGTATTTTGGGACAGACTTTTGTAAGGAAAAAGTTGTCGAGTAAATCATACTCGGATGGAACGAGCGAATTTTTCCTCGATAGAAAGTGCTTCCAAATTGTAAATTGCTTGAAAACCAGGGAAATTAAAAATTCCCATGTTTTTTTTTTTTTTTTTTTTTTAATATCCAAATACTTTATTGCAATCTGTTACATTCAATCACATTCAGCAATATTTAATAACTTAAGACTAATTTTTGTATTTACTGTCTTTTATGGACTACACCCAGTGGTGCAGCCATTGCCTATTAGCACAGGAGATCTGTTGTGGATTTTCTCTTCAGTCGGATGAAAGTGAAGGGGTTGGAAGTGAGTTCCGATATCAGTGGATTTGGGTGGACTAGGAGTCTCAGATTGTGCGTAGTAGAGAGCTTTTTTATTTCTTGAGCGACTGTAGGAACTTTGAGGTCACGATGGATTTGGTTGTTTGTGACATAATAGGGCGCGTTTACAATCATTCTTAGGGTCTTTGATTGGAATCTTTGAAGTATTTCAACATTGGAAGTTGCCGCAGTGCCCCACAGCTGAATACCGTATGTCCAAACTGGTTTTAAAATTTGCTGAGTACAAGAGCAATTTGCTATCGATTGAGACTTTGGAGTTTCGATTCAAGAGCCAGTGTAGATTTCTGAGCTTTATACCGAGTGATTTTCGTTTTGTAAATATATGTGTTTTCCAAGTTAATCTTCTGTCGAGGTGCATCCCAAGGTATCTAGCCTCATTACATTGGGGTATATTTATGCCGTTGAGTTTAACGGGTGGGCAGGTGTTTCGTTTGAGAGTGAATGTAACCTGGACTGATTTTGTTTCGTTCAACTTGATTTTCCATTTTTTTAGCCAGTCAGTAATTTTGTTTAGCCCACTCTGGATTTTAGAGGAAGCTAAGTGTGGGAGAGTGTCAACAGCTAAGACAGCAGTGTCATCTGCAAAGGTACCTATGGTGACTCCTTCAGCTGATGGTAAGTCGTACGTGTGAAGTAGATAAAGTATTGGGCCCATGACACTTTCTTGGGGTACGCCTGCTGAGCTTTCATGGAGCTCAGATTGTTCCTCACCTTGCTTTACGAAAAAATATCTATTTGTAAGATAGGACTTGATTAACACATAGTAGTTAATGGGGAGTGTAGTTTTTATTTTGTAAATCAAGCCATCGTGCCAAACGCGATCAAATGCTTGCGAGATGTCAAGAAACGCTGCTGTACAATATTTTTTATGTTCGAATGCAGTGTGTATATACTCAACAATCCTATGAACCTGTTCGATTGTGCTGTGTTTTTTCCTGAATCCAAATTGATGATTTGGAATTAGCTTTCGCTCTTCTATAATTGGGAGTAGTCTTTTCAGGAAAAGGGTTTCCATGAGTTTAGAAGCAATCGGTAACAAGCTAATTGGGCGATACGATTCAACTTTATCAGCGCTTTTTCCGGGTTTGAGAATCATTTTTAATTGTGACACTTTCCATTGGGGAGGTATAAAGCCAGATGTTAGTACCGCGTTAAATAAGTAGGTAAGATATGTCACTCCTTCTTCTGGAAGTTGTTTTACTATTTTTCCAGTGATAAGGTCGTACCCAGGGGCTTTCTTAATATTTAGCTTATCAATAGCTGCTTTCACTTCAGATTTGGAAAATTTACGTATGGGTAGGTCCATCTGATGGGTATTACTCAGAACACTTTTCACTTCTTCTGTTACACATGCTGGGGGCTAGATTTCCTGTGGGGCAAATACTTTTTGTAAGTGTCGGGCAAATGTGACTGCTCTTTCAAGGTCACTTTTAGCCCATTCGTTATTTTTCATTCGTAAAGCGGATTGGAACATTGTGGGTCTCTTTAGATTCCTAGTTGCTTTCCAGAGAGAGTATTCTGTAGCAGCTGTTGCATCGAGATTACTGAGGTAATGATGGAGTTGGGTGTTTCGTTCGTTATTAAGGATCTCTTTAAGTTCTTTTGTAAGCGCATTTAATTTTTTCTTGTCCTCAGGATGTCTAGTTTGTTGCCACTTTTTTCTTGCATATCGCTTTTCTCTCAGTTTTTCTTTTATAGGTTTGGAGATGTTCGTTGATTTTCGCTCATTTAGTGTGGGGGTGGAGTCCCACGCAGCTTGTTGCAGGCAGTTGTTGAAGTGTTCAACAGCCGCAATGATATCTTCTTCAGATTTCAGTGATAGTTTTAAATCAATTGTGGAAGATACCATATATCGGAAGCGATTCCAATCAGTTTTGTGATTATGTAAGCTACATTGACTGGGAAGAAGGGCAAGATTGTTGTTAAGCTCGAAGAGAACTGGAGAGTGGTCATAAGACAGCTCAAAACATGGGCTACATTTAAGATCACTAAGCATGATACCTTTCGTCACACAGAAGTCAATCAAGTCGGGAATTTTTCTTACATCTGTTGGCCAGTATGTTGGTGTACCTGAAGAGACAGGGAGTAAATTTAATTTTCCAATGGCCGCATAAAGCTGTCGACCTTTTGGTGTAGTGAGACGGGAACCCCAGTATGTGTGCTTTGCGTTATAGTCTCCTCCAGCTAGGAATCTATTGCCAAGGGTCTTAAAGAATTTCTCATACTCCTCCATTTTTATTGTGTGTTTAGGTGGGCTGTAGACAGCGGAAATTGTAATTGGCCCTTTCCAGTCATCAACAATTATATTCGTGGCTTGTATAGCTTCTGTGCGATAAGATGTGCTCTCACAGTGTTTTATGTTATTGCGTATTAATATTGCTGAACCTGCATGAGCCTTATTATCTGGGTGCAGGGTGTGATAAAACTTAAAGTTCGGAATCTGAAAATGGTTTTTGTTGGTGAAATGGGTTTCAGATATTAGGAGTATATCTATTTCGTATGTTTTAAGGAATTTTTTAATTTCTATTAAATGTTTTGACAGCCCATTAGCGTTCCATAGAATGATTTTTATGGGATTGAGGATAAGCAATTCTTAGTCGTGAGGGTCACTAATAAGTTCATCATTGTTGTGATTTGTTGCATGACTTGCCGGAGTAGCATTATCATTTCTTGCATTTCGTTCGGAGCTTGGGTTTCTGCAGGAACAGTATTAATTGGTAGGGCCGTTGTGTTTTCATTAGTTGCTTGTGCTGAGAGTTTCAGTGCCTGAGCGTATGAAAGTACATTTTGAGTTTGTTTTGATGTACTGGGATTTACCAGAACTTCCTGTTGTTGAGTAGGATTCATGGGTAGATTGTCGTTTTTCCTTAATTGTAGGTATTTCATTTTCTGAAGATTTTTATAGACTACACAACCTTTGTAATTTGCTGGGTGATTACCTTCACACAAGGCGCATTTGACTTCATCTGATCTGCTTTTACGTACACAATCTGAAGACGTGTGGCTTCCGGCGCATTTAATGCACATTGGTTTCCTGCGACAGTACGTTTTTGTATGCCCATACTGCTGACAGTTAGCGCATTGGGGAATATCGCGAGTCGGTCGGGGGGGCTCAAAAACAATTTTTGTATGAAGCAGGTATTTGACTTCATAAATTTCTTTATTGTTTGAGTTTGTTTGAAGTTCAATGATAAACATTGGCAGAGGCTTTTTTGTGTTTCTTCGCTTTATGTTCCAAATATTCGTGACAGAGTGACCGAGGTTTTGCAGGGCTTGGGTTATTTCATCTGTGCCTATAGATGGGTGCATATTTTTCAGTACTACTTTGAAGCCTCTTTCTTGTTTTGGCTTATAGGTGAAAAATTCGGTGTTTTTTAGCTCAAGCTGGTTGACTATTGTCTTGTAGGCTTCTGGAGAAAATGCCTGGATTTAAACTTGCTCATTGTTTATGAGCTTTAATTCGTGTGAATTTGGAGCAGCTTCAGACAATAGTTTCATTAGAGGAGCTATATTGGTAACTCTGTCAACAAATATTGGTGGGGGCTTAGAGACTTTTTCTTTATGTTCTGTGTTTTTTTGGTCACATTCTTCAACTTCTTCTAGGGACGAAAATCGATTTTCGGTTCCTTTCGGATCTCCTAGCCAGTATTTTTCAAGTTTAGCTTGTTTTTGAGTGGTCTTTGTCTTACCTGGACTCTCTCTCTGCCTTTTCTTGTTTAGAACCGTTTTCCAGTCCTCGTCGTGGGAGGGTACACTTACTGTGACTTGGGGAGAGGCAACTGGTTGCTGTTGTTTGTATAGCAGCTGAAGCTGGCGTTGAAGCTGATCAATTTGTTGTTGGACAGTTTGTTGAGAGCTGTTTTTATTTGGAAAAGTCGAGCTTGATTGTGGCGAGGGGCATTGAGGACTCCAGGAATTTTGGAGCGGATTCTGAAGAAGGGGTTTCTTTTGTGTTTGCAGTTGTTGATGCTGCTGTTGTTGTTCCTGATGTTGTTTTTCTCGGCGTTGCTGTTGTTGTTGTTGCTGCTGCTGCTGCTGTTGTTGTTGTTGTTGTTGTTGCTGCTCTTCTTGTTGCTGACTTTCCCCTCTAGGTGGGGTACGGTCTACACCCATTTTTTTTTCTTTATTATCTATTTTTGTTTAAAATTAACTTTGGCAACTCTATCGGATTAGTTTTTCACTTTGTAAGAGTTGCCAACTTATCCCATGTGAATTTTTTTTATTTTGGCTGATTAAATTTAAAGAAAACAAAAATTAATCTTTGGATTTTGTTTTTTGACTTTTAATATTATTATTGTGTTGATTTAAATTATATTAAAATTATGAGTTTGTATAAAAAATATAAAAAAGTAAATTAAAAAAAAAACAGTTGAAACTGTGCTGCTAAGTCTCCCACTTTCGATTGTTGTTTTATTCGCACAACTCGATATAAGTTACTAATCGAATGCGCCTTGTGTTCCAATTGGTTAATAATTTCCAGAAAAATATTGGTTAATAATTTAGTAAAATATTTCTATAAATAAAATTATATGATAGTAAAGAATGAAACAATTTTTTTTTTTAAATTAAGTTCATTTATTGAAGTAATCTTATTCATTCTACACTGTAACGACACGCTGGGTCTCTTTAAAATTTTACTGGTAAGGTAGACTCGGCGGTGTCCAGGGTTCGTTAGCAAGAAACTAACTCTTAGATTGTGGTTAACTCCGTGGATACTTTATTGTCTTAGTTATTTACAATTTTTTTTTCTTATGAGTACATTTATATGCTTTCGCCTTCAGTTGGCGAATCGCATGGTGGGGGGTTTTGTGTCGCGCGTTCCAATGCCGTAGCGAGTGACTAACTCGCTCAGGTATTCGTCCGGCGCGAGTGACTAACTCGCTCAGGTAGGCGTCAGTTTGTCCGGCGCGAGTGACTAACTCGCTCAGGTAAATGTGTACGTTCAGCGCGAGTGACTAACTCGCTCAGGTCGTCCGAAGCGTCAGGTCACTGCTTGCCTCCCGTGTAGATTATGCGCTTAGTGAGGCTTGTTCCGCTGTCTGATGAAAAAGGGTGTTCTGGTCACTGCTGCTGCTGAGTGTCAACGAGTTCTTGCTTGTTCCGCTGTCTGATGAAAAAGAGACTGATTACCCCGATGCTGCTCCTTATATACCGCAGTGGCTACTCGTACACAATGCGTGGCGTGCTCTCATTGGCTATCAGAATGGCGTGGTTTGGTCTTCTCCTTTCCGATAGCTGCCATATGTTTCAGCACCGCGTGGTTCTCCTCCACGTGTTTTCACGTTGTCTTCTTCTTCTTCCCGAAAGCTGCCATATGTTCAGCACCGCGTGGTTTTCTTGTTGCGAGGCAGTGGCGTGATGGTAAAAGTGACTCACCAGTGTTGGGTAACTGGTGATCTCCTCATTTTGCGAGTGGGGCCAATATGTCATTCAGTCAGTCAAAATCATTGAGATTTATGCTCCTTACAACACCTAAAAATAAGTTTTTTCACTTTTTTATTTGCTTTAATGTCCTTTGTTTCCGTCAAATGTTTTTGCAAATATCCGCTAGTAAGGAAATCAGCGTTTCCCTTAATGAATTTGATGGCTTACTTAGCCCACCTTCACTTAGATGTTTCTAGTGCCATACCGAATTAATGGTATCGCTCTCTTGTATCTTGTCTCGGCACCCTTGAATTCATTACGTCAAACCACTCATTTGTCTCGTAAAGGAAAATCACAAAAATGATCTTGCACAGCTGATTATATTCGCTCCAATTTGGATTTCTCAAAATTCCTAATCTGGCATCTCGCGTAATAGATTGTGCAATTGTATGTATGTGAGAAAAGTTTGGTGGCCAGTTTAACCTTCTGGCTCTCAACTCCAACCACACTTAAATTATGTGCTGATATATTATGTGTGATCTTCAAGTGATTGGATTGGAGAGACAAAATATTCAAAATTATATCTTTTTAACTTCTTTGCTATTAATGATTCTCAGCAGTTTGATCAGATATGGAACGTCATGGAACACAAATATTTTTGTGACGTAAAAAAAACTGGGTATTTAAAAAAACATTTTTTTTAAAAATATATTTATTTACTGAATCTTTCTTGTCAAGAAACTAACAGTAATTTTTCAGACTACATTTACAAATTAGGTAATATCCTCAGCCATTGCATCGAATGTTTAGTGTTTTCACAGCACGCAATAAGACTATAATGAATCAAATCTAAGGTATCCATCCTTTTGAGATGCTTGAGGTGTACCTGTAAGGATCATGTAGACTTCTCCCATGTTAGAGGGAATCAGACACTTTACCTTCCAAATGCAACCCCGTCACCTGAATCTAAATACTTGAATTACAATCCGATGTATTCGCATAAAACGTACCAAGCTTCCTTTGCGCTGTATCCTTCTGAAAACTGTAAAAGTGTACAGTTTTTCCACTAACTATAGCAAAATATATCATTAAAAGCACACAAAATGTAAATTTCCGTAAAACTTTTTACTTAATTTTTTACTGTAGGTTTGCTTGCCTTTGTATACTGCACAACTGCTGTTTACATTTTAATTGCAATGTTTTTTGTATCTTAAGTTTAATATTACCCTTTTTTTTGTTACTGTTCATAAGTAAATACAGTGATTAAAAGAAATGAATCAAGAAAATTAATCAAAACAATAAAGAAATAATATATTATGAAGGGGAGAAATCAAATTCACAAATTTTTTACCATGTCAAAGTGTAGGTATTACAACTTACATGCATACAGCTTATCTGAAGCTGCAGCAGCGCTGAGCTTGCACTTTGTTTTGCAATAATTTAGACCAAAGACTTAAAATTATTTTTCAATAAAAGTTTGTTTAAGAAAAACTCACAAGAGGGAACTAGCGTTTCCTTCCTATAACGTAATTGGCGTGGATGGTAAAAGTAAAAAAAATATACATTTTTTTGACAAGTGCCAATTTTTTAAAAATAATTTTCTTTAACTAAAGAAAATCAAATTTAAAAGTGCAAAAATTAACGCAGAAGTGTTTTTTAAATCATCAGTACAGGCAGTACAAAAAATTAGCGCAGAGTGCAAAGCATTTGTCAGCAGAAAGAAGCAGAGCTTAAGCATTCAGAAAGACCGACCGACGAAAAAAAGTATTTAAATAGTGAAGAACTGAAATCGAAAATTGTTAGATACTTTTGAACATCTTGTACACACAACAAATTTACACGTGCGAAATTCTAGAATGGAACTACAATACAAATTTCGATGGTCTGATATACTATTTCGAATAAAATAAATTGTATAATAAATTACCCAAATAGGCTAATAAGAACAAACAAAGCCATATTAGCTTTATGAATAAGTAAGAGGAAAGCTATAGAGGAAAATACTACAGTGAAAACGCGATAGAGATTTTTACTAACGAAGCAAAAAGCAAATTAATAGAATACATCAATATAGACCATGTGAACAATGCAGATAAAAGTAAATGGACAGCAGTCTTAAGAAAGCATAAAATCTAATTCTTTAACAAATTCGAGAACTTAACTTTCACTATTCTGATAAAACACAAAATTGCCATGAAAAATGACATGCCAGTGTATTCCAAGATTTATAGATACCCAGAAGTCTACAAAGAGGAAATCAACAAACAAATCAAGAATATGTTGGACCAAGGCATTATCCGAGAGTCCAGTAGTCCTTACAACAGCTCTATTTGGATAGTACCAAACAAGCTAGATGCTTCAAATATAAAAATGGCTGCTTGTGATTTGACTACAGGAAGTTAAACAACATAACTACTAAAGACAGATTCCCAATTCTAAATATTGATGAAATATTTGGCAGATGGCATTGTTTCACTACTCTCCAAAGGCTTCCATCAAATAGAAATGAATGCTGGAGACATTCACAAAACAGCATTTTCTGCGGCTAGTGGCCACTATGAATTTCTTCGAATGTCATGGGTTTCGAAATGCCTCAGCTATCTTTCAGAGACTGAAAAAATTACATCGTATCTTTAAATGACATCCTAATATTCTCCACAATTGTGGAGGAACATAACGAATCACTAAACACAATTTTGAATCGACAGGGGGAGAAATACTAAGTAAATGAAAGTTCTTGCAAGAAGAAACATAGTTTTTGTGCCACTTGATCACTAACGAAGGCATCAAACCTAATCCAAAACAAGTGGAAGTAATAGATAAGATTCCACTTCCCAGAAACAAAAATAAGATATTAAATCATTCCTTGGAATCACGGGTTATTACAGAAAATTCATAAGAGATTATTCGAAAATTGCTCACCACTCAGTGAAATATTTAAAGAAAAATGCAAGGATTAAACCATTTGAAAAATTGAAGAAAATGATCAAATCTGATCCAATTTTAGTACATCCTGATTTCAAAAAAATATTCACATTGGTCACAGATGCCAGCAAATTCGTCCTGGGAGTAGTTTTAATGCTAAACAACAAAGTCATCTGTTACGCAAGATCACTAAACGGGCATGAACAAAATTATAGCATAATAGAAAAAGAACTATTGTCGATTGTTTGGGCAACTAAATATTTTCGCCCATATTTATTTGGCAGGAAATTTATAGTTAAAACCGATCATCGCCCTCTTGTATGGTTAAGTATCTTAAAGGAGCCAAATAGTGAACTCCAACGGTGGAAAATCAAACTGAATGAATTTGATTTCCAAATACAATATATTAAAGGTGGTTTGAGCAGAAGCGCTACGGATGCTGAAATCAATTTAAACGAATTGTTCATAGCGCAGAAACAGATAGTATGGACTTCATACGAATAACAGA
Source organism: Clusia tigrina (assembly GCA_920105625.2). Taxonomy (NCBI): domain Eukaryota; kingdom Metazoa; phylum Arthropoda; class Insecta; order Diptera; family Clusiidae; genus Clusia; species Clusia tigrina. Next base: position 155,407,735 of record OV050031.1, read on the forward strand.
AATCGCAATTAATATCTTTAAAAACAAAATTATTCTTAACATCGTTAACAAAAAAAATTTTATATCAAAAGAAAATAAATGTGCCGTCTCTATTTTTGCCTGTTTGGGTTTTGCCACTCCCCTTCTGTTTCTTGTTGTTATCTGTCAGCTGTTCTGCTGAATGCGCCCAGTCAAGATCTAGTTACAGTTCTGAGGTACATATAGCGCTGCCTCAGACTCGTCTAAATTTGAAAGAGGAGGATTGACTGGTTTTATTGCTGAAACGGTCAATTGTGGAATAGTTGAAGAAAACAAGAAAATGAAACAAACGGTGACGTAAGAAACGTACAAAAGAATTTAAGGCAGTGGTGAAGGGACAAATGGGGCTTTCCTTTTTTGAATTATTGATTTGTCAGTTGTGTCGGCGTAGCGTACGTTAATTTTTTTGTAAAAGTCAAGCAGTTTCAATTCTTCATAAAATGTTGGTTTACTTTTGCCAAATAGTTCAAAGCAGATAAATTATTCGAAAATTACAAATATAAGATTCCTATAATCTATGAGTGTTAATGAAATTGGGAATATTCCCGAATCAAGTGAAACCCAACTCCAGTGGTTAAAAGGTGTACTTAAACGTTGCAGTAGTGATAAATAATAGGAGCAGGAGAGTGCCCACCCCACTCGTTCCATCCGGCGCGGACTTTAAAAGATAAGTAGTATTGCTATATAGGTATATGAATATGAATATGTATGTTTATTGTATTAAATCCGTATGAATTAAACTAGCAATTTAAAATTCCATTGGAATAGGATAATATATAGGTCAATTATCTATAATAGTAATCTTTGGAGCACAAAGGTATATATAAAGAAACCATATTAGGCTAAGGCAGAAGCGATGGGGCGGGCTCGCTTGGAGGTTCGAGTGAGGATGGTAACCGGATGGAAAAACAAGAGGTGAGTTATGTAAAGAAAAAAAAAAATAAGTATTGAAGTTATTTACTTCTTTTACTGCTGCCCACCCGATGCAGTGTGGCCGGTTAAGAACTACGAGCGTTGCTATGATCTAGCCGCGGCCACCACAGTGTATCATATTAAGGGGGGTTCACAACATAAGAAACCTTGTAAATGTAACAGAAACCGATATTTTATCAATTATGAGGGAATATTATCAATTATGAGGGAAGAGCTACCACAAAAAGGGTTGGTGGTAATATTCCCCTACTAGAGGATATAGATAGATAGATTTTGCGACACTTGATTTTGTGTTAGCTTCTGGTGAAAGGGACAAATTAACAGAGAGAGTGAAGCTTATATAATTGAACTTTGACATCATTGATTTTTGGGTTTATAATTCAGACACATGTTTTTGCAATTACCTCAAACTCTCAATTACCTCAAACTCTCAATTACCTCAAACTCGCTATTATCTCAATCTCTCTAGTAAGTCATTCTTTGGTGCACTCTGCGAATATCGTTCACGTTTTTTCGCTACTAAATCCCTTAAATATATTTAAGGCACTTTGGCAAATAACCATCGCAAAAGGCCACAGGAGTGAAGTGAAACAAAGACAAATGCAGTCCCAGAAATTGCTTTCAACATACGTATCCGTTGCAAACTCTGTGCAAATCCTAGCTTGGTTGAACAAAGCTCTCAGATTATCCCATGAGTTGCGAGTGCAGCAATCTTTTTAAACTGGAGTTGAAATGCAGTCCCCACTTTGTGCAGCAGCTGGAAAGAACAGGAGCAGAAAATGCACAAAAGGATTTGTTGTTTTTATTAAAAATGTAAAAAGCTAAACACAAAGAGGAAGAAAGCAGTACCTTGTGGGAACTTTAATATTGGCATATGCTGAACACAAACTGCACAAGTCAGAGAACAACAGGGAGCGGGGCAAAATTGTTAGAAAGGGATGAAAGAATATATTTAAATTTTGTAGTTTCTTGCAACAATGTTCATCGGGAGTTCCACTAGTAGCATATGGGAAGCTATGAATATAGCGAGAAGTTGTCTTTCGGAATGTCAGTCTCTGTATCAAGGAATGGATTGGGCTGACTGTTATTATGCTTCTTCCATGTATATAATTAGTTGTGAGAGCAAAACCATTCCATGAGTGCCTCTGGACATCTTATAAGTATCGTTTGAAGAGTAAAAAACCATCATGTACTGGTACATATTTTGCGTCTGTAGTATTTACAGTTTGAAAAACTCATATGTTAAACAACTCACCAAGTTCCTAGTTGTTCATATTATTGGGAAAATTTTACAAGGTTTTGCCTTAATGTCACAAGTGGAACGTAAATTATTAATAATAATAATAGTAATAAGCTTCTCCAAATCTTTCGTGTGAAACTTTATCAAATACATCGTCGAATGCCTTCCCAAACCCATATTCGTTAACATCTCCAACTACATAGACGCAAACCTTCTCAATGCAGTAGTCATAAACCTGTCCAATTTCATAGTACTGAAAATCTCCCACTATATAGTTGTAAACTCACCCAAGGCCATAGTTGTAAACCTCTCCAACTACATAGTCGTAAACCTACTTAATTCAATAGTCTAAAATCTCCTCAAGGCAATAGTTATAAACCTCTCTTAAGTTCATAGTATTGAAATTCTCCAACTACATCATCCTAAAGCTCCTCAAGGCCATAATCATAAACATCTTCAAGTTTATAGTACTAAGTTTCTCAAACTATATAATCGCAAGCCTAGCCAAGGCCATAGTCATAAACTTCTTTAAGTTGACAGTACCAAAGATCCCAAGTATGTAGTCGCAAACCTACCCAAGGCCATAGACGTAAACCACTTCAAGTGTTATACACCGCGACCTGAAAGATGTGATTCCCCCTATTTATTTGAAAAATGAGGATAGTCTCATCTACAGATCATATATTTTGGAGGAATCAAGTTTAGAGATCTTGCTTAGATATATTCTCCAAAACACTTGAGCAATCCGTGATCAGGTGCAGTGAGTTTTCATCACTTTCTCCACAGAATCGATAGATGGCATCTGAAGATATACCCAATTAATTTATATGGCAATTGAGTCGTGCAGTGTCCGCTTAAAATGACTGATGATTCTTAATTTACTCCGAGGCATATTTATTAACTCCTTAGCTCTTAGAATTAAAATCTCCCAGAAGAGTTTTCTGGGTTTGACTTCTTTTTGCATCTGTACACTTCTTCAGTAGACCTCCAATGGTATTGGATGACAGTCCACAGAAGGGTTCAGGACTGTTGAAATGGGAGGTCCGCAGCCTTCCTAAGCTATCGGCCTTCTCATTTCTCTACTTATATGTGGCCTGGTACCTAGATTAGATATAGCTTGTTCATACTCCCTAGGGAGTTCAGTTTCCCAATACAGTCCCATACAAGTTTAGACCTCACCAAACTCTTGAGTGCTGCTTGACGATTCGATAGTATCACGATGTTTTTTCCCCGATACTTCCTGTCAATGTTGATCTGACCAATGTTGATCCGCCTGAAAAATGCTTGGGTAAGATTCTATTGATTCCCAGCAGCTGGTTCTAGGCCTAAATATTCCTGTCCCAGTTCCGTCCATAGTCTTAGAACCGTCTGTACACCATAAGAGGGAGTTTTCTGTAATTTTATACTTCAAAGTTAGAACTTTCCATTCTATTTTGGAACTCAACTTTGTACTGTATTTGTGTACAAAGTTGAATTTTCCTGGCATAAAATCGTTGTGAGATTTTAGTAAACCATATTCATGAGCCCCATATATTTTGGGTGTAATTTGACTCCCTCGAGATAATTTTTTGTATTCCGTTAAGAAATTTTCTAGCAGAGTCTTGAAGTATAGTATAACTTCCATTGCCGCCGTGGGAGAGGTGCGCATAGCTCCATTGATGACAAGACAGGCAAGGCGTTGTACATACTTTACTGTACCATTTAGAAGAACAGGTTTCATATATGGTAAAGATATTTTTTAGTAAACGGCACAATGGTGGTCTTCAAGGCATTGATTTTCAATCCTGTTCCCCTGCAGCATTCACTATTTGCGGGTGAATTCAGATTTTCCTCTAGCTGTTATCACAATATCGTTCGCATATCCTTGACATGATATGCCTAGATTTGTGAGTTTTATCAGAAGATAATCAACTACTATCACCACAAAATGGGTGATAATCCCCCACCCTGCAGACATCCTTTATTGACTTTGACATTTACAGTTTTGTCACCTGCTTCACTTTCAGTCAGGCTACTGTTGAGTAAAGCTCGTATCCAATTGGAAGTGTTATTATCTATTATTCCCAAATCACATATTCGTGAGGAGTGTTGTCAAAAGCCCCCTCAATATCAAGAAAGGCACAAAGTTATATTTCTTTTTTATCCAGTACTGCCTGAATAAAATCAGTCAGGTGGTATAGTGCATTTGCAGCAGGATGTAAAGGCATCCTTTTAAATTCGGTCTCTAGGAGATGTATATTAACAATTTTCTCCATTGCTTTTAGTACAAAGGATGTCAAACTGATCGGCCTGAAGAATTTGGGATGGGCCTCAGCCTCTATCTCAATACTGGAGGCCCTGGGAGAGATTTCCGGGGCCGCAGTCTACGGTTCAACCTCATCTGGGGGAAAGCTACCACTTTTAACTACCTTTGGCAGAGGTGGGATGTTTGTCTCCTTTACTTCCTCTGCCTTGGGATTTTCTTCAATACGCTTGGAACAACTGACCTTGATTTTGCCAAATTGGTAGTTTATCGCATACTCCGAGCTCCTGATTAGTTGCTGGGACCCATCATCTATTTCCATGGACAACTGTCCGTGGCCCTCGTCCTTGCAACTCCATATTCTCCAGAAATTGGTGTTTAGCCCAATATTCTGGCTGGAGAGAAACTTGAGTGACAGCCACCTCTTGTCCACTACTACGAGGGAGGAAGACTGTGTATGATCGTGGGATGTTCTCTCCCACTCTGGCGACCAAACTGACGCCATCTCTTACTGAAAGAAGCTTCACGACCCCTTTCAGTCATTTCACCGAGTCCGTCGAAAAGCAGTCAATGCTTAGGAAGCCAGTATTGAAGTGTGGATACCATCAAAGGAGAATTCTTTGGTCCACTCCCCAACCAGCCTTTCAAGCAACATCTGCTCCACTCTTGTCAACTCCTTGTTAGTCCGGATGGTGTTCGGATAGTCCGCAGCAACAACAGCCACACTGGTAACGGATGCCACCTTAGCGTAACTACTTGCTGCCTTGGACGCTCCACGACTAGGTGGGCCTGACGGTGTTGGTGTCTTCCTCTTCTTGGCTGGGTCAGGATTAGTAGAAAAGGTGTTTCGTACCCTCTTCTTCAGGTTTTGGTTTACATTCGGTTGTGATGTTGTGCCAGCCGAATACTTTTTTCGGTGTCTCCGTTCACGAGTAGACTATTTAATAAGGCCTCTAGCCTGGCAGATCATCAGCACGGGTCGCGTGATCCAGCCCTTGTCTTCGAACCATTGTCAAGGTGTATTTCTCAATGCTGTACTATTAAGGAGTATCAAACACTTAGCGCTACATCCTGACCTTAGTTAGTTCCAGCACCATTAGACAACTGATGCCATTGTAGATCTATTACCAGCCGGTACTCTCGGGTAGGGTTCAGTCAAAGGATTTTCTACCGATAATAGTAAAAATCTTCGATAGAAAAAAATACCTCGAAAATAATCATGAATAAATGAGGTACAGGAGGAAATCTGATAGCTCTATTATTACCCAAATCTACAAAAGGAAATCCAGAAGTACATCAATAATTGCGAAATTTGTTACAAGGCGAAATTCGATAGAAATCCACATAAACAATACCATAACTATAATGCAAAACATACATACCGTCTCACTATTCCCAAAGGCCGACAACTCTTGGCGGCTATAACAAATTTAAATCTTCTCACAGCTTCCTCAGGCTCACCAACGTATTGGCCAACCGATCCAAATAAAATTCCCGACCTAATAAACTTTTGCATAATGAAAAGCATATCGACTAGGGATATAACATGCAGCTCATGCTATGATCTATCCTCTGACCATTCTCCAGTAATATTTACAATAATTAATAATTTTGTTGACTCACCTTCTGAATGTCGCCTTTACAACAGCAAAGCTGATTGGAATTTCTTCCGACTGTCAATATCTTCAACAATTAACCTGATGCACTCGCTTAAGTCTAGTGAAGATATCATGATAGCTATTGAACACATTAATAATTGCCTCCAACAGGCTGGTTGGAAGTCAACACCCCCTAATCAAGAGTCCATGCACACAGATCTCTCCCCTTGTGAAAGAAAAACTGGGAGAAAAACGCAGGGCAAGAAAAAAGTGGCAACAGAGTAGACATCCTGGGGATAAGAAAAAATTAAACACACTCTCAAAAGATCTCAAGGAGCTCCTCAAAACAGAACACAACTCAAAACTTCAGTACTATCTCAGTAACCTTGATGCAAAGGCTGCCACCGACTATTCCCTTTGGAAAGCAACAAGACAGTTAAAGAGGCCAACTCTGGTACAATCTGCCATCAGAATGGAAAACAAGGAATGGGCTAAAAGTGATATCGAAAAATCATGCACGATATTTAAAAAAAAATGTTTACCCCATACGAAATCGACCCATCTGCATTCACTGCAGAAAGAGTAAGAGAAACCTTGGGACACATCTACCAGATGGACCTGGCCATACACAAATTTTCAAAAGAGGAAGTCAAGGAAGCGATCAAAATAGCTCCCGATACGATCTCATTAGTGGAGAAATATTAAAGCAGGTTCCAGAAGAGGGATTCACTTTTCTGACGTATATATACAACGCTGTTTTATTATCTGGTTTTGTTCCCCCTCAATGGAAAGTGGCTCAAGTAAAAATTATCCTTAAGCCCGGAAAAAGTGCAGACAAAGTTGATTCATATCGCCCCATCAGTTTGCTGCCGATCGCCTCTACAATTTTGGAAACCCTCTTCCTCAAAAGAACGAAAACTAATTCCTAATCACCAATTCGGCTTCAGGAAACAACACAATTGAACAGATTCATAGACTTGTAAACTGCATTCACACTGCATTCGAGCAAAAAAAAAATACTGTACAGCGGCGTTTCTCGATATATCCCAAGCTTTCGACCGTGTCTGGCATCACGGATTACTCTACAAAATAAAGAAAACACTTCCAATAAATTATTACATATTTATCAAATCTTACCTTAAAAATCGAAACTTCTTTGTAAAACAAGGTGAAGAACAATCTGAAATGTGCGAAAGCTCGGCCAGTGTACCCCAAGGCAGTGTCATGGGTCTCATCCTATACCTGCTTTATACACACGATTTACCTGTCTCCGAAGGAACTATCATTGGCACATTTGCAGACGATACTGCTGTACTCGCAATGAACACCCTTCCACAACTGGCGTCGCTTAAATATCAAAGGGGCTTAGACAAAATCACTAAATGGATGAAAGATTGGCGAATCAAGTTCAATGAAACTAAGTCTGTCCAGGTTACGTTCACCCTCAAATGTGACACCTGCCCACTGGGCATGCACCTCCATAACAAGCTAACATGGAAAATTCATATATCCACCAAACGTAAGGCGCTGCGAATAAAGCTCAGACATTTACACTGGCTGCTGAATCGAAATTCCCACGTTACTTTACTCAGCCGTCTTTAAACCGATACGGACATATGGCATACAACTGTGGGGCATTGCGGCAACCTCTGTCTTAATTCTCCAGAGGTTCAAATAAAAACGCTGCGTATGATTGCAAAAGCTCCATATTACGTAACAAACAACCAACTCCATCGTGACCTGAAAGTCCCGACAATTGTGCAAGAAATATAAAAATATGCAATGGCATACAATCTGAGAATTCACGGGCACTCTAATCCACTCATATCAGATCTCACAGCTCATATGACTCCATTCAGCCGTTTAAAAAGGAAATCATCAGCAGATATTTTCTGTTGATGAATACCTACAATTAAGAAATGGTTGCACCACTGGGTGCACTCCATAAGTGTTATGTTGATATTTAGTTATTGTTATCTAGGTTTAAAATGAAAGATTGGAATAAAAAATGAATATTAAAAAAAAAAAAATTCTTTGACATTAATAGCTGGAAGATTTGAATTTGGTTGCACACCCTTTCCTTGAATTGAAACTATAGACTTGTTTAGGGTTTGTGCAAATTACGACAATATTCTTTCTAAATTTGCAGGTTGAGGTTTATACACTCAGAGTACCAGATATTTGCATATCTGGTACTATTTTGTGCACGACTTGGTTCAGTGGCTTTCGCAGGTTGATAACTATAATGCTGTTGTTTTTGTTTCGGACGGATTTTTTTCTTTAAATTCCATATATACTGGTCAGCCCCTATAGTTTGCTGTATGTGAATCAGCAAAATTGCCACAATTTCAAAATTTTTTGTTTGGGTGCAACAGAAATGACTACAGAAAACATATACATTTGGCAACTGACAATAAGCTTCTGTGTGTTCAAACACTTCACGGTTTTGGCATTGTAAAATGCAGTGGACCATTTTTGAAGTCTTCCACTGTGATTTCACGATGCAAAAGATATTTCAACTTGTAATAGGATGATCACGATATCAGAGTGACTGCGGTAATTTGTTTCGATTTAAGATGTTGGACACAGGTTTAGCGACGAAGCTTGCTGCTTTTAAATAATGCTTTATTTCGCTGAGGTCTAGGATCGGTTCAATTCTCTTTAGCACGGCTCTTAATCCTTTTTGTGAATTGAGTTGGTATGGGTAAAAACTTTTTCTTAATTTTTACAGTTCATCAGACACCTCCTAACCAGTGCGAGAAATCCTTCCAGAAACCAATACCTTGTTCTTGCTAAAGCCGGGCACTCGCAAAGATAATGGGTGAGTGTTTCTTTCTGGGTAAAGTTAAAGGGGACAACCAGTCTCTCTGCATGAATACCCATATACCGGTGCCCAGTGTAAATTTCCGTAAACCTTGGCGTTTCAGTGCAAGCCCTGTTAATTACCTCGCGATTTCTGCCCGCATTGTATGAGGACGATGTCCCTAAGTCGTGCACTAAGCGTTGTCGTTCCGAATCGTATATATATTTATATTTATATATAATGCCTTCCATAAAATATGCTTTTGAGATTCAAACAGAGTGATTTAGCATATACATAGAAATTTTTTCCTTAAATTGTAGATTTAAATTTCAAACATGATTTCCTTTCCAGATAAATACATTTAATAAATTATAAAATCTAACAATTTGTGTTTACAATAAGCCATAAATGGACAATTGCTGGGCAAGCCTCCTTGTTGGGAAAATTTTTATTAATATGGTTTTCTATTAAAATTCCATCACGACTCACGATGATTTGTCTGCCCACAGGGTAGTAGCCGACCAAAATACATTCTTTACATTTTGCTTTCAACTTACAGTATTTATGTTTAGTTATTTGCAACATAGCCTTACAAGCAAACATCCCAATATGCTTCAAGTTTCGTATTTTTTTTCCACAACTTTTCTGGACTCGCGTTGTTATCTATGCACGGTATATGATTCACCAGAAACTGTTTTTTTGTGGAACTTGATGCTCTCGTAAGTCCCCTTTATATCCCGTTGAGAAACTACGGTTCAGTCAATCTGCTAGAATCGTTCTACACGATTTTCTTCATTAACGCCATTCAACTATGGAATTCATTACCAAAATCCATTCAATCCGCTTCTAGCGCTTGGTCATGAGATATTTTTTAGGTCAATGTTTGTGTTATTTTGGAATGTGTAACAGATTTTTGTATTTTATTCTCTCCTAACTTTTTCTTTCTCTACTCTATAACTATTTGCCAGCTTAACTATTCTCAATTGTAATTTCAACTGTCTTATCTATCTATCTGTTATTACTGTATTCTTCTTCTGTTTTTTCACATATATCTCATTATCTCTCATTTATTTTATTTAGTTACTTAATTTACAAGGCGAAATTCGATAGAAATCCAGATAAACAATACCTTTACGTTACAAATATCTCACAAAAGCATAATGAATTCATTCATGTGGATGTTTGGTATCCCCAAATTGCAAATTGACTAAAGACACAACTGCGGACCTATTGAAGGACAGAGCTTGGATATCGATATTCGCAGCCATAAAACAGAGAATACAATACTTGGGAAAACCAGAACTATTAATCACTGATAACGAGCTTGCCACTGCTTCCGTAAGGCAATTCATAATTGACAGTAAAATAAACTTTCACTTTACAAATACCTATCTAAAACGAATACAGAAGTCTGAAGTCGGGTTAGACCGACTTCGAAATACCCTTTACATTTTCTTGTGCGTGCAAGTTCAACAATGGAGATATTTTCTTAATAAATCATCATTAGGAGCATACTAACAGTAATTTTTGGTAGGGTACCTTGAAATGATTATATCGACCGCTTTTCTTGTATATGGCTTTGTAGTGTCAATATAACCACTAATATAAAATTTCGTCCAAAAATATTGTATAGGTCGCAAGTTATAATAATATGTCAATAGTGGGCATGGCTGTAGAAATAGCACGCCCATTTTTTGTGTGGTGTTTGTTGTTAGTACCCGCAACCTTCCTGTGAAACTTCGTTGATAAATCTTTAATAGTAATGATTTTTGGCTAATTGTGGGCGTGTCAGTTCTATTATGATCTCCATATTCTGCACACACACTATTATGGACCCCATATATATTTCTGCCAATACGAGCATAGGTAGGCTAATTTTAATTTTAGACCCGAAAGTTCTCTATATCGAAAGTGGGCGTGTCTGATCAGCCCCATTTGTTCCATCACGTAAAATTTCGTCCGTAAATCTCTACCAGATCTTAAGTTATTAATATTTGCTAATAGTGGGCGTGGCAGTTAATATATACCGCCCACTTTTTGCACAGTGTTTAGTAGGACCCACATCTCCATAACTGCCAAATAATGTCACGATTCCGTCAATCGGACTGAAGTTATAGTCATTTTAAAAAAAGGTGAAAAAAGTTCCTTATATGGGAGGTAGGCGTGGGCTTTGTCCAAATCGGCCCATATAGAAATCTGGTTCTGTATCTTTATCCAGGCTACTTTTTTGGAAATTTTCATTAAGATAGCTCTAACGGTGTAGAAAAAAAATGGACACAGACGGACAGACGGACAAACGGACGGACAAAATTGCTTAGAAAGTGATTCTGATCATATCTGTATATATATGTCCATACCTACCACGTCTCCTTCTCGAAATTGCAACTCCTCTCAAAAGCACAAAATTAGTATACCCTATTTACTTTTTTTAAAGGTAAAGGGTAGAAACAGGGTATGCAGATGTCGAAAGACTGCATTCAACGCGTAACGAACACATCCGACTCAAAGAGTATATATTGTCGTATATTGTCTTTGCGCAGATGTCCTTCAAAAAAAAGTATTAAAGGCAATATATATAACAGCATTAAACAATACAATCCATTTTAGCACAAATATGCGATTAATAGACTTAATAAATAACACGATAACGAAAGAAGATTTATTCAAATTTTGAGAAACCATGCACCACGAGAAAGTTGATAGAATCAATGCAACGAGTTCCAGAATGAATTCATAAAAAATTATAGAATGAGCAAATCACAACCGAAATTCAAAATAGTTGGTAATTACCAAGTAGAGGGTAATTACATTGTATAATAAATTTATAAAAGAATACAAGGCACAAGTTAAAAAAAATTGTAAATTTAATAGCCAAGATGATGATCAACTATGTAATTCTTTTAATAAGTTAGGTAGTTCACAAGGCGTTTTATTTTGTTTTATGTGTTGTATGTGCTACATTTTTAGAACTGTTGCATCAGCATTATTGTTGTTGCTCATATAAAATTTGAATAGCACTGATCCAGCTCTGCAGTTTATATTTTTTGAGTGTGCTATTCTATCAGCTGATTGGTTGGTGGAGTGATATGTCGCCCCCTCCAATAAACCTTCCCACATTAAATAAAACTTCTTACATTAAATCAACCTTCCTATGCACATTACTTCCCCGCAGTAACAATTCCCAGAATTGTTCCATATTGTTCTAATAAGCACTTTATTATATACATAAATATATATGTAGGTGTAGGTGTAGTCGAAAGAGTCAGGAATACCATCAAAATGTCTTAAAATGGAAGCATGACCTACATTCCTGGCATCCCATTAATGCGTAGCTTTTAGCCTGATAGCTGAGCTTGCAGCCATTTTTTCGCCAAAAAGCCTAACAGGTAGCAGAATGAGCATAATGTCCAATGCTGCCGTTGGAGTAGTTCTAATAGCACTACTTATGAAAACCTCCGCCGTTCTTTGTACCTTTGTTATCAGCCTATATTGTATGTGGACTTACTTAGGGCTACGAGAAGGCAGGAGGTAATTGACGTCACCCTGTCAAATCCAAGAATAGGATGGTCGATCAACAACTGGAGGGTCCTCGCCGAAGACTCGTGCTCGGACAACAGATACATTGAGTTTCAGTGTGGCGAGCAGGCGCAGATGCCATTGCCCACCAGAAACCCAAGATAAATAGACATGCCAAAGTTGACGGAGGCACTGCGTAGCAATTACGTGACGCCACTGAAACTTCGTAAGGGGCAAAACATTGAGGCGGCTGTTGAACATCTCAACACTGCTCTAACAAACAGCTTCGAGCTAGCCTGTCCAGCTAGACCTCCTCTTAGCCAGACTCCTGTTCCATGGTGGAATCGAGAGCTTCAGGTGCTGAGGCGTGAGTCTAGAAAACTCCTCTACCGGGCCTGATGAGGACTGGGAACGATATCGACGTGTTGAGAGGACTACAAAAAGCTAATTCGGGACTCGAAAAGGGCTTCCTTTAGAGATTTCTGCTGTTATATCGAATCCCTGAATGACACGGCAAAACTGGCCAAAGTCCTGAAAAAGGACCAAACCGCTAAGCTGGGGTCGCTCAGGAAACCTGATGGCTCCTATACGGAGAGGCAAACTGAGACACTCAGCTTGCTGTTGGAGTCACACTTTCCAGGAAATCAGGTAAGCATAGCCCGTCAACAACCACCTTTAGTTGGAACTGTTGTCAGGGCAGCTACACCCTCTCGACATGATTGGTATGTCGCCAGAACTGTGGCGAATGAGGCTGCCATTAGATTTGCTATCAAATCCTTTGACAGCTTCAAATCGCCCGGACTGGATGGCATATATCCGATTGTGTTGAAGGAAGGCATTGAGTTAGTGTTGGCAGCACTGAAGAAGATCTTCACTGCATGTCTCGCTGAGGGTTGCTTTCATTCCTAAGGTTGGAAGAGACGACTACACCAATCCCAAGAGCTTCAGACCTATTAGTATGACCTCGTTCATGCTAAAGAGTTTAGAACGGCTGGTGGAGCTTCGCATGCGTAGGGAGTCTCTGAAGACGCATCCACTCTCTCCATTTCAGCATGCCTATCAAAGCGGAAAATCCTGCGAGACGGCTCTGCAAAACCTTGTTGGAAGGATAGAGCGAGCCATCGACAGGAAAGAATACGCAATAGGCATCTTTGTGGACATAGAGTGTGCGTTTGACAATGCTACCTTCGACAGTATGTGCGGCTCTGCTAGGCGGCATGGCGTAGACCGGGCTATAGTAAATTGGATACGTTCAATGCTGGCCCAGAGAATCATAACGGTGCGAGCGGAGGAAGATATACTGGTGTCGTCTGGGGTTAATAGAGGCTGTCCCCAAGGTGGCGTACTGTCTCCGTTGCTCTGGTGCATGGAAATCAATCCCCTGCTTAACGCCATTAATGACTCGGGTGTCTACGCTCAGGCATATGCGGATGATGTTGGCTGTCTTGTGCCAGGTCCATCCCTTATGATTGTCTGCAGTAGGGTGCAGAGAACTCTGGATATGATTGACACTTGGTGCAGTGCGAATGGGCTATCGGCTAATCCTGTCAAGACTGGTATTGTCCTCTTTACCAGAAGGAGTAAGCTTGATCGACTTTTTCTGCCTACACTAAAAGGAGTCACTACCGAGCTATCCAAGGAAATCAAATATCTTGGAGTCATCCTTGATAACAAACTTATTTGGAAATCACATGTCGAACTGAAGACATCCTAAGCACTGTCAGTTTTCTGGCAATGTAAGGGTATTTTTGGTAAGACATGGGGTGTTTCCCCTACTAAGGTCCTATGGATCTATACAGCTATGGTAAGACCTATTATCACCTATGCATCGATGGTTTGGATGAGCAGACTCTCTCTTGTAGGGGTCAAAAAAGCTCTATCAAGACTACTACGTACTGTGGCCATATGTTGCACCGGAGCATTTCCGACAACTCCAGGCCCGGCACTTGATGCTTTGGTGAATCTCCCGCCACTAGATGTCTTCATCCGCGGAGAGGCCGTTAAGGCCATCTGCAGAGTGAAACATAGTGGCCACTGGTATGGGGTGTACTCGATATTGGACGCAGGCACTGACATCGATTCTACAATCCTGTCTTTGCTCCGGACTCCATGTCATCAACCGTCACTAGAAAAGCGGTACAATGTGTTGCTGCCAGAGGCTCGTTCATGGTTAGACCCCGAGAACGAACCCGGCAAACACTGCTGTCGTATATTCACTGATGGCTCCAGGACTGAAAACGGTTCAAGCTCTGGTGTCTTCGTGGAATCTTGTGGGACCCGTCGGTTCTTTGCCCTTGGTCTGCATGCGTCTGTGTTTCAGGCGGAGGTGTATGCGATACTTGAGGCAATGGACTTTGTTGTGGAAAACAGGTGGAAAGGCAAATCTATTTGTGTCTGCAGTGACAGCCAAGCTGCGCTCATGGCCTTGGATAGTCCGACCACCACTTCCATGATAGTCAGGTCCTGCAAATCGAGGCTAAATTATGTTGGAAAACATAATAGTCTGACGCTGACTTGGGTCCCGGGACACGGTGGCATTGCGGGTAACGAGACCTCTGACTCTTTGGCCAGGATGGGCTGCGAGGCTGTTTTTATTTGCCCTGAGCCTGTTCTGCCACTCTCTTCTGCTGCCATCAAAACCACTGCAAACAAGTGGGTTGTTTCGACCCACAAGCGAGCATGGCGGGCTGAGAGAGGCTGCGGATGGACGAAAATTATGCTACCTGCTATCTCTGACCGATGGTCACGGTTCCTTCTATCTTTAGGTAGGAGGGACTGCAGGCTGTTGGTTGGCTTGATGACAGGGCACTTTCTATGGGCTAGGCACAGGGAAAGGATTGGCATATCAGACAGTGCGCTGTGCCCAGCCTGTGGAGAAGAAGACGAGACGGCGGACCATTTTCTTTGCGTCTGCCCTGCCTTTGCTCGAATCAGGTTTGTGATTTTTGGCACTGATGTGCTGAGGAGTAACCAACTTGGCTCCTTGGCACCACAGGATCTACTTCTATTTCTTCGGAGGTGTGGTAGATTTAAAGCAGAGTAAAAGGGAACCTTAAGTGCAGTAAAATGGATATATACTCTGTCTAAGTGTGCGCTTACTAGACTGTTCCGATAAAAAAAGAAAAAATACTTAGGGCTGTCCACCAAGCACCCCGTAGAAAAGGACTGGTCGTACCACAGCTGTATATATCCAATAGGCTACCTTAGGCTGTAACCCCCATTTTTTGCCTATGACTCTTTTGCAAGAGTACAGAGCTACCTGAGCCTTCCTAATGCGCTCGCTTATATTGGCCTTCCAATTCAGCTTCCTATCTAGGATCACGCCCAGATATTTAGCCTCCTCGACAAGGTCAATATCTACACCCATTAGTTTTGGAGCAAGAAATTGAGGAATTTTATACTTCCTAGTGAAGAGTACCAGCTTAGTCTTGGTCGGATTAACCCCCAACCCACAGTCAGTAGTCCATTTAGAGAGAATGTTCAGCATGTTTTGCATCAAGTCCCTCAAAGTAGATATATATTTACCCGAGATACTAATAGCAACATCATCCGCATACGCAACCACCTTGCACCCTTCCCTCTCCAGTCGAACAAGCAGCTGATTTACCGCAAGATTCCAGAGTAGGGGTGAAAGAACTCCACCTTGAGGTGTGCCTCTGCACACGGACTTCTTGGCCGACGCCGCCCCCAGCTGTGAATTGATAATAATGCTACTAAGCATGTTTTCAATCCACCTGCTAATGGCGGGTTCCACCTCCAAGTCTCGCATCGCACCGATTATTGCGTCTGATTTGATATTGTTAAAAGCTCCCTCAATGTCCAGGAAAGCCACTAGGTAGAACTCCTTGTTATGCAGGGAGTTCTCCAATAAGCGGTCTCAACCGATTTACCCTTGAAGTAGGCATGCTGAAAGACTGACAGCTTCTGTCTGTCTATAGTGAGTCTCAGATGAATGTCTAACAACCTTTTCAGGATTTTTAGACAGAAGGAGGACAGACTAATGGGTCTTAAGTCCCCTGGAGCTGTGTGCCAACTTTTGCCGGCGTTGGGTATAAAAATTTATCTCACATGCTTCCATGAGTCTGGAATATACGCTAATTCAAGACAACTATTATATATCTTTAACAGCCATTCTATTATTAGATTCTCTGACTGCTGAATTTCAATTAGAGCTAAACCATCTGGGCCAGATGCTTTAAATGGTTTGAGGCTATGGATATCCCATTGCAGTTTTGGCTTCGTGACTATGTCTGAGTTGACTTCAACTACATTCCCGGTGGGCTTCGTTCTCCGCGGAATGGTGCTCGAGCAACCAGGGAAGTGAGTCTCCAGAAGAAGCTCTAGAGTCTCATTACTATTTGAAATCCAGGATCCATCCTCCCTCCTCAGGTAACAAGGTACCATTGGAGCAATTGATAGGATCTTCCTCAACCTGGACGTCTCAGAGATATCTTCTACGTCACCGCAAAAGTTTCTCCACGATTCTCTCTGTGCCTTCCTAAGCTTACTTTAGAAGGTTCTGAGTGCTGCTTTATATAAAGCCCAGTCTGCACTATATCTAGACTTCTTTGCGCTGTTGAAAAGTCTCCTACAATTTTGTCTGAGTCCCCTAATTTCCTCCCCCCACCATGTGGGTTTTTGTTTCCCCCTGGGTCTACTGAGGGGGCAAGAGAGCCTTATTAAGAGCAACCGTTAGAGCCTCCACAGACCTATCAATTTCATCACACGAGTTACGTCCCCAACGCTACCCGATCCTTCACATTTATTAACATAAGTAAAGACGCTGATTCGGCGCATTTTTGCATGCACCGATCTGCGATCATAAAATAATATTATTTTATTTAATGTAGAAAACAGCAACAAATGTATGTGTGTGTAAACAAGTTACGTTAGTTAAAATATTCACATTCTATGCAATAACGTTATCGCTTAGTTTTTGTTATTGTATAGCGGATGGTCTCAAGTGCAGTTAAGGCTCCAAATGAAAAATATGCTTAGTAGCATAATTTGCACTTCAATGCCAACTGAATTTGAATAGTAAAGTAGAGTAGAGAAAATATTTTAAGTTAGTCTTAAGATCGAAGTGGTGGAATAAAGACAATCGAATTGAAAACATTCTCGTTTTAATTTAACACTATAACTCACGTGCTTGTGCTTGTGGGGTTCTGAGGTAGTAGTCTAGCTACAGTCACCTTGTAGAGGTCCCAGTTTGCTTTCCTGACATTTCTAAAAGCCTTAGGGCTAGGTAGACTATCTAGAAGATCAAACTGAATTAACCTATGATCGGAAAAGGAATGCTCCTCTAGAACTCTCCATTTTGAGATCCGATCAAAAATTGATTCGGAGGCAAGGGTTACGTCAAGGACTTCTTGCCTATTAGCAGAATGAAAGCGGGTTCTGACCCTTTATTGCATACAGAAAGGTTAGTCGTTACAATATATTCATATAATGACTCCCCTCGTTCATTGACATTCATTTCCCCAGATGTCGTGGTGCGCATTGGCATCGTATCCAATAATAACAGCCACCCGTTGAGCCTTTGCATCCACAACAAGCTTCTGTAGGTTGGCTTCTGGAAGGATCTCATGGTCATGCGCCATATAGGCCGAGACCAAACAGTACCGTCCCTTGCCAGTTTCCAGGCAGACGGCCGTTAAATCCTTGTTGCTGTAATTGGGGAGAATAAATGAGCTAACATTATTCCTAATGAGGATACAAGACCTAGGTCTTCCTTCACTTACGGTATACAGCAAGCTGTAATTCTCAGTCCTGAGACCACAGACCAAGTCCTCGTGTGGCCAGGGTTCTTGGATCAGGACAACGTCTACTCCGCATTTTGCAAGAAGGAGCTGAAGGCTGGCAGACGCCGCCTTCGAGTGATGGAGGTTAATCTGCACTATTCGTAGCATCTCTGCTACTTGTAGCGCTGGTCACCTCCACCACCGTGAGATCAGCCTCAGACTCCCAGTCTGACTCCAGAAGGAATTCCTCCTCACTGAGTGTGGTTGTCTCTAGGAGACTCCCCAAACCCCCCCACAGTTGACATAGAGTCACTGCGTTGCGGGTACATGGCGGAGTCCTCAGCAGCAGCAGGATCAGCAGTTACCCCTGAAGGATTCACTACCGCTTGATCCGTGTCAGACGGTTGGCCATACTTTTTGTAGACCTTGAGGCTTGTGGATGAGAAGCCATAGCCCACGACCCAATTGGATTTCGCTAGAGTCGCCAGAGATTCGGCGTTCACCACAAGGGTCATTGACCTGTAATCCTCTCTTGGTTCCTCTACCTTAGTAACCTTCCAATTATTAGTCGGGAGCTGCTGGTTGCTCAACCTAAAGATCTTCAAGATAGCCTTGTTGTCAGACGGTTCAGCTGTGATCCATGCGCGCGCTCTAGGTCTACTAGGGATCAGCTCCCTAGGTACGACTTCGAGCCTTGCGCCTGGCCATGCTTCCCCTATCCTGGAGATCGCAATCCTATAAAGGACAACTGACCTTTGATCCGCGCAGGCAATCAGCTTTACGTGGCTCTGATGCCATCCGCTGTCGCCGAAAGAGGGAAAATCACCTGGGAATTCCTTCATAAGCTGGAGGTAGAGCCTTGAAAGGCTTACTCCTTTTTCCAGCACTAGGAGCGATACTGCCATCCGGGTCATTACGACCTATGACCGCCATGACCTGGTGTCCTTTCAGTACTTCGCTGAAGGACTTCGTGGTGATAGTACCGCGCTTTTTAAACTTCTTTGGGTCCGGGTGGGTGGTCTCTTCTAGGGACCGTTGACGCTTTGTAGCCTGTTGTGTTGGAGCTCAAGACTCCTTCACGACTTTATGTTTATGTGTTATTTAGGTATGTAGGTGTAAGCATTACAACATATTTACAACTTATCTGCAGCTGCAGCAGTGCTGAGCTTGCACGTTGGTTTGCAAAAATTTAGACTAAACTTAAAATTATTTTTTAACAAATGTTTTTTTAAGAACAACCATCTCATAAGAAGGAACATGCGTTTTCTTTCTATAACGTAACTATATTCATGCAGGATTGAATTTTACGTACCTACCTAGAAGCTCTTAATTGCTTCCCAAGGATCAATTATGCATCTTACTTGTTTCCATATGCCATATTAATCTATGGTATAAGCTTTCTACCATAGATTAGCCTCCATCGCCGCTTCTCAGTTTGCTCTTACTTGTATTGCCGTTCCGCAACGGTCTTGGCTCTTTCTGCTGTCTCGCTCTCTGCTTGTAGAGGCGGTGCATATCAGTTGCCAGCAATCAATAGGCAGTGTGCTAGTATTGACCGTGCGATAAACTGCAAGAAGCGCTAACTACAACTGCGCTAACTAACTGCGAAAAACGCTAACTATATGTTGATTGGATGCATTTAGAGTAAGTTTTCATCCTAGTTGCCTCCGCATAGGCTGGTGCGACATATAGTATGATGAAGCTCGTTACCGTTGATAGCAGTTTCCGTTGACATGAGCGCGGGACAACTATATTCGGCGTGCCCTTATTACTTATTCGCGTAGTTTTTTTAGTACTCTAATATGCCCTTTGAAGGTGTGCCGAAGTTGCGGCTGGGATGAAATCTGATGGCCTCCTACATTGTTGGTCATCATCTTAGTGTTTTTTGTGACACTCAGTAGTACCGCCACGGTCGTTCGACCTTTCCTGAGCCATGCCGGAACACACACAATTATGTCATTGCATCGCGTCTGCAGCATGTGATTGCGTTTAGCGATCGCTACCATCGCGATATAGTTTGCGTACCCGATGAGAGTTACATTCGTTTGTGGGTCAAAGCGGAGTATACCATCGTACATGACATTCCACAGAGTAACGAAATATACATATCCCTATGGGATGCCACCAGTAAGTAACTACATAGTCCCGAACTCCCGCACCCGTATAATAGTACACCTATCCCCCGATTTACACGGTACTTGTTTTACGCGTTTTCGCTTTTACACGGTTTTCCAAATAAGTTTTTTTTTTGTTTTTATCGCACTCTACTAAATGCTACTGTGTTTGAACACGTGCGCTGTGTACACATCTCACGGGGAATCCCGAGCTTATGTGCTGACTTGCTGCACATGCACACTGTGTCTGTATTTCTTCGCATAAAATTAAAGTTTTATCTACGGAAAATTGTATTTGAGTGAAAGTTTCACAGTTTCAGAAAGATTTAATTTTCCATATTCGTAAATTACAAGTGAGTGCATAATTTAGATTATTATAAATTAACATAAATTTTAAAAAATTATAAGCTTATGTCGAAAGAAGTTAAAAGAAAAGTTATTTCTTTAGAAACTAAAATCGAAACAATCGAAATTTTGGATCGCTTACGAAAGGGAGATAGAGTAGTAGATGTTGCAAAATCATATAGCATGAACGAAGCTACAATAAGAACTATTAGAACAAATGAAAACACAATTAGAAAGAGTGTTGCAGCTGGCAATACCACGAGTATGGGCACAACATCATACACCAGAAATATCGCAATGGAAAAAATGGAGAAAGCGTTAATGCTTTGGATAGAAGATCAAACACAAAAAAGAGTACCCATTGATGCGGCCGCTATAACAAATAAAGCATTACGAATTTACGAAAAAATTGTAGAGCAATTACCATCTTCTTCTTCAACTGAAAAGAAGCCAAATTTTTTGGCAAGTCATGGCTGGTTTGAAAGATTTAAAATAAGACATTCTTTACACAGCTTAAAATTAAAAGGTGAACTGGCTTCTGGCGACGTAGATGCAGCCCAAGAATATCCAGCAAATTTTGCAGAAATTATTAACGACAATTCATACACCCCTGATCAGGTTTTCAATGCTGATGAGTCAGGGTTATTCTGGAAAAAAATGCCTGAAAGGACTTATGTCTCAAAATTTTATAAATCGGCTAGTGGTCATAAAGCAGCAAAAGATCGCATAACAATTCTTTTCTGTAGCAATGCTTCAGGAGATTATATTATGAAACCATTAGTGATTAACAAATCAAAAATGCCCCGTGCCTTTAAAGGAGTAAACATCAATAATCTTCCCGTTTATTGGAGGGCTAATAAGAAAGCGTGGGTTACTGCTGCAATGTTTACTGAATGGTTTCATGAATGTTTTATCCCAGATGCCAAAAAATATTTAAGTTCAAAGGGATTGCCTTTTAAAGTGCTTTTGTTAATTGACAATGCGCCGGGTCACCCACAATATCTAGAATATGAGAAAGTTGAAGTAAAATTTTTACCAAAAAATACAACTTCATTATTACAACCATTGGACCAAGGCATAATTTCTACTTTTAAAGCTTTGTACATAAAACGAGCCTTTACATATATTTTGGAACAAATGGAGAACAATAAATCTTTAACAGTTATTAGTGCTTGGAAAAATTTTACAATTTTAGACTGTGTGATGCATATCGCCTTATCATACACTGCGATTAAGCAAACAACGCTCAATAGCTGTTGGAAAAAATTGTGGCCAAATGTAGTCAAAAATGAACATTCCATTTCAACGTTAAATGATGAATATTCGCAGATAGTACAGATGGCGCATTCATTGGGCGGAGAAGGTTTTGATGATTTTACTGATGATGATATCGCAGAGTTAATGGCTGATAAAGAACTAAGTGAGGATGATTTAGTTAACTTAGTTTGCGAAAGTGAGTCTGACAAATCTGATGAAGAGGAATTAGTACCAGTAACATTCACTGCTAAAGTCATCCGCGAAAGACTCGCATTGGGAAGAAAGCTGGGTAATCATTTTATACAAAATGACACAAACGTTGAAAGGGCTTTACGATTCCAACGTGACATAAATCGCTGCTTGGCTCAATATGAAGAAGATTACAAAGATCTTACAAAAAATTCGAAGCAATTGTTAATAACCGATTTTATTACCACCTCTCAGAATGTAAATATTTCTGCTTCAAACATCGAATCGGCACAAATAACTTCGAGTGATGAAAGTGAATGCCAAACTTCGATTCCGAAAAAAAGAATGAGAGTACATAATTTCTGATAGTGATGAAGGATAATAAAACACCTTTGGTTTTATTTTTTGTTCTTCTGTTTAATGTATTGTAATTAAATAAAAAAACAGTGTTTCCGTAATATATTACATATTTTAACCTGTCAATGCATTTTATTTTTATTTCTGTGTACACCTAAAAATATTGAAAAAAATCACAACTGTTAAATAGCAAAATTATGCATTTTCTGCAAGCTTTTCGATTTACACGGTTTTGACTTGAAAATTTTTAATTTTCGATTTACACGTTTTTCTCAGGAACGTATCTACCGTGTAAATCGGGGGATAGGTGTATTAAACTCTGCTGAGAAAATAGCTGGATATTAACTTTTGTGGGTTCGTCAATGATGTATGCTCAGTTTATAAATACTTTATTAATGTGGATGTTGTCCTTCTGTCAACTGTACATCAGAATGTTTTGTATTATGCCACTTGGCAACACTACAATGAATAACATGAATATTATTATTATTATTATTATTATTATTATTATTATATCTTACACCATAATTAATTATGATTGCAAGGTATTTTGTGAATGAGTACTAGCCACAGAGGCTTTCGGCTCGAAGAGAAAAGGATTTTATAGAAAGAAGCATTTTGTAGACCCTAGTCCGTGGCAGGATTTGAACCTGGGACCCTCGGGGTGTGAGTCTAGCATGCTTTCCACTAGACCACTGAGGGCGTCTATTATTATTAATATTACATGATAATTAAAATTATAATGTTATAAAAAAGGAGCAGGAGATACAAAGACTATCAGCCATCTGGTTAACTATACTTAAACTAGGATTAAATAAAAAACATTGTTATAAAATGAATATTTGAATGTTGATTGAATAATGTTAGCTAATTTTATATAATGGTAAATTTTGTTCATATAATCTGGAGATGGGATTTTTAGAAGTTCTGTAGGCACTTGTTTCTCAAAAATATATTGCCGGTTGTAGTTGAAGAAACAGCAAGTGTTGAGTAGGTGCCTTATTGATACAGTATCCCTATTGCAAAATGTGCAGATTGAAGCGGCAGTCCCGTTGAGGAGGTGTGCGTGGGTTAACTGAGTATGAACCAAACGAAGACGTGTAAATAGCTTTATTATGTAGCATGGTATTGAAGCAGGAAATTCACATCTGTGTCGTTCAGGATAACATGATACATAGTGGTGGTATGACTGCCATTCTCG
This sequence comes from Clusia tigrina, assembly GCA_920105625.2. NCBI lineage: Eukaryota > Metazoa > Arthropoda > Insecta > Diptera > Clusiidae > Clusia > Clusia tigrina. The sequence continues at coordinate 155,431,289 of OV050031.1, forward strand.
TTTTTGAGCTTGTTGGGTAATTATACCAGTCAAATAATTATAAATATCGTTTTTGATGTAGAAGGGGGATATTAGCGTGGGAAATTTCCAAGTTTCTTTAGCGGCAGTGTCAGCGAATTCATTTCCGTTAATTGCAGCATGCCCAGGAATCCACATAATTTGAATTGTATTAGGATACTAAATAATGTTGTTTTTGATTTTGGTTATTATGTGGTTCTTATTAAACTGTAAGCAGATGGCGTTAATGCAAGCTAGGCTGTCAGTGCAAATCACGAATTTCCCCTGGAAATCACGGGCGGAAGTTGTTGCGTGTAGTATGGCTACAGCTTCAGCAGTAAATACTGAGCAAAAATTAAACAGCAGGCCAAAGTTGATAATCGAATCGATTTTTACTCTAAATTTTCTGTAGGACAAAAAACATTTTACAAAATTGAAAATATTTGGTCCAACTTTCCACTTGGCCAATTGTTTCAAAACGACATGTGCGCCAATGCGATGGAATGTCCTTGCAAAGTCTAAGGTTAATACTGTTGCATGGTTTTTGTTGGATAGAGTGTTGGCAATGAAATTATCTTTAAGACGAAGGGCTTCTATTGTACCCTGGTTCTTTTTAAAAACAACTTTATGTGGGCTAATAACATTATTTTTGTTTGCAAACCACATTATTCTTGTTGCTAATATTTTTTCAAACGTTTTCCCCAAGCAGCTTAGTAGCGAAATGGGGCGGTAACTATTAGGGATATATTGCCTTGTCAAAAATACTATTGTATACATTTAATAATCGAGAGACCATGGAGGCTGGGAGATTCTTTAACATTGTGTAAGTAATTCTATCAAATCCCGGCGTTTTTCCCTTGTCTGTTTTGAGGGCGTTATCTAGTTCTGGTGGGGTTATTATACTATTCATTTTTTTTGCAGGTTTGGACAGCTTTTGTGTATTTGGGTAGGGATAAACAAAGAAAAAAAAAGATTTTTCCTCTATAAAGGCTTGGGAGAAGCTTTCATCAGAAGCAACTTATGCCGACTGATCTGCTAAGAAGTTGGAAATGTCAAGAGAAGATGTTAGTATGCCGTTTGGAGAGCTGATCTGTCCAATGTGGATACGTTTGGATGACCCAACTAGAGTTCTGATATCAGACCAAATTTTTTGTGGTTTAGTAAGAGTTTATTTTGAAAATAGTTCTAAGCACTTCCTTTTAGCTTCCTTGGCTTTTTTTTTCTAAAGATGGCATTGGCTTTCCTGTATTTTATAAGATTTGACTTAGACTGGAATTTTTTTAAAAATTGCCAAGTTCTCTTTTTCTTTTCTTAGACCTCTAAGTTCAAGGTTTCACCAAGGTACAGATTTCCTAATTTGCTTGTTTGTACTTTGTGGAATTGAAAAAGAAGCCGCACAATTTCACAAAATCATATTAACATCCACGATGGCTTTTAAAAAGACTTTGCCGAGTAGGTGTGTCGTCTAGGTATTGTTGCTCTGCTGCATTGGCAGCCTCTGTTGCGGAGTAGTCCCGCCAATTTATTTTAAATTTTTAGATAGATTATTTTCGAAAGGGACTGGAAAGGGTCTGCCATGGAAGAGCCCGCTTTTATGCTAAGGCCATCATTAGAACCTGATTCGGCCCGGTTTCAGGAGTGTCCCGTTATAATTCAGCCGTTATACCCCTAGGCTGCCAACCTAGTTCAATGGGCACGGTGGCACTTGACACACTGGATTTGTGACTGCTCCTCAAAAACTGCCTTTCTGACATAGGTGGCATAGGTCTGACCGGAGAGGATCTGCTCCCCATCAGCACAGTCAAATGAGTAATTGCAGTGTATCAATGTGATCGTTCTTTCGTGGTGGGGATTTTTAAAAACTTATGATATATTTAATCCAAAATGTTGAGACATTTACGAGTACATTGAACAAACTTATGGCTTCTAGCCTCGCATTCTCGAGCAATAATTCTGCTTCATAAGTCGATTAATCTTTTAAGTCTAAAAAAGCTTGGGGATGATGTTCACAGAATACCATCGAAAAAATCAATGTTGTGTTATCCTAGATCAGAAGCTTCATCTGGACACAGAAAGATGACGCGGCCGGGTGTTGTGAGTCAGAATCAAGCTACCTGCGGCGTAGTTGACTCACATCACCAACTCCTAATAGACACTACACATTTATTGTAGTTAACAGTTATAAATATTACAATTAAAGTAATTAAGAAAGCACATATTTTTAGGGTGCAAATACTATAAAAAATAGTATTTATTTATTAATTATTATATGAACTATTAGGGTTTCACAATTCTGCAATCGAGTTGACAACGACATCGACAATTTTATATCGAGTAGGTCAGTTGGCTTAACCAACTGACACCAATCAACAATAGCGTAACTGCAGCACCATAAAAGTGCTTACATAGACTGTAAGTATTCATTGTAAATAGTATATAAGGAAACCCAGGGCAAGGAACCCTGAAGCAGACAGAGCATCCTGCAACAGACGAGATGACACCAAAAAGGACAATTGTGAGTACAAGTAGAATAGCGTATTATAAGTAGATACTTCTGCGACCCTGAAGGCACCGTAGCGCTGGTCAAAGAAGTTGCAATATACAGGCGCTATTGCGCTGTTGCGCGCAGCTTTGAATGGGCAACCATAAACCGTCAGTAAGATCGGACGGTCTATGTATGTCGTCTTAGCTGATTGTGGATATTTTTGGTAGGGGATTTGTGTTTGTTTGTCGTTGGGGACATTTTATATCTACATTTTTTTAATACACATTTTAAACACACATCTAAGCTTAGGGTATTAGAAGAAAAATTAGTGGTGCATACAAGACGGGTTGTTGCATCAAAATTTGTGTGGTATCGATGCTACAACTGGCGCGAAAATACTTAACTAATGGTTTGCATATTTTGCAAATTTCAATTTTTAGTTGGTGGAGGAAAGCGGGGGAGAAGTTCCAAGAAATGATTAGAGAGAAGTTATCAGTAAGGATCAAACGGGCATGTTGAACTTTTATTCTAAACTTTTGGAGTTTATAAATTGAATTGGCTTATAAGCAGTTAACTTTTTTTTTATGGATTCAAATTACCGTGAATGATTCATGACACTTTTGTCTGTAAAGCTAATTTCGGTTTTTGTCGAACATATAGCCCTTTTATTTTGATTTTTGGGAGAATGAAAGATGGTGAAAGGACAAGTGGAGTTGGGCGAACATGTGAGGATACATGTGAGGAATTAAAGGATCAATTTGCATTGATGAAAGGATTTAATGGACGCCAATAGGTAGCGGATGTGGAACTTGCCATAGAAAACAAGTAAAAGAAGAATATAAATATATTAGAAAGAATTTACGGTGGAATTTGTCGAATCATGAGATTAAGAAGTCTGATACTGTTGATACTTTTATTTGAAACCAAAATAAAAAAAAATAGTTGAGATAAGATTATAATCAATAAAACTAGTTTTAACAATAATTGGGCTTCATTTGTACATCATTTTTGGGGACACGCCTCCTGTTCTGGTCTTTGGATATGACAAAGGAAGCGCAGGGATTACTGCTGATACAGGAGCAAATTGGCGAGGCAATGCAAAAATTGGTTCATAATTTTAGGAAAGACGGCATGTTACGTAAGGACAACACGTATTGCCACAAGCGGATAACACAGTTGCAACATCTGGGGAGAGAATTCAACAGGAACCAAGAGTTTTTGTTGCCTCACACAGTCAAGTACTGCAAAGGAAAATAATTTTTCACAGAATACATCAACAGTCTGGTCAACGAATGGGCAGATACATTTAATTCTGGATTAGAGGGACTAGGACAGCAAACTATGAGTTCAGTTTCGCCGGACGAGGAAATAAGAAACAAATTGAAATCGGTACAGTCAGAGGTATAACTGTTTACTGGGAAAATAGTTGACCTTTTCGAAGGGAGTACGAGCAGGGAAGAATCTCAGTTATTGTGGAAACAGGCAAAGGCCGGATTAGCTGTGTCACCATTAGAGGTAGCGGATCAAACCTGGACAGCAAAACAGGACAGAGGAGAAATTGTTCAAATTTCATAAAGAAACAGAAGGTTTGAGAGCACAAAAGGAGTACCTTGAGAATAAGGTGAAGGAACTTTCTCAAAGATTGGCAGAAACAGAGGAAACAGCATCACTGCTAGAGAAGGAGTGTGCAGAAATTAAAAGAGGACGGGCGACCAATAGTACCACAACGAATAGAGAGAGATCAAAATCAGCATCGGCTGGATATACACAGACAGTATTGACATTGCCTCCGGAATTTCGCTGTCCGGAATATTTAACACTTGTTGGGGATCTCGAGTCCTTGCCTGACTGGGGACGTCCTGTTGCAGTCCTTCCGGGCGCGTGGCTGAAAAATCAAAAGCCCTAACGTAGAATTTAAACACTACCACTTTTCGGTTTCAAAACACAAGAGAGCTTTATTCTTAAAAATACTAGTTCTTATATACTATTTACCAATAAACATTTCAGTCTACGTCTTGACTTTTCTGGTGTTCCAGTTACGCAATTGTTATTTGGTGTCAGTTGCTCAAGCCCACTGACCTACTGCAAGTAAAAGTGTCGTCGGTGCATTCTAAATGCCCCTCGTCAGCTTGACTGCGGAACTGTGACACCCTAAAAGTTTACATCATAATTAATGAATAATTACTGTTCATTTATAATATTTGCACCCTAAAAATATGTGCGTTCTTAATGAATTTAATAAGAGCCGGTGCTGTGAGTCAACTACGCGTAAGTAGCTTGATTCTAACTCACAACATCCCTCCCCTCTTTCTAAAAGAAGTTAGTGCAACTAACTTCCATAAAATCTCTACAATATTTTTCTTGCACTGTAAACAGTTATGTGCATCTATTTAACTCTATAGTACATACATATATAATTTGTTTTATTTTTTCCATGAAATCGCCTTGTTTGGGTTCTATCTCGGTTGTTTTTTTTTTCTTCTTTTTTTTATATTCTTTTCTTTGTTTTTGTTTTTTTTTTTTTGTCTTTTTTTTTCTTATTTTTATCCATCATTATTTTTTTTTTATATTCCCCTTTTTATAATTTGGTCTTTCATTGACTCTTTTCTCATTGGCGTATATACAAATATCTAGACAATAATACAATACTATTCTATACATAAAACCTTATATTATACTGCGCCCTCTGCTATCTGCTGGTCCAGTTGACGACTGCCGTTGTCGGGGTGGTTATTGTGCTGCGCCGTTGGTGTGGTTGATTCGAGTCTTTGAAGGGCCGCTACTATCCTGCACCATTTCCTTGAAATGAGCGTCGTCACCATCACTACCACCAGGACGAGGCCAGCTATACTGACTACCCCTCCCTTCATCCAGGTGTGCACTATCTCATAGGAGTTGGTGAATTGTGACACCCTTTCCACATCTTCCGCCTCCTTTACCAACTCATTAATTGTTCTGCTGTTTGTTGTAAGAGTTTTCCGTAGATCGTTGAAATGCACTGTGTTCGGTGTTGCGAGCGTATGGCCGGAGTCGTTTCGTTTGCGATTTTCCAGCAGCTCCTGTAGTTTCGTCCTTAAACGGTTTGTTCCCATGACTGACGTTGAGAATTTCTACCGTGACTCTTCCTGATTTTTATGGACCAATATTATTCCTTTGCCAACCACTCTGCAACCAGATTCAATGGTCATAAAACCGGTGTTTATTAAGTCCAACCATGTGGTTTCGTCTGAACACACCGCCGGGAAAATCGCCTGGTCGTCAAAATGGTAGAGCCATCTGTTTATGGTTCGGGTGGCTACCAGAATTCCTCCCGTGGCTGGAATGGCTACGTGATCGCATTGGTCTTGCTCATGCTTCAATACTTCTATCTCGCAGTAATCGCTTGCTCGCGTAATTAATTTTCCGGGATGGTAGCATAAACGTTTTGTAGTGCCCACCTCTCGACATTTCCCCTCGTCCTCTATTGATAGGCCAATGTAGTGTTCTTGAGCCTGGCTTGCCGCTATATAGTCATATCTTGTCTTCGGCAGCACGCACCAATCTGGGTTTAGTCTCTTGGGTATTGCGTACACCTTGTGCATTGTAAATACCTCCAATAGCGGCACAGGGATCTTTATGACTACTTTCAACCCCTTCTCCGCCTCTTCTGTGCGGACCTCGGCTGGTTCATAGAACCGCTCCGGTGCCTCTCCGTACCATGAAATTCCTTTCATTGACATTGGTGCTGCCTTGAGCAATTCATCAGACGTCAGGAACAACGAGTGCAGCTTGCCATGTAAAATAAATCATCGGGCACCACTATCTCCGTTTGCTGTTGATCCTGGAACCTCATCATTTCTTCAGAAACAACTTTTCCCAAAATGAAAGATTCCGCCAAGTTCACCTCTGCTTCCTCTTGTCTCTTTCCAATGCCTTCCAACGCCAAGTTCATCTCTTCCAGCTCCTGGAAAGTCTTATTCACTGCTTCGTGAAGGCCCTGGTAACCTGCTCTCATCACAGTCACCTCTTTTCCCAGCAATGACAACGTTTTTGACTGCTTCCTCTCAAGGTTTTGTAAGTGACCATAAATCCGATCTGAATCTTGGTGGTCCATCGTACCGATTGCCCATTTGAGCACTTCACCGCCGACATCTGTCAGGGACCGGCGTTTCCTTCCTTTCAGAGACAATGTCTTCTCCTTTTCCAGGAATCTTTTTGTTATAGCTTCTATCTCCAAAATGGAAGAGTCGCATCTTCGTTTCAGCTCGGTCCCGCTGGCCACCACATGTCTCTCACACAACCTTCTGGTTGTCTCCTGTATTCTTTTGAACTGTTCAACAATAATTTTCAACTCCGTTCGTGGGAACTCCGTTACAACCACCCAAAAATCCTTGGCGAACCATACATCCCCTGTTTTCTCCATTAATACATCTGTCTCCGGTAGTTTATCCAACCGCACCCCCGCATGTATCCTGTCGCTAACCGCCATCAACAGCACTAACATAATCTATAAAATGATAAAATTTTACACTAACTAACATATCTCAGCCTAAAAATACAATATTCTTTTCATAAATTGCTTAACCTACAATTGAATGCTACATCATTCAATTCTCCGTCCACTCGTCTTCTCCCCTTACATTATCGGATTCGCTACCGTATCCTGGAGGAGAAAAGGACTGGACTATGTTTCATTATTGCCATATAGTGCATTAGTTCAGCTTTGACTAATTTTCCATGCTCTTTTCAATACGTGAGTTATCACTCATTCTAGTTTCGAACCAAATTATTGATCCTCCGACAAAATCAGATTATAAAAAACAATCCCATTTGTGTCAAAACTTTGTCCACTATATCTTTCATCGCATACAATTACTTTTTATTTAAATATACTTCTAGCCTGATATGTATATATCCATTAACGATCGTCTCTTCCTAGATCGCATATGGCTACATACACATATTCAAGGCACTATCTTATTCACTAACCTATACGTTATCATATACTTGACCACATCATAAAAATACCTGCTTGTTCAAATATATATCCGAGCACCTACTCAATACCTAGTACCCCATACCTGAAATTTGGTCGTAGGGTGCTCATCCTTCTCTTAGCCGAACCTGCCCACTACATTATGACCCGATTATCGCTGGCCGACTTGAGAACATGTCTCAGCACTTTAGCTCAGCTATTTATTGTTTAACTTTTTATGTTATTCTGTTGAAATACCGGTATTTATTCTGTCCGATAATTTGGTATTTTGTTTTATTTTGTTGAAATGTGCCTTGTTAGCACATTTCCGAAAACAGACCGCTTATTGGTTTACTATAAAACCGTGCTTCTGCACTGAATTTCAGCACAGTTAAACTTCACCAACTACCATGAATTTCACACTTGGACAACGTATGTTGGACTTCAAGCAGGTGACCAAAACCCTGCTAGAAGAGTCGGCGCCCCTGGCACACCCCGCTTGCGCTGCACTAAGCATTGAAGAACACCGCCGCCTAATGGATCTAACCCCCGGCTCCTACACGCCACCTACGCCATCCTCTACAACTATCTAAAGGAGATTGACAGCCAATGGGATTACCCGGAGGCAGTGGACGCTTGCTGGAAACTCCTGCTTACGTCAAGACTCAACCCAGGCGAACCAGGAGTCGAGAGAGTGCTCGGGCAACTCCTAGGTGTGCTGCACCGGGCGCACGAAATGACCGTGCCCGGATTCCCACCCGGGAATCCAATCTTAATCACCAAATTTTTCCCTTAATACAATAAACTGTATAAATAAAAAATAAAAATTATATTAAAAAAGAAGCTTAATACTTGACTACTTATTTCGTAATTACCATTCACAGATATCGTAAGTATGCCCTCTCTCTCCTGATGCTCTTCTGCTCCCCATCCATTAGCGGTTCAATCGCCTGGTCATAATGCTTATGCCTCAAACTGCCGTATGTGTGTATGTATTTAACATACATACATACATACCCATTCCTCATACTCATTTCTCATAAATATCGTACTTACTTTTTTCCCAAATACACATTCGTACTTCCATTCTTTATCCCATACACATATGTATATACACATATATACTTACTCCACCAGCAGTTCCGTTGCTTGCTCAAGCGTCAAAATTCAGTGCATATACCGCTGTATGTATTTACGTACATATTCGAAGGTTTTCATTATTTACCCATGACTGTCCTATTATTTTATTTTATTTTTTAAATTTCGTGCAATATTTAAAAAAAATATATTTTTCCCTACTGTGCTTCGTTCGACCATAGTGCATAATAAGCACATTTATTACGTCAACTTTAATCGCTCGATTTTAAGTGGCACACTTCTACTGGCCTTGACTTTGAAAATCGGAGCTGTGTGTGTTATTTGATACATACACGTACATGTTTACGTTGTTATTTTTGTGTTTACACTTGTAAAACACTGCTAACACATATCCTTAGTTGTGTGGTCTAAAGGGGAATAATTTCAATAAATTATTATGTAGCTTTTTATTTTTTCCCTTAATCGTTACGACTGTTGTAACTGGGCTTCGGATTTCTGCTACTACATACGGACCTATCCACACAGGTGAGAATTTGTTTCTCCTAGCCTGATTCTTCATTAGTACTTGATCACCCACATGAAAAACTACTGGGTTTAGTACCTTGTTATAGGCTTCCCTGGCCACTCGCTTAGCATATTCCTGGTTTTCTCTAACCAATTCGTGCGCTCGTTGTAACTGATACTTTTGCACTTTATTGGGGTCATCAGCATTGTATACAGGCGCACATTTGCGCTTCAAATTCGCTGGCATGTTGAAATCAAACCCGTAGAGTGTTCTAAACGGAGTTTGCTTCGTTGATACATGCACAGTATTGTTGTGTACATGCATCGCAGTGGTTAACCATTGATCCCAATTCGAGCCGTCTTCCTTGGCAAAACTGCGCAAGTACTCGGCCAGAGGTCGATGACTACGTTCCAGTGAGCCATTCGCCTGTGGATGATATGGTGTTATGTGCAACTTCTTGATTCCCAGCATTTTACACGTTTCTGAGAATAGTTTTGATACGAAATTTGAACCATTGTCGGTTATCAAAACCTTAGGTATGTTGTATCTTGCTATAATTTCATCAAAGAATGCTTTGGCCACCGTACTTGCTTCAGCATCGGGTATAGCCACGCATGCCATATACTTTGAGAAATCGTCTTGGAACGTCAATATGTACTTATTGCCCGAAACAGTCTCAGGTAAAATACCTACAATATCCATATGAACCTTATCAAATGGCTGTTTCGGTGTGTCAGTTAATATCATTGGCATCTTTGTTAGCCTTGAACTTTTGTTGGCCTGGCACTTTGGGCAACTCTTTACATATTTTTTTATGTCTTTGAGCATACCTTTCCATCCGTATACTCGCCTAATTCTGTCATGGGTTTTCCAGAATCCCTGGTGTCCACCTAGAGGTGAATCATGGAAACCCTTTAACACAGCCTGGATATCTTTTTTATCCTCCAGCCATTCCACACTACTGGCTCTTTGTTCATTAGCAACGTCACCCGCATTGCTAACATTTCCTGTTGCATCAATTTTATCCCCTTGAATTCTCTCGGTCTTCTCCTTATCTGACCGTGCTTTGGCCCTCGTTTGCACTACTGATACCTTCTGTGCCTGCGGTACTCTGCTGAGTGCGTCCGCATTTAGATTCTTTTTCCCAGGTTTGTAAATGATTTCAAAATCATACTCAGACAATTTATGTCTGAGCCTGGCTAGCCTAGACGTTTGGTCTTTCAAATTGGCTATGCCTCTCAACGGCTGGTGATCAGTGTATATATCTTGAATGGGCGTCCTAGCAGATATGCCCTAAAATTCTTAGTAGCCCATACTATGGCTAGAAATTCCTTTTCTATTGTGGAGTATCTCTTCTCCGTGTCGCTAAGCGCTCTGCTTGCGAATGCTATTGGTCGGTCATTACCGACTTCCCCTTGTGACAATACTGCCCCTAACGCTTCATTGCTAGCATCAGTGGTCAACAAAAAAGTTTGTTCAAAGTCGGGGTATGCCAAAATTGGTAGCGAGCTAATTATTTCCTTTAGCCTCTCGAATGCTTGCTGACATCTCTCTGTCCATTCGAACTTTGCTTCTTTTCGTAGCAACTTATTAATGGGCAAAGCAATTCCGGCTAGTCCTTCCACGAACTTTCTATAATAGTTCACTAGTCCTAGGAATGCTTGCACTTCTTTTCTGTTTCTTGGAACCGCTAAATTTTTAACGCATTCCACCTTCTGCGGGTCAGGCAGTGCTCCTGCTTCTGAGCAACGATGGCCTAAATAAACCACCTCTCTCCGCAAAAATTGACACTTCTCCGTGTTCAATTTCAAATTGTGTTCTCGCAATTTCTGGAGCACCTTGCGCAAGCGTTGCGAATGCTGCTGCAAGTTCTTCCCATAAATTACAATATCATCGAGATACACAAAACAATCTAACCCTTGTAAGCCTGTTAGCACATGGTTCATTAGCCGTTGGAAGGTAGCCGGTGCTCCTGTTAATCCAAACGGCATTCTATTGAACTCGTAATGGCCTAAACCGGTGCTGAACGCGGTTTTCTGCTTATCTTGGGTATCCACCAGAACTTGGTGGTAGCCACTCGCTAAATCAAGTGTAGAAAAATATCTACTATGCCCCAATTGAACCAGAATCTCTTCTATCCTTGGTATCGGGAACACCTGCTTGATAGTGGCGTCGTTCAATTTCCTAAAATCGACGACAATTCTCCACTTCTTCTGACCGTGAGTACCTCCCATCTTTGGTACCAAAATTATTGGTGAGTTCCAAGGCGAGATACTCGGTGAAATTATTGATTATGTTATCTTTTAATATTCCCTGCACTTGCCTATTTACCTCATCTTTGTGAGCCTGTGGCAACCTGTATTGCTTCTAGTTAATCGGTGCTTGATCCACCCTAGTAGGTATTTCATGCTCTACCTCTGGTGTATACGTTAACTGGTCTCCTTCCAGCAAAAATATATCATGGAATGACATACAAACGGCTTCTATTGATGCCTTCTCTTCCGAATTTACGCTTGGGTCTAACCTTAGTGATTCTAGCACTCTCTCCATTCTTTTCCTTATATCTACCTGCTTAATTTGATTAACCGATCCATAACTCGGTTCCTTAAAACTATCATAACTAGTGAACTTAGGCCTAAAATCCTTATCCATCAGGTAGTCCTTTTCTGATGCGTTGAGTACGCAAGCGTACACTCTACCCTTATTAACGTGCGTTACGGTCTCTCCCATATATACGCCGTCCGCTAGTTGCTGCTTGTGCAAAACAACAGTCCTAAGTTTCGTGTTTACACGAATAGAAACTACTCTGGTTGACCTTGCGTTCACTACCTCTATACAATTCTTAACCCTATTCACGGTTCCTTCCTGCCATGACTTTAATGGGAGAGTAAGGATTCTATTCTTATTATCATCATAAAATGATAACTGTTTCTCCAGCGCATCCAGTATGGTGCGGCCCCAGAGATTATCGCGGCCAATTATCCCATCGGCCGGGATACCTTCCCTATCCAATTCAACTGCGTGCACTCTAAAACTCATTCCCTTAACTTTACTGTGCCCTACTTTAAGTGACCCCAGTGTTCTGATGCAACCTCCGAACGCTCCATTAAGCGTTCTTACATCTTTTGGGTTAATAACTAGTCCTTTCCGTAAAGCACTAGATTTTACGAGGCTAGTATCCGCCCCTGAATCTACCAAAAGCACTAGCTTTCCACTAGCTGCCTCCTTGCAGGGTATCTCGATGAAAGCATCTCCTACCCTGCTCACAACGAAACAACGCCCTTTTGACTCCAAAATGGACGCGTATCTACTTCCTAACTCTTCCAATTTTCTCCTCCAAGCACCACAGTTATCCCTTACAATCCTACACTCTCTCAAAATTACCGCTAATACCTTAACTATACATCCTCGTACCACGTACGCGGCGATTGGCCTATACTCTCTAATCTTATTAAAACCTAATCTAAGTGCTAGAATCATCACAGTTACCCAAATCAATACGCAATCAAAAATTTTCTCCCGGAGAGACTCTTGCTCCCCCGTAACTTGAACCATTGTTTTTATGTCACTTGGTACGTGGTATTGGAGAGCCTCTTGCTCCTCCTTTCAATGGGGGGGACTTCCTACATTACCAGTCACACGTACCTTCGGCCTATCTGTTGCTCCCTGTCTTTTGGCTTTCCAGTCTATTGGCCTCGACTGGGCCGCTGGAAGTTTCCCTGGTTCCTCTGTTGGAACTGCCTATCCCTGCACTCCGCAGCTCGATGTCCCGTCCGACCACATGAAAAGCATTTCACCCCCTGTTGGGTGTTGCCTAACCTTTGTCCTCCTCTAGTATCCCAGTTTGGCCGCTGTTGACCATTCCCAGTGCTGAAAGGATTTCTTCCTTGGTTAATCCCTTCCGTTGAGTTGACTCGAGGACCACTACCCCTGCTGTCCCTTAAGGTTGGATCTGGGCGCCTCGTAGCTGGCTGCCTTCTACTTTGATCCCATTTATTGTCTAATTGACACTGTCTACTTGCCTCATGACCATATGCTTGGCACTCCATACAATAGGGCGTATTCTTGCGTGTAATGCATTCATCCCTTGTATGTCCCGACTTATGGCAGAATGAACAAATGGGTTTCCTCGGCTGGAAACTCTCGACTAGGCAACCTTGTTCTCTTTGTTGCGGGAGGGAAAATCTGCCGATTCCCCTTGGGTTCCGCTGCTGTACCGGTCCTACCTCTGCAGGAGCATTATTCCAACAGATTCCACCTGTTGTCGCTCGCTGTTGGATTGCTTCTTCGGCGGAAGAAACCGCTTCGACTAATTCTGCCATACTCCTCTGCGTGAGATTAAGAGTATAATTCGCCAAGTCCCTATTTATCAGACCTGCCTTAAACACAGAAATCATGGCTCGTTCTACTTGAGCCTTGTATGCTGCGACATTTCCTGGAAAAACTGCCTGGTAGCTTCTGTCTCAGCAGCGTTCCCCAGAGACTGGATCCTTCGCCCCAGGCTCTCAATTCCTCCCCTGGTTTCTGAGTCGATTCCTGTATTTCCCGTACAAGGCAGTCGTACGACTTTTGTTTCAAATATGTTCGATCTTAAAGTGCGTATAACTCCGGCAGGGTGCTTACTGAGCTATGCGCTAGTAAATCAAACGCATCACCTGTGGTCCTTTGTCTTATACATCTTATCAAGTGTTCCCCTTCTGCTTCCGGAAGACTCTGTTGCGCCAACTCACAACCTTCTTTGAAGCGCCGTATCTCAGTTCTCAGATCATACAACTCGACCCCTGAGAACATGGGCACCAGCTTCTCCACTGCATGAGCTACTTCCAGAATGCCCATTTTACTTCTATTTGCTTGCTTAAGTTTTGGTGATAAATTAGCGTTAACCTCTGTGGGGGTTTCCAGATTTTCTGCTCCCGAATCTGAGAGGTACTTAACCAGTGACGGACTCAAACTTATTAGCCTTCGACCGTTTGTTCCTATCGGCGAAATACTGTCCACTTCTGGCTCCTTTGGCGGATAACCCCGATTTCTATTATTAATCGGACTTCCTGGAGTAAATGGCTCGACACCGATTTCTGACGCGTCAAATAAAAACTCCGCTTCACTCTCTCCAGTCAAGTTTAATGTAGGCTTTACCACACGACCTATCCCTTCCGGAGTTAAATACTCCGGCCAGCGAACTTCTGGTGGCAGAGCTAATACTGTCTGCGTTTGAATTTGAGAAGTTGAAGCCGATCTCACTCTTGCGGGCTTAGTGGTTGCCCCGATTCTTTTGAGCTCCAAGTTTTCCTTCTCCAGATGCGATGCGGCTTCCTCAGTTTCCCGGAGTTGCCTAGAAAGTACACTAGTTTTATTTTCAAGGAACTCCGTATTTACCTTCAATTCCTCAGTATCTTTGAAGACTTGGAAAAACTTTTCTTCCGTCCGACACTGAATAGTAGCTAACGCTTGGTCTGCTGCTTCCAGAGTTGACAGGTTTCCACCGTCTCTCGCTAATCTCCAGAGTACCTGGGCTTCACTCTTGCTGGTTGCCGCTTCCAATTGTTCAAACAATTTTTCTGCGAACAATTTCACCTCAGTTTGCAGAGACCTAAGCTTGTCTCGAGCCCTGTCCTCCTGCGAACTAGCACTATCCTCCTGTGCTTCCAGCTCTTCTAAATCCAACTTGAATTTAGTCAACCAGTCTCGTGTCAAACCGTTGACGTGTAACGCGTAATCCTTGGTGAAGTAATCCTTATCACCACAACAGTCCTTAAATTTTAGCAACTCCTCGTTGTTGCTATTAAACACAGTCAACAAGGCTTCTAACTCCGTTATGCGCTTGCGGTAGTACGCGCTGTTTTTCCTTGCTTTGCTATCCTTCCTACAATTTCTGATCCTCTTCTGAATTGCCTCGCTCTGTAGCTTTTGAGCTTCCAGCAATTTTATCGCTTCCCTTGGCGTTTCCATAGACCGAATTAATCTCTACTTTTAACCCAAACTCCAAAAACCAAGTTTTACCGTACCTAATTTTTAAACCTCACTTGAAAATTCCATTAGAAAATCCAACATGACTACCCCAAATATAAGCATATTAGTATACCAAATTTTAATTTATTCGCAATCGCATTTACTTTATTTCACAAAAGTACTACCAGAAAATCTTCGTATTCAAGAAGCATTTTACCGCAGAAATTTACTCATATCTATTTCTGAACATCGCTCGGTTAAGCTGTTTCGCTTTTCCGTGCGTAACATTGGGGCATTTTCGCTGCGCAAATTGTAGTTTCGAGACTACACAAGCTATGATGTGACAACATATGTAGATGGCACTTCTCCAAATATTCTTACTTATCCTACTCCAAATGTCAACAATCTAAAGCAACCATTTGAATTGTTCCACAATTTATTTAATGACTTAACTTAAATTTGCAAGTTCTCGCTAACAAAAATATAAGTAACACTTCGGTTTAATTTACGAAAATTCTTACAGCTAATTATAAAATCCAGTGTTCGCCTCTTCCAGTCTGAATCTTTCCTGCCATAATCTGTTAGCTTCGCTCCAAGGCAGAGGCACTTCCAGGTTTGCCTGTTCTGCCAGAAACTTCCTTAGAAAAGCCAGCCGCTTTCTCTCCCGTGCTGCTTTTCCACCACGTCTATGCCAATAGGGATGCGTGCGCGGCACTTCTGCAATTGGCCTTAGCTCAATCCTCCGACTTTCCGCACCCGTTACGTCTTTGGTACCCTGGTCATTTATTTCCTAAAATTCAAAGAAAATAAATAGCCAGTTTTACTAAATGACTTGAATTACCCTAACCGCAGCCACGAAACACGCTGCCAAACAAAATACACGCGATGCCCCAAAAAGTAAACCTTAACTTCATTCCGGTACTTGACACGGACAGAAAAATCAAACATTAATCCCACGAATGAACATATGAAGCCCCAACCACTATTTTGAATGCGTAAGCTCTATACCGTGGCACGTTCTGTCCGAACCAAACCAGCCGGTATGCACGAGTTCGCAACACAACAGGGATTAGAGAGGAACTTTGTTTCCTTTAGACAAAACTTCATATGTTTCACGCCCCCCGAGAATGCTGAAATAAATGGTTATTGTAAAAAGAATGAACCTCATTTCAGTGAAACAACCCTATGCAACCTGACCGTAAGTAGAAAGTTTTCTTTTAAATCGACCTATTGTCACCTAACCGCAGCGGCTAATCAGCCCCAATGCTGCTTCTTCTGCATGACCGGCGCAAAAGCGCCCACACGGTCACCGAAGAATCGTCGGCAAAGTTTTCTTAAATACTAAGATGTCCTACTATAGACATACTCACCATTTTCGTTCCCTCCATTGCCCTCCTTTGGGATGGTTATCCTGATGGTTTCCTATTGGTGGATTCCCGCGTAGGAGTGCTCTTTTCCTGGCACTCGACGTTGGATCCTACCGGCTGCGCCAAAATGTTGGGGATCTCGAGTCCTTGCCTGACTGGGGACGTCCTGTCGCAGTCCTTCCGGGCGCGTGGCTGAAAAATCAAAAGCCCTAACGTAGAATTTAAACACTACCACTTTTCGGTTTCAAAACACAAGAGAGCTTTATTCTTAAAAATACTAGTTCTTATATACTATTTACCAATAAACATTTCAGTCTACGTCTTGACTTTTCTGGTGTTCCAGTTACGCAATTGTTATTTGGTGTCAGTTGCTCAAGCCCACTGACCTACTGCAAGTAAAAGTGTCGTCGGTGCATTCTAAATGCCCCTCGTCAGCTTGACTGCGGAACTGTGACACCCTAAAAGTTTACATCATAATTAATGAATAATTACTGTTCATTTATAATATTTGCACCCTAAAAATATGTGCGTTCTTAATGAATTTAATAAGAGCCGGTGCTGTGAGTCAACTACGCGTAAGTAGCTTCATTCTAACTCACAACACACTGGAAGGGATAAGTAGCGTGGTAAAGCCTTTATTGCCGGGAAGTCCGGTACACAATAAAAACCTGGTATATCCGCCAAAAGAGCCAGAGCCAATAACAGAGCAGCCAAGCCCCAATACTGTGGACAGTATTTCGTCTGCGCGAGCAAAAACGGTCGAAGGTTAATTAGTTTGAGTCCGTCACTGGTCACGTACCCCTCAGATCCGCCACAAGTAAGCCAAAAATAAGTGAAATGGGTATAGTGGAAATCTCAAAGGCAGTGTCCAGGCTGGTACGTGTGTTTACTGGTGCTGCGTCAGAAGACTTACGGTCAGAAGTCAATAGGTTCATTCAAGGTTGTGAACTTGCAAAGTGCAGCATAAGCTCGAGGTATAAGTACAATGGCGTTATTATACGAAGTTGACAAGTCGGTGTTAACAACCTTCGTGGTGAGTCTCCGCAACTCTGCTCAAACGATTCATATGCTGAATAGCAGAACAGGAACTCTGGAGGAATTAGTAGAAGAAACGATTAGAGCACAAGTCCTCGTGGAACGGAGTACTGCTGGGTTAGGCGAGGCACTTATGTTGGAAAACAGACAGGACACGCCAATGTCGTGGATAGAGATGGAAGAAATTCCGTTCCAAACATATACAGAGGGGCGTATAATCCCGGGGTCTCCGACAACAGAGCCGTGAATCTTAGAAATCCGTACAGGGGGTTTGTACAGAGAGCAGCCACATGTTCGATCTGCCGTAAGCCAGGGCATGCAATGAATGAGTGCATTACATTTAAAAACACTCCATACTGTATGAAATGCCAAGCATACAAGGTGTGATCAAAAGATAACCGTTATTTTCATCTTTTCGTGAGTTACGTATGTTCGATGTTCGCATTTTTTTTTTTATGTCGGTACACATGTCGGTTATATATGTTGGCAATACCAACCATTTTGGATTGTCAGTTTGTTTTTGACAGATAAAAAGGTTAGTCGTGTTTTGGTATGCTCTTCGATTTTGTACTATTCGAAAAAATGGATCAAAGAAACTGTATTCAGTTTTGTGTAAAAAATGAAATTAAATGCGCAAGGACATTTGAAATGTTGACTGTGGCCTTTGGCGAGTCTACTATGAGCAGAACACAAGTTCAATTGTGGTATAACCGGTTTAAGGAAGGCCAAGAAGATGTCAATGACGATGCTCGTCCTGGTCGCCCGAGCACGTCAACAACCGATGAAAACATTGACGCAGTGAAGAAAATGATTTTGGATAATCGTCGAATCACTATCAGAGAGGTTGCTGATGATGTTGGCATATCGTTCGGCTCATGCCAAGCAATTTTTACGGATGTTTTAGGCATGAAACGAAGATTGTTCCAAGTTCAGGAGCTGTTTTTGGCCAAAAACAAAACCGTTGTCATGCCTCAACCACCGTATTCACCGGACTTGGCCCCCGCTGACTTTTTCCTCTTTCCAAAACTAAAGACACCGATGAAAGGAAAGCGTTTTGCTACGATTGAGGAGATAAAAGAAAAATCGAAACAGGAGCTGTAGGCGATACCAAAAAAAGCGTTTCAGAAGTGTTTCGAGGATTGGAAAAAACGCTGGCATAAGTGTATTATATCTGAGGGGAATTACTTTGAAGGGGACAAGATAGTTGTTGATGAATAAATAAATACTTTATTTTTTGATCACACAATAACGGTTATTTTTTGATCACACCTCGTATGGTCATGAAGCAAGTCTGCAGTGCCTAGGGGGCACAGATTGGGATCAGAGTAAAAGGCAGCCAGCTACGATACGCCCGGATCCACGCAGCTGGATACCAGGGGGGGGGGGTAACTTCAGTATTCCCCGAATTAATTCCAGAAGTGAAGCGAGGATGGGCAACACCATACAGGGGTTGAGATGCTTCTCATGTGGACGAATGGGACATCGGGTAGCGGAATGCAAGGAAAACAAAGGGACCAGGGAGATTTCCAGCGGCCCAGTCGAGGCCAGTAGACTGGAAAGCCAAAAGAATGGAAGAAATAATTAGGCCAGAAGTACGTGTGACTAGTAATGTAAGAACTACATTCCAGGAGAAAGAGAAGCAAGAGGCTCTCCAATACCACGTACCGAGTAACGTAAGAACTGCGGTTCAATATAAGGAGGAGCAAGAGTCTCTGCTTTAAAAAATTGCTGATTGCGTTTTGATTTGGGTAACTGTGATGGTTCTAGTACTTAGGTTAATTTTTAATAAGGTTAGAATATATAGGCCAATCGCCGCGAACGCGTTTATACTTAAGATTATAATTATTATTATTATCGTTGTGAGGATGTTGCACTGCGACCTATAAGATCTATTGTGCCCCCTTCGTGGACCTAGAGTATTTCTCTTAGCCCAATTCCCTCGATAAATTGCAGTATTGGTCCTACTTCACAGAGTCTGAGTTCGTCGTCGAGTATGATGAATACACCAAGGTGTTTCCTCTCTTCTGCACCAAGGCGGAGCAAGTTACTAACACATGTTGTGCGGTCTCGTCCTCTTCATTGCAGAACCTAAAAAAATTCCCAGTTTTGTTAGGTGATAATTCAACCTACAATGTCCTGTTAACAGTCCCGTAATGATTCTCAAGTTGTTCTTCGTTAGATTCATACAGTCCTCGTAGCGTTTTGGGCTGTATGTCCCTAGCGCTAATTTGGAATGGGATAACCCCGGTAATTTTTCCCAGTGTAATCTTCTTTGTCTATCCTCTTCTTCCCAGATAATACGGGAGATTTTACCCGATCCTAATCCACAGAATGGTTCGGGTCCTACAAATGGATGGATGGAATGGATGGAATGATGCTCCTTTCCTGGCAAGTTTGTCTGCCATCTCGTGTCCATTAATCTCTACATGCCCCGGAACCCATAGAATCCACACCTGATTGAGTTGTCCTAGGATGTTCAGCTTATCAATGCACTCCATCACCAGTTTTGATGTAACTTGGTGAGATTTAAGTGCTTTGATAGCTGCCTGGCTGTCAGTCAGTATTGCCATTCTGCGGTTCTGATAGTTTCGTTCGAGATTAAAGTGCGCACATCTATCTATCCTATACTTCCGCTTTAAAAAGAGGGGTTTTCTTACCTAAAGGTTCAGAGTATCTTTTCCCTGGTCCAAATACACCCGCCCCGACTCCATCGTCAGTGAGTGGGCCTACCTTGTATGTTTTTGATATAACTTCCCAATCTTTTTTATTACTAAGCGCAGTTTTAAAATGTTTCTTAAAGCTGAATGTTGGGAGTATGGAGTCCTTTGGCATCGAGATTTCAGGAAGTTGCTTAATGAGAAATTCGGTCTTCCTTTGCTTAAGATGTGCTGGTGTTGTTTCCAGCCACCCTCAAAATCGCCCTCCTCGCTTGGGACTGGACATAAATATGAAGGGGAGTGAGATCCAAGAGTACCTCCATTGATGCCGCTGGACATGTTCGCATAGCTCCCGTAATACATACACATGCAAGTATTTGTATCTTGCTGAGGGTGTTAATCGCTGTCTGCTGATTCGTGCAGTTTTCCCAGACTAATACCCCATAGGTTCACTAATAGACTAATACCCCATAGTATGGCTTGAACATTTCATCCATAAATAGGTTTTCGAGTTGCCCCTGCTCCTCACGCGAAAGGGTGACCTCCGGGAAGGACTTTGGTATTACAGCCAGCCTAACGCCTTTGGTGACGTTGGCGTAACTGACACCCGCCTTCCCGGTGGAATCCTCTGGTTTCGGTGCTGGTTTTGGCAAACTTTTCTTCATAGCAACCCCTGGTGCAGTATCCAAAGCCCTGCTTTTTTGGCGGAGTTGCCATCAGTTGAACTGATTTCAATAACGCCCCTTTTCCTTACATCAGATGTGCTCTTTTATCGCGATTGAGCATTTTCTGTTTGGCTACTTCGGGCGTTAAGCCCTCATTGAGATAGCGCAGATACCATTTAGTACCCGCTCCACTCACACCTGTCTTTTTTCTGGCAGCGCCGAAGCTGGGAAGCTGCCTCGTCTGTTCAGTACTCGTCGAGGGCTGTGTATTTGTGGCCTTGGATGTCGAAACACCCTCAGCACCCAGTTTAACGACCCCCAGTCGTGTACCTAATTTTGTCTGACGTCTCCAGGCTGACCTCTCCATCATGGGTGACCCTACCGGATTGCATAAGCAGTCCGATGGCACAGCCCAGCCCTTCACAGACGCACACAAACCCTACCACCGCGTCAAGGTAAAGGCACGTGGAGGGTATAGTTAAGATAATCATGATAATTTAAGATAATCTTGATAATTTTTTGGGAGTATAGGATAGTAAAGGACAACTGCGGTGAATGGAGAAAACGTTTAAGAGTTAGGAAGTACATATGCGTCCATTTTGGAAACAAAAGGGCGTTGTTTCGTTGTGAGTAGGATATGTGATGCCTTCATCGAGATACCCTGCAAGGAAGCAGCTAGTGGAAGCTAGTGTTTTTGGTAGACTCAGGGGTGGACAAAAGCCTCGTAAAATATAGTGTTTTACGGAAAGGACTGGTTGTTAACCCAAAGGATGTAAGATCGCTTAACGGAGCATTTGGAGGTTGCATCAGGACACTGGGGTCGCTCAGAATAGGGCACAGTCAAGTTAAGGTCATGAGTTTTATAGTGCATGCAGTGGAATTGTTATCGTTTTATGATAATAATAAGAATATAATCCTTACTCTTCCATTAAAGTCATTGCAGGAAGGAACCGTGAATAGGGTTAAGAATATTAGTACGGAGGTAGTAAGCGGAAGGTCAACCAGAGTAGTTAGTATACATGTGAACACGAAACTTCGGACAGTTGTTTTGCACAAGCAGCAGCTGTCGGAGGGCGTATATATGGGAGAGACCATAATGCACGTTCACAAGGGTAAGGTGTACGCTTGCATACTAAATACATCAAAAGAGAACCCTTAATCCTTATCCATATAATAATATGGATAAGGATTTTAGGCCTAAGTTCACTAGTTACGATCATTTTAAGGAACTGAATTATGGAGCGGTTAATCAAATTAAGCAGGTAGATATAAGAAAAAGGATGGACAGAGTACTATAGTCACTGAAGTTAGACCCTAGCTTAAAAGCAGAACAGAAGGCATCAATAGAAGCCATATGTACGTCATGCCATGACTTATTTTTGTTGAAAGAAGACGAGCTAACATATACACCGGAAGTAGAGGATGAAATTCCTACTAGAGTGGATCAACCACCAATAAACCAAAAACAGTATAGACTGCCACAAGCTCAGAAAGATGAGGTAAACAGGCAAGTGGAAGGAATGTTAAATGATAACATAATTTCACCGAGTATCTCGCCTTGGAACTCATCAATAATTTTGGTACCAAAGAAGGGGGTGCTCAGGGTCAGAAGAAGTGGAGAATAGTCGTCGATTTTAGGAAATTGAACGACGCCACTATCAGGCAGGTGTTCCCGATACCAAGGATAGAAGAAATCCTGTATCAATTAGATATTTTTCTACACTTGATTTAGCGAGTGGCTACCACCAATTTCTGGTGAATACCCAAGATCAACAAAATACCGCGTTTAGCACCGGTTTATGGTATTATGAGTTTAATAGAATGCCGTTTGGATTAACAGGAGCACCGCCTACCTTCCAACGGCTATTGAATTATGTGCTTACAGGCTTGCAAGTGTTAGATTGTTTTGTGTATCTCGATGATATTGTAATTTATGGGAAGTACTTGCAGCAGCATTCGCAACGGATGTGCAAGGTGCTCCAGAAATTACGAGAACACAATTTGAAATTGAACACGGAGAAGTGTCAATTTTTGCGAAGAGAGGTGGTTTATTTAGGCGATCGTTGCTCAGAGGCAGGTGCACTGCCTGACCACCAGAAGGTGAAATGCGTAAAAAATTTGGCGATTCCAAGAAACAGAAAAGAAGTGCATTCATTCATAAAACTAGTGAACTATTACAGAAAGTTCGTAGAAGTTGCCGGAATTGCGTTGCTAATTAATAAGTTGCTACGTAAAGAAGCAAAGTTCGATGGACAGAGAGCTGTCAGCAAGCATTCGAGAGGCTAAAAGAGATTATTAGCTCGCCACCGATTTGGCGTACTCCGTCTTTCAGCAGACTTTTTTGCTGACCACCGATGCTAGCAATGAAGCATTGGGGACAGTACTGTCACAAGGGGAAGTCGGTAATGACCGACCAATAGCATTCGCAAGCAGGACGCTTAGCGATATGGAGAAGAGATACTCCACAATAGAGAAAGAATTTCTAGCCATAGTGTGGGCTACGAAGAATTTTAGGGCATATATGCTAGGACGCCCATTTAAAATATATACCGATCATCAGCCGTTGAGAGGCATAGTCAATTTGAAAGACCAAACGTCTAGGCTAGCCAGGTTCAGACACAAATTGTCTGAGTACGACTTTGAAATCATATACAAACCTGCGGGATGCCCCAAAGTAATGTACCCCCACAACACCGGGAAGCATGATAGCAACATTAGCGGATGATACTGTACTTCTAGCTTTAAACCACGACGAAAAAATGCGACCGATACGCTGCAAAGGATTATCAAAAATAAAGTTCTCTGGTTCAAAAGAAAGGGTATAGAGATAAACAAAGATAAATATATTCAAGTTGTATATACTAATAGGAAATCTGAGAAACATCCTCTTAACAATTATAGACGAAATAATTAAAATTCAAGCGCAAAATGCCTTGGAATAATAATCGACGCCAAACTTACTTGGAGACAACACATAAAAAGTAAACAATACGAAATAAGAAACAAATTCTTTCGATGAAGATGGCTACCACGAAGAAGTTTCAAATGATCGCTATGGAAATACTCACAGCAATATGGAATAACGGGACTGGGGGTCTGCGAACAAAACCTACATACAACTGATCCAAAGAGCACAATCCAAAATTCTCCGTGCAATAACTAAGGCTGACTAGGACCAAAGAACATCAACGTAATAAGAAGTACCATTAATAAGAAGATCAAAATATTTGATTTTCTCTTTCAAGTTACGAGTTAAATGGACGACACTACAAATCTTGATAACTACAGAATCATGAAAACTACAGAATTTTTAATTTTGTTGTGAATAATTGTACACACACATATGTATGTTTGCATTACAAAATAAAAAAAAAGAAGCACGTGTGTATGTAAATTAGTGATGAGCAAAATTTCACTGCCGGTGATTTCTTCACTGTTATTTAAAAATCGCTCGTAGCAACTGTTATCGAATATACAAAGTAAAGCGATTTGATCAAAAGAGTGATTTTTAACAGTCCGTTCTTTTTCCACAGTGCTTGAAAATTACTGCTTTTAATAAAAGCGTGAAATAAATCAAAAGAATGATTTTTAACAGTCCGCTCTCTTTTCACAGTGATTGAAAATCGCTACTTTTAATAAAAGCGTGAAATAACAGGGGCGATTGATTTCACAATTTGATAGAAATCACTGTTTCTGTGGAAATTTTTAAATGAATATAGAGAGAGAGAGAGAATGATATTATATGAATTTTGGCTACACTCATGCACACTTACACATTTAACATTAAAGAAAGTTTATGTCTATATAAATCAACAGAGAGGGACAGTTTGCTATTATTTCAGGAGCCATTTTAAACTACAACGAAAAAGAACATACTATAAAAAACAATAATTTCCAAAATAAAATTTTTTCCATGTACATTTGATGAGAGGTGACTTTTCTTATGTATTTTCATCTGCTGAATTCGAAAATCAAGGTTAAATTTTTCTTCATGGAATAGTTTTGGAGATATTGTAATTTTTGTATTTTTTCGACCTTTTTTCACGTGACAAATCATATCTCGAACTAGAAATGCCCGATTCTTGGCACCCAATGCAAGGTATTGAGATGACGAACAAACATGTTTAATTGAATCTTTGATTGGTAAAGCGGTTCAAAATATATCGATGAAAATAGGGCACATTTTCAAAAAAATAATATTTTACAGTGATTCTGTGCCGGCGGAAAAGTACAAATCGTTGAAAAAACGTCTGGTTTATCTTCATGTACGTAAAGATGATACTTCAACGTAAGAACTAAGACCAGCTAGAAAAAAATCGACCGAAAAATCACAAAGTCATAAGCAATTGAGTGAATAAATCCAAATCCCAAATCGGTGAATCTACGTCTATTTTGTTGGAGGACAAAATTGCCACACACGTAAGTAACAGAAATTATTTACGCACTTAAATTCTCGTTTTCTTTTAGGCATTTTGGAAAATATGGAGTGGACCTGGAAGATCGACCCAATCGGACATTTCTAGCTCGAGATATGATTTGTCACGTGAAAAAAGGTCGAAAAAATACAAAAATTAAAATAACTAAAAAACTATTCCATGAAAAAAATTTAACCTTGATTTTCGAATTCAGCAGATGAAAATACATAAGAAAAGTCACTTCTCATCAAATGTACATTTTCGGTGTAAACCAGTGATATTAGTTTATTTCTTGACTGCTGTTACTTTTAATGCATGTATTTTATACAAAGGGAATTTTTCATTTGAATTTTTTTTAATAATTAAAGTTTTGAATTTAATTATACAGGGTAGCTGACAATAATGGAATTTCTCAATGGTCTTATACATTTTGTAGTTGTTATTATAAAATTTATTTGATTGAATAAGTAAATTTCGTATATTGGCATTGTAGAAATTGAACACACATATACATTTGAAGGTAAAACTAATCAATTGAACGATTAGTGCATTGCTAGTGACATATCTCAATCAATAACTTACAAGTAGTCGTTTTAATTTCTTATCGTCTAATAATTAAATTATTATATTCAGCTGGAAAAATACATTTTATTATTAATAATCTAATATTTATAAATAATAAAAAATATTAATAAATAAAGTTTAAGTACAGTATTTATAGTTACAATTTAAAAATAATAACATTTTTACATTTTCATCCCCTAAACGATTTCGCCGCTCGCTTAATATCTGTCCAGCATGCGAAAAAAGGCGTTCGCATGGTACGGAAGATGCCAATGTGCAAGGATTTTCTTGCGCTACTATCGAAACATTGGGATACTTTGTTTTATTGTTCCGCCGGAATTTCGCGGAATTAAGTCTTCTTCCAAATATCTATCAACTTCTCTATTATCTATGCGCAAATGTTAAAATATAAAGCGATACGTATGAATATTCAAACTTTGCATAAATTGTCACTCTCTCCAACAATGGGATAATTTAACAGCAACAACTACATTCATATGTAGTCGTACATACATAAATTTACTTAACTAACCCTACGTCTCCACGGGCAATTTTTGATGGTATGCCATTGGCAATTTCAAGCAAATTGCCAATGGAGACTCCAAATTGCTTCAAGTTGGCAATTTATGTTATGAAATATGTTATGCCATAAATTGCCAACGTGTTGTGTTGCAATCAGTTGTCATTTTGTTTGTTTGACAGCCTTTTTTCATTTTTTCGTGACGCTCACAGTGGAAGCATCGTCGGACATTTTCGTTTTACCGCATCTATTAAATTAATAAAAACGCTAAAATGAATGGAGACTGTGCATTTGCATTGTTTGTAATAAAGGATTCACCCACAATTGCGGTTTTCTTATTTTTTCCTCTTCATCGTATAAATAAAAATTTTTTCAAGCGTGGGCACAGCGAACTAGATAGCTTGACGGCATTTTCAAAATGACAATTGCATAACATCGCAATGCCCACCATTAAAATATTGCCAACCATTGCAATCAAATTTGACAGATGTTATGCCATCAAAAATTGCCCGTGGAGACGTAGGGTAACATGCTAAAAACAGTGATTGATATATTCATTCGTTACCAAAGTAGTGAAATAACAACTCGCTGTTATTTCACGCTTTGATTAAATGTAGCGATTTTCAATCATTGGTGGATTACAGCTATATGGTAAAGATAGCTCTTTTTGCTGTTACTTTACATATTTGATAACAGTTTGGTTGCCTGCTTACATACATATCTATATGCATGAATGCAATGGAAACAGCGATCGCAGTCACTGTTTAAAATCACGGTGATTGAAAAATAGCAATCACTGGTAACGGCGATACTAAAAAATCACTGGATCGCTTATCACTAATGTACATACATTTATACATATATAATTCTGCAGGTAGTGACTTCTGAAGGGTGCGAACCGCGAAATAAGAGCAAAGAAGACTTTTTTCAAATTTACAAATCAATTTGAAATTAAAGAATAATTTCAATTTTCAGTTGATAATGTGAAGTGTGATGCTGTTTGCGATTTCTGTTCGCCTGGTATGATCGGCTAACATACTCAATGAAAGAAACTATTTTATTTATTATATTATATTTTTATTATTATAATACAACAAAACTTTCAAAGCCAGTAAAAATTGGATTATCAATATTTCATATTTACAAAAATGGATTATGTATTTATGCTTATAAACACGGTGCAATGAAAGGTGAATGATCGCTTAAAAATGCTGGTCCTTGGACAAGAAGCGGTGACCGAAAAAGGCGGTGCAGTGCTAATTCTTACCGGAAGTAGATTTATTCATTAGTGCGGCCAGAAAAGGAGGGGCGAAGTCCAAATCTCCCACTGGCATCGAAATTATTAACGATTAACTTCATTGACAAGGAAGTGCGTAACCGAAAAAGGCAGTACATTCTGTCTTCCGGACTATGGAAAGCGGTCTGTCCAGACAAATAAGAAAATCTCGTTGTGGCCAACATCAAGGAGGTTTTACTATAGGTTATTTAATACAATTCTATCAAAAGAAAAGTAAGTAAAAAAACATAATTGTAAATAGTTTATAAGACCGAAATTATTCAATAAAGAGATTCTATGTTGTAACGAAAGCGTGTGGTGAAGTTAGTTACGCTGCTCAACAGCACCAAGTGAATACGGTAGTTAAATGGCAGCTCAACGGAGCCTAGGGAATAAACGTAGTTGGTGGCAAAACCGCTCCGTGTGGAAAACAAGTATTAGTTCGTTAGTGCCTTGAACGACGCCATTGTCGGCGATTTACTCGCGTTGCGGTACTGGGACCCCAACAATTTGAAAAAGTTCCTAACCAATCTATAATATGCATACACAGCCCGCTCCGTGTCAGTATTAATAGTGGCTATTTGCATATCGCACCCAGAGCTGTCATAATTCTGTCGAAAGCTGGACCCGAAAGTGGTTAATATGTTATAAGAAATATTTGGTAATTGGTATAAATACAGGATCGTTTCAACGATATTTACAGTGACACCGTATTAATAACTTTGATGCAATGCCGCCGTTCCATTTCGCGGAGGCCATTTATGACTACAATGCAATATCACACAACGCATCTCAATTTTCTGGACTTTCGAGCATGTGGTTCATTATATTGTCTGGTGTAATTAGCTCTCCGCACTGCCGGACCTAGGAGAAAAATAACTCATGTTCTGCAATTAGCCACACCATGAGGCTTATTGACCAACTCCTTCACATCAGGGATCAGCCTCCTCATCCATCGGAACGTATCCCATCGAGTTGCTCTCCCTCCATCTGCATAGCCACTCGATAGTGCTGAATCATCGGCTGCACACCCAGAGTGAGGCCATTTTTTATGTTGTCTCAATATTACGAATGTATGTTGTTTTATCCGTATTATCACTCCATAAGGGTGGATCATACAGGATAACGGACCTAAATACTTCTGCAACGTCGTGGTTTCTACTGTTTTGGTCATCCTACGTTTGGAATTCTGGAGCAGAGTTGAGGGCACATCTTTTCCGCTTTATCCTCCGAGTGCCGTAAGTGATCCTTGAAGTTTATCGTGGCGTGTATTCAATGCTCCAGTGCTACCTTGCAAGTACGGAGGGAGCAGTTAGCGTCTCTTTTCTGCTATACTTTACGCGCCTTACTGTTCATCATCGGGATTACCTCCGTTTTAAGTTCAGGTACTTCTAGACGTTTGCCACCCAGTTCTGGATCAGAGCCATCGTATGGTTGGTCTCTGCAATGACCTTTTCTATATATTTGGAAGTAAGAATTAACACTATATCGCTCACGTATCCGATGAACCTGCACCGAAGCATGCTGCACCGAAAACTGCACCAAAGTGTAATGCACCAAATTGCTTCAAAAACATCGACTATGAAACCGGTTTCCGGTTCCAGGAAGCGCGGCGTCAGCTATGTTAACGTCCCAAAGGGC
Source organism: Clusia tigrina (assembly GCA_920105625.2). Classification (NCBI taxonomy): domain Eukaryota; kingdom Metazoa; phylum Arthropoda; class Insecta; order Diptera; family Clusiidae; genus Clusia; species Clusia tigrina. Next base: position 155,460,417 of record OV050031.1, read on the forward strand.
CTGATACTTGCCGTGTTACCAAAATCATTCCCGAAAAATATACTCTCCCTTAATAAGCAAGGAATTTATCCTTATAGAAGGAATTTATAAAGGTTGGAAACCCATGTTTAAATTTCAATTCTCATACTGATCGACTGTGCAACGAAAGAAGCTGCAAAAAACGGTACGGAAAATGTCCAGTTGAGAGGGCCCAGAGTTGGCAACAAGCGCCGGGGGCATAATACCCGGAGTACACATGATGATCGCAGCGGGTGTCGAAACAAAGAATCTTCTTGACCGGGTGATCACCCAGAATGTTGGTCTACATACTCATTTATGGAGAGTGCTCAGCAGAAAAGACGTTAAGAATAGCATACAGCTGACAATCGGCATCGATGACCGATCCCTGAAGGCGATTAAAGCCAATAACTGTAAAGTGTGGTACAGATTTGAATCGATCCCAGTGGTTTTTTTGATTTTTATACCGAAACTAGGCAAGAAGGAATCCGTTCATCCAAAATCTTCAGAACAATTTGCCTTAGGTCATTTGTACTAAAAATTATAGAAAAAGCAGTAGATAACTACATTAGGACAAGAAATCAGTATCAATCCTAGTAGATGCTCTTCTGTATCCATGTCAACATGTTTATAAACTGGGCGTTCAACAGAGACTGCATTGTTTCAACTAGCTAATGTGCTTCAAGACAGTTTAGAAAAGAAAGAAATGGCAATATGTGCATGTCTAGATATATAAAGCGCTGTTTACAATACTTCGCATGAAGCCAATAGGGCTTTTTTCCGGAGAGAGGGGAAATCTTCAAAAAGACAGGAGGCGGTACGTACCACACAATAATGTGAGATTTTCACTCACTAAAACCACCTCACCAAACCTAACTGATACGCTAAGCCAACAATGGCCTTATAGCGATTTAGGATGTGTAATAACTATATCCAAAGGGAACTACTCACAGTTTGAAAGAAAGTGTTATTTTCGATTTCAACATATGTGTGGATTCATTGAAACAAATCACCTACGAAACTAAATTGATAACATTACACGCACTACGAAACGGTGCAAAATCTAAATAGTTTCGATTACAAGGATGGAGATACAAGGGAGTGAAATTCCTTGTTCTTCTTGCAGGAGCATTAAAGTTGAGATTAGAGGAGGAGTTAATAATACTCTAGCTCTGTGGATGAGCAACATGCTCCGTACCAGGAAAGTAGAGATACCGACCAGTACATTATAATTGCGAACACCACCTGAGGGTGCCCACAGGGGGTGTCCACTGATGTGGAGTATAGAAGTAAATGAACTACTAGTGGAATAAAAAGGCTATGCTAATTTGGAAATGGAAATTTGAGGATACTTTATATGACAGAATTCAACTAGGATTAAAACTAACTAACAAGTGGTGAGTCAATATAAATCCAGGAAAAACTACAAATTCAAGCATCTGAAGTATATCTGAGGAGAAAGAAGCAATACTCTTAAATATAATATTTGACCAAAAATTAATATGGAAAACCTACATTGAGGAAATGGCAAAAAAAGTCATTTAAATAGCAGTCTGGGAGAATTGCACAACGCAACAAATGATTATCAATGTACTCAACAGGACACAACGACTAGCGTCTGTATGTATTATAGCAGCCATGTGGACATATCCCACGGCATCAATTGCAGTGCGATTAGATGTCACACTTTTCACATTAATATTCAATTCCAAGCGAGGAGGCCCGTTCTAAGCACCAAAGATAGCATCGATACTGGTAGTTTGGTACACAGCAAGAAGTTTGATATTCTTGTTAGACAAATTCCTCAAATTTCGATGCCGTGGGGCATGATGTATCCAAAGTTTATTTTTATTAAAAGATTCATAACTGAACTTAGTAATAAAAAGATTTGGTAAGGAATATCAAAAACTTACAAGGTAAACCAGAATATGATAAAATGGTAAACGGCCAGTTCCCTCGCTGATGAAGGAGTCGTAGCAGGTGTATTTGGTCCGGGGAAAAGATACTCGGGATCGCTAGGCAGGAAAGGGAAAATTCCCCACTATTCATTTAGGAAGTACAAGACAAACAAAGAAGAGTTTACTGGGACAATTTACCGGGGCTATCACAATCGCTTACAGGGACCTATAACCGAAAACGTTTCAAAGGTTGTATAAAACTAAACAATAATAATTTAACAATCATTACAGGAATTCTGACAGGCTTAATACTGAAACGTATCAAGGAAACTGGAGTCAGAGGAATACTCTGAATCCATGATGGGCACATTGATCTCTAAGGTCGGACCGCAAGATACGAAACACCAACTAACCTAAAACCCCACAAAATAATATTAACAATTATAATAACATGTATCATATATTGAAAAAGGGACAAATACTTTAAAATGACGGTAAACATCTATAGTGATATTTCGTCACACATTTCGTCGGAAAATAATTTGACAGTAATTAACTGAATCATAAGCTTTTTCCTAATGTATTTACTAAATTTCCAGAAAGTAAACTTATATGAAACAAATTGATTACATTTTTATTCTATCTATTTAATTTAGAAAAAGAGAACAGACGGTTCTAATAGTAATGAAGGAATTCAACTCGAAGAAGCTCATTTTCGACTATGTTATGGATATTATGCAGCAACTTGTATCGATTTTAATTATAAAGATTATTATCAGTGAGTCAATAGGAGATCATGCAAGAGAGGCCACGTGATATCAAATGTTTATTAAATCATTACAGCTTCCTTGATATATTATAGAAAATACAAACGACAAATAGATTTCGACAATTTGTATATTACAGAGTATTTCAAACATGTCGACGCGCGCAGAAAAATGGAAGGAAAACCTTCGATACTTCCACTGAAAAAGGTTGAAAATATATTGATTATTAGTTCACCCAAATTCACAATGACAGATTTATATATATATACACTTTTATTTTGAAGTATGAAAAATTGATTTTGATTGATACCGCACATGCCTGTGACCGCACTAAAGAGGAGTCCAAAGCCGTGTCCTTTCATCTAATGCAGTTTTCCTTAGAATTTGTATCGTGTATTTTTTTCTTGCTGCTGGATTACATAGTAGTCACCTTACTGGAAATAATACATGAGCAATCAGAAATATCATATGTTCAGCAAGGATCGCACACTATTAAGTTCCATGTAATCATATGCATCAGCTATTTTGAGTTCTAAAATTAGTCATATTGTTTTGTTTTTTTCATTTCTTTAGATTCAAGGCAATGGTCTTATGGTGCGACTTTTGCGTTCCACTTTGAAGAATTTCAATATGCATGCGCGCGTAAATACGTTTCTTACGAATGAGCCTTGTCTACCAAAACCACACGTTCTTCCGCAGAGGTTCCTCTTCTGCATATTCAAGTAAGTACCGGAATGAAACTAGCTAACTTTGTATTTTTTTCAGTTTCTACGTGAAGATATATGGCCTTAATATTGGAATTATTTTCCTTATCTACAAGAGTACAATGTTCCTTCGATTACGACGTCTGATTTGTGCCTATTTTTATCGCACTAGAGAGAAAAAACGGATTCTGTACTTGTACAATAATTTACTTAGGCAGCGTCGGTCAGTGTTTGAGATAATGCTAAAGAATGTCCATTCGAAAATTGTAAAACGGAATGTGCGTATGGAGTTAAACATACTTTTGGTACGTTTTGAGTATCCGTCACTATATTAACAGGAGTCACTGAAATGTTTGCACTTTACTCTTAGAAATTGCGTTTAAGATATCCCCGGTATCTTGATTGGCTAATGTGCTTCAGTGCTGCTCGGCGGAAGTGTTTGATATGTGGTATTCTTGAAAGTACACTCATTAAAATAGCAAATTTTAAAACATAATTCATGGCGTTTCTTTTTAGATAAGAGGTTTTTTATATGTGGCAATGCCAAATGCGCTTTCACTTATTGCGGCGAATGCAGCCAGGAGATCGGATCTTTTTGCTTAGTTTGTAGTCACCGCATCAACATTATACGATTACAAAATTTTTCCAACTTCTTCGAAGAAATTTTTTAATGTTACTAATATATATTTAAAAACAATTCCTTATAGATTATTTCTAACAATTTATTATTAATAACTTACACCATCTTAAATTTTTTAACTTTAACTCTTCTGCGGCATAGATTCCCCCTAGAGTTTATGCACTATGAAGGCGTTGAGGGGGCTTAAATAGGGTACTTGATTCAGGAAGGTAAAACCAAAAGATCTTGGTCACTGATGATAAACACGCAGAGGAATTCTAGCTGAAATGTGAATTTCTCACCGGGACAAAAAAAAACTTCCAACCGTATAAAATTTCTGAAAAAGACGGCATCTTTAAAACAAGCAATGTGTCTTCTAGAACTGACTCAACCCGCTTATTGGTGTCACTGCTACCCCAGATGGTATTGTTGCGTTTGAGTCACAGCCCACCAATAGTGGAATCCTTTTGGATAGGCAATACTTCGCCAGCTTATAGACTTCTTCCGGGATATCATTCATATCTCCCGGAAAGTAGGCCGATGCAACGATTATATCGCGAGAGACCCCATCATCTATGTACTTTACCATGATGGGTGTGAGATCTCGCGACATGAATTCTGAAAGACAAAACTAGTTAATATCATTTCTAATCAGGATACAGGTGCGGGGAATGTCAGCATTGGCATCCCATATTACCTTTGTAAACTTACTAGAAAAGCCCCTAATTTGACCTTTGTAACACCATGGCTCTTGAATGAAGGCCAGCCCGATGTTGTTCTTGGCAAACACCCTCCCGATGACAGCCGAGGCTGCTCTGGCATGATGGATGTTTGCTTGAGCAACTTTCAGTCTCGCCACTTCTGGAACAGGTTGTGACGGGATGGTTTTATTCCCATCTTCGTCCTCCTCGTCCATAGACACATCCTCCAGACTTTGTACCAGTGAAGGACAGTATGCGGCCTCAGCCCCTATCTAAACACTGGGGGTCCTGGAAGAGATTTCCGGGGCCACAGTCTTCGGTTCAGCTGGGGGAAGCCTACTACTCGTAGTTACAACAGAGGTGGGATGCTTGTTTCCTTTACTTCCTCTGCCTTGGGCTTTTCCTGAGTACGTTTGGAACAACCGACTTTGATTTTGCTAAATCGGAAGTTCAACGCATATCCCGAGCTCTTTATTAGTTGCATGGACCCATCATTTATTTCCACGGACAACAACTGTCCGTTGCCCTCCGCAGCAACAACAGCCACCTTGGTGACGGACGCCACCTTAGCGTAACTACCTGCTCCCTTGGACCCTCCACGACTAGGTGGGCCTGACGGTGTTGCTGTCTTCCTCTTTTTGGCTGGGTCAAGATTAGGAGAAAAGGTACCCTTTTCTTCAGGTTCTTGTTTACATTCGGTTGTGATGTTGTGCCAGCCGAATCCTTTACAACCCTGTGCTCCTTTGCCTTGGCAAGAGCATCATCTGGCTGCAAACCCTGAGACAGGTAAGTGAGGTACCATCTGACTCCAGCTCCACTTAGCTCCTTTCTTCTCGGGTCATCCAAACCCCCAGGTTGACCACGATCAGGAAGAGGGATTCCTCTCTTGGCCATCCTGGAGGTTTTTCCCGAGGTGGTAGGTCGGGATGGATTACTCCCTTTGTCCCCCAGTTTTACTACCAGTGTCAACAATCTCTCCTTGGTGGAGATGAGAGTTTGTTGAGTTGGTCCCATATTTTACCTGGCAGCAGCAGAAGCGGATGGCACATCATCGGAAGAAAGCTTCCGAATTCTCGCACCACCCATCCCGTCTACTGTCATTGGGGGTCCCACAGGTCCAACCACTGTTTTGATCACGGATGAAGGTCTCCGTTCATTGACCGCAGCAGCACTTGATTTGGGCTTAGCGGGTGATCTTAACCCACTAATCATTGGCTCATCAAGAATTCTTTGCTCCATCTAATTTGTCAATATTGAATTGCGGTGATTTTTTGGTTTAATTTTTGCTTCTTCATGAAGATTCTTTTTGTGGAGAATATAAAGACCATTCGGACAGAGATCCGCAATATCCGAGCTGGGCTAGTACCACCGAAGGGCGCCTTTTATTCGGGTTATCCGTTTACGACTAGACTATTTAACAGGGCCTCTAGCCTGGCAGATCATCAGCACGGGTCGCGTGACACCTTTATCCAGCCCTTACCTTCGAACCATAGTCAAGGTGTATTTTTCAATGCTGTATTATTAAGGAGTATCAAACACTCAGAGCTACATCCTGACCTTAGCTAGATCGACCACCATCAGATAAATGATACAATTGTAGACCTATTACCAGCCGGTACCCTCGGGGAGGGCTCAGTCGAAGGATTTTCTACCGGCACAGTGGTACTTTCAAATTAGTATATGTATTCAAAAGGTTGATTCAACCATATATGAATGAAAAATTGAATTCTTTAGTTAAGAAATATAAAGATAACCTTAGGCAAGAGTTCTTGCAGCAAAATTATATCCACAAATTAGAAGTTATTCGAAGTTATTATGATGGACTAGCATACACTGACGACCACACAATGACTCATACTCTGGGTTCACATATGCCGAACAGAAAATTGATAGCGCGACGCACGCAATTGCATTCAATCCATAATGCTAAATATTCATTTTTGGCAGTGCAATGACATGCGTCGGCCTCATTTTATTTGAAGTAAACAATATATACTTGATCCTGATTAGTCAATACCAAATATTGGTAATTCGATATTTTAGTAATATTTGGAGATATGATTTGTAAGTACAAATAATATAGGTATAATTTAGATTAGATGGAATAAGAGAGAAACTATATGTATATGATATAAAAAGGCTGTAGAGCCAAATAAAAATCAGAATTCATCTGAACATCTAAAACGGCACTACACTTTAGACTTCTCACTCTCTCTCTGTGCTCTTAACCAGGCTTGGTTAAGATCTGCACAAACTTGCATTAGCTTGATCAACGGCAAACTCTGACGGTCAAAACCTTAGCTGAGGGAGTTCTCCGCTTTTCTAGGTTTTCCACTCTTTATTATAGAAGACTAAGCTGATCACAATGGTTTATTATTATAAAAGACTCCTGCAAACTTTATTTAATTAACAAAATAACAAAGTACTTATAATTTTATACCATTTATATAAATTATATTATTAAATATGTCTGCGAAGGTGTGGGGTATTTTTTTCATTATCCAGAAAAAACTGTGAATGTGAACCCCCGAGTATTCCAAATGCATACCTTTCATTTGAAAACGTATTATTTTTCACTTGATTCGTCTGCTTTGTCCCTCTTTCAACGAATCTATATAAAAAATTATAGTAATTATTATACAGTAAAACCCACTAAATTACTCAATCCACCTAAGCACCGAAAAGTGATCAATTTAAGCGAATTTTATTCTAATCAAAATACTAAAACAATGACTTGTCTATTTTGACCGGCTAGATGCACCTGCAAAGACAAGAGCTTAAAGCAGAGCTGCAGGTGCGGTTAAGGAGCGATTTGAAGGACGATGATATAGACGTGGATGAGCATGAATTCAAATTTGAAGAACCAACGACATCCCGACAGGAATAAACACCGCAAGGAGCTACGGGTGAATGCAACATGAGGGGACCAATCAGGGCAAAGTAAGTGCAGTTACATCAAAATGCTCACTCCGTCGAAAAGACCGCTACATCCGTCAAATAGGATATCAAAAAACGCTTACAATAAAGTGAAGAGAATATGCTACAGCGTTTACAGCAAAGCGATGAGAATATGTAGCACCAGAGTGAAGCACGACTTACTTAACTAGCGGAACAAAGCTCACAGCAGATAAAAGAAATGTTTGGGATGGTAGATAGGAAGGTTTGTGAAATTGAGACTCGGCAAAAAATCAACAAATCTGTTGACCAAAAATTGATTGCGGACGAGCAAAAGCAAAACGAATTTAAACAACAAATAGAACAAAGGATGCACCTGCTACAGGCACGTTCTTTGCCTATGCCAGCTTTATCCTCAATAAAACTGCAGCCTCGACAGAAAACTGATGGAACCACGACATTCAGCAGCTTCAGAATGATACCGCTAGCACAAATTGTTGCAGTACTCACGAAAAGGTGCCGGCATTAACCGTGTCATTGAAAGATTCTGCTGCTGATGTACTTCAAACTATTTCAGAAAGTGAGCGAGACTGTTATGAAAGCTTGATGAATGCCGTTCAGCGGAATTATTGTAGTGAACATCGTAAGGAGATGTACCAAGTAAAGCTACTGTACCAAGTAGAGCTACGAACACGTGTACAGACGAGTCTCTGCAACAGTTGGCAGCAGAAATGGAATGGTTGGCTCATCTTGCTTATTCAGGAGAGATCCCTACGAGGTGTATGATCGACACCTTCGTATATGCCATTAGCTATGAGGAGATACCGTGTCAGCGATAACAAATCCGAAAGCTAGGTATATGGAGACTGTAGCTAGCGCTTTGACATCAGACACACCAGCCTTGGTGTGACAGCCAGTATGCAGAGCTCGTCCGGTACAACTCGAAAGCGGACAAAGTTTTACCGGCAAATGCTTTACCTGCGGTGAGGTTGGACACATGGTTCATAATAATTAGAAAAAGGATGGTTCCATACGTGTCTGTGTAGATTATCGGATACTTAATGAGGTAACGAAGAAAGATAGTTATCCATTGCCTCACATCGATTATACTTTGAACACATATTCAGGTTCAAACTGGATTTCCACGTTGAATTTACAAAGCGGATATTGGCAAGTGGCAGTACACGAAGGAACAAGGAAAAGACAGCATTCAGTACTGGTGATGGACTATGGGAAATTTTGGTGATGCCATTCGGACTGTGTAATGCTCCAGCCACGACTAATGGAGCATAACGCTGATTACGCATGCCACACCAACCGTATCTCCACATGGCGATCTTGCCAAACCGTTCCTGATCAATAGATCCTGCACGACTGGGTATAAAAGACGATAAAATTCAGCCGCTCCTGCATCCATAGGACCTGGACCAGCAAAGTTTCGACACTATTTTTAAAAAACTACACAGTTTGGCCTTAAAACACGAAACTAACATAAATAAAAAACGGGAACAGAATTATGGAAACCTGACTTTATACGCAACCATATCCGTAATACCAAAACCAACGTTAATTGAACAAAAATTCGCAGCCCAAAAACCGGGACAATACGTGCCACAACAACTGACGAAACCAACAGCCACAATACCAGTATACGTACCAGATAGTATAAAACAAGGTCCCAGAGTCATATCCATTGAAAAATTTAGACAGCTCCAGAAACAACCCACCATTGAAACACCAACTGACCAAAGAAAACCACAACGACGCCACAGAGCGGGAAAAAAGTCCAACGCATGAAAGCAAATCTCTACCAGAAGTACAAGCTGGCGACAGCTAAGTTCGACAAAAAATGTATAAAAAGAGAAATCAGCCTTATTAGGAGACAATATAAACAACATACAAAATTAAACAACTAACCAATTTAGAAATTTGTATTTTTCGTATAAATTAAGAGACATAAACTGTACATAGAAATACTGTAGTAAACATTTAATTAATAATACAATATTTTGATATTTGTTACCATGGGAAAAGATAATGAAGGAACATGACTTACAGCTACTTCCTTTCTCTAGAGAAGGAACATCTAGGTAGAAAAAAACCTGATAAATTATTGTGACGATTTGACATCACCAAACGGACGAAATGATATGGCATTACGGAAGAAAGGCCGGTACTAAAGCCATAGGGCATAGTACATTGGACAATTGTAACCACATGGATCATTAATGACAAATGTAGTATGACACAAAAGATCTTTTAGGTCGCAGTGTCGGCCATTGGGCAAACCACTAAAGCAAAATTATTATTATTATTACCATGGGAAAAACGTAGTCTAAACTAGAAAACCACAATGGCGACCCACAAGTTACCATTCTTAATACACAACTCCAGCATTCCGACACTTTGGAATACCAAGACTGGATGCTCTTGACTATATTAATAATCGTTGCCATTCAATTAGGTTTCACTCTCATAAAAATGTACCGCGAGTACAATAGAAAACAAACCGTAAAATCTGCCAAATCAAACTTCAATTTAAACGAAGTATTATCAAAGAAATAATATCATAAAAGTATGAAACCAACTTCCCTGATTTTACTCAGATCCTTAACAACGTCATTAAAAAAGTCCCCTGGTAGGAAACATTCCGAAACTTATATAGCGAATTTGAGGATTAAATTAATTAAATACCGTGCACATTTCGAAATAGAAATCACTGCAATCCCCGACAGATATAGGACAGATATAATAAGCAAATTCAAAAGTTATATGGACTACATAAGTCAAGTTATAGAAAATAACCCAATGGATGAAAATCCACTCGATAACACTTAATAAAATTCAATAAAAAATTTAACAATCATGATAACTTTCAATTTTATAGGAAGCCTTAAAATTATACCTGAATTCACAGGTAAGACAGAAGACATTCACAGATTCATAAATATTCTGAAACTTATCAATGAGATTGTACCATCAAACCATACGAGTACATTCTTTGCACTCGTAACCAAAAAAAAAGTTACCGGACAGAATAAGAAATCGCATCGAAATAATCGGAGTAGAAAATATTGAATCACTCCTCAATGAGTTAACAAACATTTTGTGCCACCAAAAGAACCGCAAATGCCATACTCGTGTACTGCTATGCAATATGCAAATCAACTAGAAGAATTAATAAACTCTTTACAAAAAATTCAAACAATAAAAAGCACAACAGAGGTAAGGAAAGCGATCGTATTAAATAATGATACAATTGCTTTCAATGTATTTAAGAAAGGACTGACTAATGCAACAACAATTCAAACAATAATTGCAAGTTGAGTCAAAGAATTCAAAGAAGCAATTCAACTTGCTGACGAATTCGAAAAACCATCGTAGCCTTGCATACTAATGTTCTAGCAGAATCACGGGAATATGAGAAATCACTACAACAACTATGACAACTAATCAGCGAGGCAGATTCAATAACAACAACCAAGCAACAACATACCACAACAATGGAAACGCACCGAGACTCTATAATAATATCTATAACAGCAACAAACACAGAAAACAAAGCCAAAGAGGCAGGAACAATTCTGCAAATCAGCGTAGGCAGCAACATAACATCCTAAATCGAAACAACTGGCAAGGCAACAGGCAAAAATGTCAAAAAAATCTACCGTACAGCACAGACAACAGAGCTAGATGCATATGCTTTAACAACAATCAGCACGATATAGTGACATAGAAAAAAACACACAGCGAAACGAGCAGAACCCCGACTGCTAAAGACGGAAAATCTCATAAGTAGTCTGGGGGGTAAAAACACAAACATGCAAACGAACATACATAATAAATATAAACAAATCAATAGGACGATTAGTAAATATTCAGTACAAAAACAAATATTTAAATGTGTTAATAGACACGGGAGCTAAGATCTCACTTATAAAAATTGATAAAATTCAAGACGAAGACATATACAGTAAAAAATCATGCTCACTATTATGACTTTCATAATCTAATGTAAACACAATAGGTACAGCAAACATTAAATTTCAATTGCAAGAAAACATTCTCATACAAAAATTTCAGATAGTCAGTAACAACTTTCCAATAGCAGCCGATGGAATAATAGACGATGATTTTCTAAAAATATGTAAAGGGAAAATTGGCTACGTAACGTTTACATTATCACTAATTAATAACAATATATCAGAACCATATCATATTACTAGGAAAATAAACCATATAACCATACCACCGCGATGTCAAATCATTCATCCAATAGACGCAGACCGACTAGAAGATATGATCTGCAGCAAAGAATTAAAGAAAGGTGTATTCGTAAGCAATACGATCATACCGGCAAAGGTACTGTAAAGACGGAAAGTACCAGAAGTATTTTCCGCATACACCTCCTACAAAGAATACAACAAAAACTATATGCTACCACCAGAGACCGTGTTAACTCCAAAAACAAATAACGATGTCCACCATATTTTATTTAGAAATAACCACCAACAATATTCAAGCATGTAACCATCCCCGATATCATGCAGCTTAAAAAGGTAACCACCTCCCACGCTAAATGCAACAACAAAGACAGCGGATAAGTATAACAAAACATTTACGCACAGACGATCGGACCAATAAACGTACAGGTTGTGAGGAGCTCAGAAACCGAAAGGGTTAGACTGACGACGACGACGGTCTAATAGTACAAAGAACATCAAGAGGGACTAGTACGGCTATAAAGGAAAAAGAAACAGCAAGCAAACATTTCTACTGAACAGTGCAGCGACCAAAGGCGGAGAGAGAAACACACACAAAGCATTCAGCAGGCGGAGTACAAATAAATATTTTAACAATAACAACACTACAACGATCGAAGGCGGAACACAGAGAAACACGAGAGAAACACACACAAAGCATTCAGCAGGCGGAGTACAAATAAATATTTTAACAACAACAACACTACAACGATCGAAGGCAGAACACAGAGAAACACGAAAGAGCACCACACACACTAACCGATCGCAAACGCAAAGCAGTAATCAGGCAGAGTGTAAACAAATCTCGGCAACAACAACAACAGTACAGCGACCGAAGGCGGAGCACGGATGACAACGAGAGCGCACCACACATACGCGAGCCGATCGTAAAGACAGAGCCGTAAGCAGGCGGAGTATGAACCAATATTTTAACAACAACAACACTACGACGATCGAAGGCGGAAAACAGAGAAACACGAGAGCGCACCACACATACGCGAGCCGATCGTAAACACAGAGCCGTAAGCAGGCGGAGTGTGAACCAATATTTTAACAACAACAAAACTATAGCGACCGAAGGCGAAAACAAGATCGCGCCACACACACGCTAACCGAACATAAACGCAAAGCTGTGAACAGGCAGAGTACGAAGAAACGTTTCTACAACAACAGCAAAGCGACAACTGACAGCAGCGATCAGGCCACACTACTGCAAGCAACAACTATGATGGACAACTAGAGGAATTACAACAAGGTGGTTAACCAGCAGAAGTTGAAGGTGGCCTAAGGACAACTGGACCACAACAACAACGAGCACTGATCCCATGGCAAGCTTTCGTTATATAAGCGGAGTGAACCAGACAGTGAGTCTCTTTGATCCAGCATCGTTCCGTGAGTATACAACGCACCAAGCTCCTAGAGACGCACCAAGCTTCGTAGTTAGTTACTTTGACTATTGACAATAAATCAACGCAGACAGAGCCAGGAGTTTATGGTTTTGACCGACTCTCCCTGGGACACATACACAACGCAGACAGAGCCAGGAGTTTATGGTTTCGACCGACTCTCCCTGGGACACATACGCAACGCAGACAGAGCCAGGAGTTTATGGTTTTGACCGACTCTCCCTGGGACAAATACGCAACGCAGACAGAGCCAGGAGTTTATGGTTTTGACCGACTCTCCCTGGGACACATACGCAAAACACACAGAGCCAGGAGTTTATGGTTTTGACCGACTCTCCCTGGGACACATACGCAACGCAGACAGAGCCAGGAGTGTATGGTTTTGACCGACTCTCCCTGGGACACATACGCAACGCAGACAGAGCCAGGAGTGTATGGTTTTGAACGACTCTCCCTGGGACACTAGTACAAACCACGGACACTACCACGAGCACCCAGAGTAGGGTATAATTAAAAATAATTATATATATATGTATAGGAAATAAGTATAAAATTTTAAAAATAAATAAAAACACTTATTAAAACTAACACTATTGGAATAAATTTCTGTAAGCGACCCTGGAACCCGCTGAGTTTTGAGCGAAAACGAGTCGTTACAGTACGAGTATAAAACATGTTCCCATATTGAACACAACATCAAGTACGGTCCATTTAGAAAAAACTCAGTTAGAACTTAAACCCATAAAACAATATCATTTAGTCAAGCACACAAAGTCCAATGAAGAAGATAGATGGAATCAGTTAAAACCATTGTTAAATTTTAACTCAATGGATGATAAAGCATCCACCGCCATAGAAGAGCTTTGTGAAGAAGTTCAAGATACTTTTTATCTCAAAAGAGATTTGCTAACAGCAAATAATTTCTATAAACAGAATATAGGGCTCACAGACAAAACCCCAGTCTACTAAAAAACCTAGAGAACCTATTGCACCCCAGATAGATGAGCTACTACAAAAAGGTATTATCAAACACTCGATGAGCCCCTACAATTCACCTTTGCTTATAGTACCCAAGAAAAGCTCGGATAACACGAAATAATGGAGACTAGTCGTTGATTTTCGACAATTAAATAAGAAATTGATAGACGATAAATTCCCCATCACAAGATTGGAAGATATTCTTGACAGGATTGGAAGATCGAAGTATTTTTCAACTATTGACATGGCCAGCTCTTTCCACCAATTACCATTGCAAAAACACTCAAAATCCCTCATTGCATTCTCAACGAACAAAGGGCACTCACTACCAATTCAAATGTTTACCGTTTGGACTAAAAATCTCTTCTAAAAGTTTTCAAGGCATGCTTACTAACAGGCTTAGAGGCTAATGCATTTCTATATGTAATGCGAAATACTTTCAACGCTTACAACAATACAATTTGAAACTAAACCAGGCAATTGTAATTTCCTAAAACTAGAAGTCATATTTCTTGGACATTTAATTACCAAGGACGGAGTTACAACTGAATTGTTGTAAAAAGTTACCCGGTACCGAAAAATAAAGAGGAGTTGAAACGATTCGTTGCTTTTTGTAATTACTACATACGTTTCATAAAAAACACTTCGCAGAAATCGCAAAACCACTAAATAGCGTACAAAATAAAATGCAGAATTTATATGGACGATAAAAGCCACCTGTACGAAAATACCCCGATTTCGAAAAAGAGTTTATCCTAACTCCTGATGCATCAAAATTTGCCCTAGGAGCCGTATTATCACAAGGCAACATAGGGACTGATAGAACGATTGCTTATTCTAGCCGCTCATTAAAAAAAACATGAAATCAATAAACCGCTGATTGAGACGGAATTATTAGCGATCCACTGGGAATACTTATTTGGAATGAAATTTACAGTAGACACTGATCACAGACCATTAGTGTCACTATTCACACACACCAACCCATCATCAAGGATGACAAGAATCCGTCTCGAACTGACGGAGTACAATTTCAATATCGTATATAAACAAGACAAGTTGAATACGAATGCCGACGCTTTATCTAGAATTGAGATAAATTCAGACACATTAAAAGCCATGATAACTATTGTTATGGTAATAATACGAAGAATGAGCAAACACAATGAAAAAGAAAAAGTGCTAACACAACAGAGAGGAACGCGCGCCTCCCTATATGGAATTGCACATCGCTGTCTGACATAAATAAATTAAAACAAATAAAGTGCACTATAAAAAGAAGGGGTGAGGTCAAACAAAATAAAAAATTATAAAAACAAAGAAAGTTTTCCAAATATTAAAATTGAAAATAAAAACGTTCTCGTAAATAGCTCTAATTTAGTCCTCGGTACGATCATGAAAAAACTTACTCAAATTTTATCTAGCCATGGCATCGATAAAGTCGCATTATCAAAAAAAGACACTTTATTCGATAAGAACAAGACTTGATGGCTTTATATATAAATAAACATAAAGAAAATATAGCTTTTGGACGGCAATCCCCAGCTATCGTATTATTTGATCCCCCAAATCTAATAAGTCAGAATAAATGAGAAAGAGAGGGAGAGAGAATCTCATACACGATTATCACTACACACCAAGAGCAGGACATACAGGAATAAGACGAACACTACTCAAATGAAAACAGGTACACATTTGGAAACACATTGCAAAAATGGTAAAATCTTTAATAAACAATTCCGATAATTGCCAAAGATATAAAATAATGAGACATATAAAATAAAAAATGACAATCCGCCAACAGACCTCAAGTGTAGAGCTGGCGCCAGGCGATGATGCTGGTAGTTTACTGCTCTCCAGTATAGTCATAAGCTGTATGTATCGGCTGTAGGCTGCAGAATAGTTTCTCTCACGCACTTATCTCACGCACTTATTATTATAACTTTGAGAACTACGGTTTCTCCTAAGCACGACAGCTAAGCCAAGTCAATTTGCTGTATCACTCTGGCAAGAGTGTCTTGATGCAATTTTAAGACTCATTTGATTCGTGGATATACGATTGCTCAATATTGTTTGACATCGTATCCAGCTGGGGAATAGTTGCGTTCAACTTGTCCATAATTGCACGAAAAAATAAAACACCTCGTGTAAGCAATGCCAATATAAACCAGAACTAAAAAAGACACCTTCCATTCGATGGCCCAACCCAATTTGTTGCATCAAGATCTTGGCGGTGGAAATTAACCCCCTGTAGGGTCGAAAAATTGCGCAACAATGTACAACACCTGTCGGTTGGTGTGCTTAGAAAGTGCTAGAATGGTTGCCACACATGAAGAAAATTCGTTGCGATCCTGGCCGCATCGAGAACCTACGGTACTTGGGGTACAAGACTCCTCACGTTTGAGCAAGTCTTTCCACAATAGAAGCCCAGCTGGCAATCCATTTGTTCATGGGTAACCCAGTCGGTCAAGGGAAACCCATCGGTTGTGCAGCGCATCCAAAACTGATGGTTACCTGTACTCCATGCCGTCTGCCAACTGTAGAAGGATCCAATTCACCCCCAAGGTAATTGTCCTTAATTCGGGTTGGGCCAGGTCTGATTGCAACACTGGCCTTGGGTTTGACATGTTCCTCAGGAGAACTGTGTTGGTGGTTGCTAGAAGTGGCGTGGATTATCTGGGTTGGATAACAGCCGTATTTCGTTCAACTCGTATTACTGGATCGCAACATGTTGAAACGAACCTATTGGTCTGACATCGGGGAAATCGAATTGACTCGATTTAGTAATTCGGTACCGTCCCGAGGCATCCCGGCCGGATATCTGGGGGTCGTTTTGTATCGTCCCGAGACATCCCGGTGGAATATCTGGGGGTACGAATCTACGTCCGCTTCCTGAGTTTGGGAGATTGTGTTTCGAAGGGACCGGATTGCATTGCATTTTCGTCGCGGAGGATGAATTTTGGTTGGAGGGTAGATGCCCTGTAAGATTCCAGCCGAATATTGGCTCTTGCTATATTTGGGACCCCACAGCATTGTATTTTAACCCACCAAGATTAGTGGATACGCATCTCCACCCAATTAGACATCGACCTATGATGAATGAATGATGCTCAGGTCAGTCAACTGGATGTGACACAAAAATGTTTGTGTTCGCACTTATTTAGTTGAAGAGGTGGCAATTCCCCGGTCAGTGTAGGCAGTAACTTGGCTGACACCAGAATCCGCATATTCGCGTCGTACTGCTATCCACTTGCAGACTTTGGAAACGTTTGCAGTCACTCCAATATTTACCCCGGACACCTGAGCATGTGATGTGCGCGCAGGCGCCTTAAGACGCCCATGGAGGCGGTCTGAAATGAAAGACCCCTCTGATCCCGAATCTATCCTGGACTATATCAGTGACGCCCCGCATTTTAGAGTTATTCATGGTGGTGCCGAGCTACACTCGGTTTGGCTGTTGACCACAAAATTGACTTTGACTGGGACCCGCCTTATCTGCCGTGCGAATTACGTTCTTCGAACTTAAGTTTACCAAAAAAAGACAACGCGAGATGGTTTCAGCTCTGAGATCAGTTTTATTCTAACTTTGAAATTACAATTCACGATTATTTATACCTTAAGTTTATGCTTACGCTATTATTTTAATTAAACTAAATAAATTGCAAATTAATAATATTGGAATTTAATTCTTATGCATTTTACTTTAAATTGAAATTATGCATCCGGTCCGCATGCTTCTGCTGAGCTTGCGTCTGGCCACTTTCCGTTGCTTGTACCGTCATTGACCGGTGCTGTCGTTGACTTGTAATTCTTGCTGACAATTCAATGCTTGAGCAGTATATGTTGTTGTTGTTGCTTGTGGTGGTACTATCTACTGTGGAGGTAACGTAACTCGCGCATAACAGACGTCGTATGAACTGATATTAGTGTAGCGTGGATAAATGTGGTAGTCAGCTTGCTATTTCAAAATGATTCCCACCTTGAGCATGCGGTGGTTCCTTCACGGAGCAGTACACGCTATATGTGGCGGGCTGCTGTGAAGGATGGTGTGGTGCCGCTCCCGACAGGAGACGCATGAGTCAGAGCTTGGGCAATTTGCCGCTCTATGCGAGGCTGTCAAACAAATCATACACATGCCGCGCCTTTGTACCAAACGCCACCTGGTTGTGACACTGGCTTTCTGAAATTTAAGGCAGGTCTGTGTGAGGTGAGCCCGTTTCACTCGGTTGGTAGGTCTGGATTAAGGGAAAGTGTGGTGCATACGGCTCCGCTCCCACATGGGCCTGTACAATGGAATGTTCCCGTAAAGATGATGCCGTACTGTGCAGGCACGAAAGCCATTGCATCCTGATAAAAAATTTATTTTATAAACTATTTCAAAATTTATTTTATAAACTAGTTTGAAAAAATATTTGTTCCTCTGAATTCCTATAGAATTAAGCACTTAGCCCAATTTAAGCTTATCCTAGAGACTTTATAGAGGCACATCTGTCCAGCAGTATTCATACATTGTCTCTTCCGCTCTCACCTTTTGTCCTTTAGCGTGTTCTGTTGTTTTATGTATATGTTTAAGACATATATTTTCTACATTATGAAAATTGTGAAGTTAAAAGTTATTCTTAAACTATTTGGATCACAGGATTTCCTTTTGTCCATTTTCTTTTCGGTACCGCTTAACAGCCGCGTTTTATTTTATGTTTACAGTCCCTAGCATCAATTTTGTTTATGTAATTTTAGTTGTTGCTACAAAACAACTTTAGGTCGAGTCGATTTCCAACACACTTTAATGAATCTTATTAACATGGTCTGAATTTTGTGAATCAATTGATGTCGCTCTAAGCTAGTAGTACGGTAGCTGATAGGTGGTACCCACAGTTTGCTGAATTTTTGGTCAATCTTATTACAACTATCCATAAAAAACTCTGCCACTTCAATTTTTGAAGACGCACTTTGCGTGTTTTTGTATTGTGTTGTTAATAAAATGCGCCTTTGCTGTACACCATATTTGCCAAGGAGCGGCATATTGTCTATGTGGACGGCGCAGCCAAAATCACATGTCACTTCCTGAAGTTTGTATATATCATTCACAGCTAGTGCTATTTGTCACCTCTGAGTAAAAAGAACCTCGAGCCAGCAAGGACACCTAGTGATGTCCTGACGTTTATAAGCGCAACCCCAACCCTTAGCAAAACTTATTCGCATACTAAAAGTGTCTATTGATCCCATTTGTGCACCAGGAATTTGCGAAGGATGATTTAAAAAGGTTTGAGCCCTGAAACAAAAAAATTAATATTAGGAAATAATCCTCACGTAATGTGAGTTAATATTTACCTGTAAATATCGAAGGCTTTTACGCAATTCCCAGGTAGAACTCGACACACACGAAACCAGCTTTCGCTTAAGGTGGGTGAGTGAACAATGGTAATGGTAATGGTTGTACGGGTTTGGCTAAGGCCTTTATGCACTGCGACCAACTTGATCTATTGTGCGCCCCTTCGTACTTAATTATTTAGTATACTTAGTATATCAAGGAATCGGACCAGCTCCTTTGGAGAGAGCATTTGAAGGTCTTCATCTTCTAGTATATAGGAACCTAATATCCTGTGTCTCCTGTGGCCTAATGCATCACAGTTGGTGATTAAGTGTCCCACAGACTCCTCTTCATCACAGCAGAATCTGCAAGTGCTCGTGCTAAATATACCTATTTTGTGTAGGTGTTTGTTGCAGGCGAAGTGGCCTGTTAATGCTCCAGAGGGTAATCTAAGGCATTTTTGCTCTATTAGCGTCAAAGCTCAGGAATTTTTTGGAGTGACCGAGGCCGTCAATTTTATGTTGGATCCATTTTTTGGTCTCTTGCTTTATGTTGTTTTTATTAAATCCAAAGAAGGGGGTGGGTCCAATATATGATCCTTCAGCCCCTTTTTTGGCATAAAGGTCTGCCTTTTCGTTACCTTCGTGTCCTTCGTGTCCTGGCACCCAAATCAGAGAGACCTGATTGTGGATGGCCAGTTCGTTGAGTGCGTTGTTACACTCTATAAGGACTTTTGATGTAAATGTGTTTAAGAGCTTTGAGGACTGATTGACTGTCTGAGAGTATTTTAATTTTCACTCCTTTAAGTCCTCTTTTAAATAAGATTTCCACTGTTTCCATTATAGCATAGAGCTCCGCATGGAAAAACGTGGTATCTGCACTTAGGGTTATTGATTTGTGTGCTCTAGGTCCCACTATTCCTGCTCCTACCCCCTGGAGCGTTTTCGATCCATCTGTATACCATTTTTACGAATCATCGTGTAGCCATGTTGGGCTATCGTTCCACTCCTCCCTTGATGGGAATATGACATTGTACCTCTTGGTGAAATTGAGTACTAAGTCTGTGTGGTCACTTGCCTGGGTCATGTGCATAGCATCTTTGACCAAATTTAGAATTTAGAGGTGTCCAGTGAGATTTGCTGGTTTGAATTTTTCATTTGTATGGATTGAGAGTGTTTGCCTTGCAGCTTCCTCTTGTATTGCTAGGTGTAGCGGTGGTAAATTTAACAGCGCTTCCATGCCAGCAGTTGGGGTAGTTCTCATAGCCGCTGTGATGCTTAGGCATGTTAGCCTTTGTAATTTGCAGTTTTAATTTGGCTGTTGTTTGTTTTGTTTTTCCCCACCGTACCAATGCCCCATATAGTATGATGGGTTTAACGAATTGGGTGTATATCCAGAAGGACATTTTGGGGCTCAGACCCCAGGATTTTCCCAGAAGTTGTTTTGTGGTCCAAAGGTTTTTCGTGGCTTTTTTTATTACCGAGTTAAGGTGTGCCTCCCAGGTGAGTTTTTTATCCAGGATGATACCTAGATATTTTACCTCTTCATGTAAGGGTACCTCTATTCCATTTATTTTTAATGTTGGGATATCAAATGTCCTTTTCCTGGTGAAGGGGACTATAGTGGTTTTGGTGGGGTTGATTGATTGCCCCTCTTTCCTGTACCACTCCCATGTTGTGTCTAAGGAATCTTGCATCAGGTCTCCAATAGTCCTTTCATGATTGCCTTGGATTATTATAGATATGTCATCTGCATATCCAATTGTTTTGTATCCTTTATTATTAAGGATCTGTATTAGGCTATCAACTAGTATGGACCATAGCAGTGGTGATAGTACTCCCCGCTGAGGACATCGCTTTACCCTTATAACACTCATATTAACTTGCCCTAAGGAGGCTGTTATTATTCTTTGGTTTAGCATATTGCTTACCCATTTTACTATTGCTGGATCTGCTCCCCTGTTGGAGAGTGCCAGTTGTATTGCTTGAAAGTTCGCATTGTCGAAAGCGCCCTCAATATCCATGAAAGCACGGAGGGCTACCTCCTTTAGGCCTAGTGCCTTTTCAATATCACGAACAATTGTGTGCAGTGCTGTGAGTGTAGATTTCCCTTTTTGATAGGCAAATTGTAGCTTATGTAGTGGAGTATTAGAGATTACCTCCTCTCATAGGTAGCAGTCCAATATCTTTTCCATGGTTTTTAACATAAGTGACGTTAGACTGATTGGCCTGTAGGATTTGGGAGATTCAGGGGGTTTATTTCCACCCTTTGGTAAGAATATAGCCTTGACCTCTCGCCAAACCTTAGGAACATATCCCAATATTAAAGTAGATCTAAAGATTTGAACCAAAATTTGTATTAATCTCCTGGTCCCTTTTGAAAGTAGGGCTGGAAATATACCATCAGGTCCAGCTGATTTGTGGGGTTTAAACGAGTTGATTGCCCATTCAACCCTTTCAAATTTTACTATTCTGAAGATAGTAGAGTTTCTTGCCCTGTAGCGATTGTACGCTGACACCCCATGATCGTTGTCGCTGGTTGTGTTAGGCCGGCAATCAGGGAAATGAGTTTTAGGAAGAAGCTCTAGTGTATCATTAAAAGTGTTTGTGAAAGTATTATCCGGTGCCTTTAGAATGCCAATTGGATTAATTACTCCCTTGGACAGTGATTTTTGTATTCTGGCTGTCATTGGGACATCTTTAAGTTCTTCACAGAAGTTTTTCCATGAGTTCCTTTTTGATTTCCTCAGTTCCTTGTTGTATAGTGTCAGGGATTTCTTATATTCGTCCCATGTTTTGTATTTCTTTGCGTCATTGAATTTAGACCTTGCTATTTGACGCAAATTAGCTAGTTCTTTGTTCCACCAAGGGACCCTCTTCGTTGAGGTTTTTGTCTTGAGTGGACTACATTCGTGATATGAGGATATAATGGAGTCAGTCAGAGCTTCAACTGATGCATCCCATACCTCTGTCGATCTTATGTGAAGCATGCTTCTGGTTAGTTTAGTTTCTAAGCACTCTAAGTATTTATCCCAGTTTGTTGATTTAGGGCTGCTATAGAGCATTACGCTCTTATTTAACCTCATGATTTAAAAGAGAATATGTTTATGATCAGACATTGAGTCCTCATCAGAGACTTTCCAGTTCGTGATCATATCAAGTGAATTATTTGTTATGAGTGTTAAGTCAAGAACCTCTTGTCGTATGGCATTTTCAAAGGTGGGTTTATTGCCCCTGTTTGCCATACCTATGTTAGTTTGTAGTAAGAATTCTATTAGTGACTCACCTCTTGTGTTTGTATCTGTACTGCCCCAGATTGTATTGTGCGCATTTGCATCGCAACCAATGATTAACTTCTTGTTGTGTGTCTTACAGTAGTTCACTAGACCTATGATATTCGGTGGTGGTGCTTCGTTGGTGTCTCCTGGAAAGTAAGCTGAGGCTATGACAGCCTCTATTTTCTTCCCATTTGCATCCACTTCGACGAGTACTGCTGCTGTGTCGCCATTCATAAACTCTATAAATGGCAGATATTTAATGTTGGAATCAATGATAAGTGCAGCCCTTGGTTTGACTGCACCCACGTCATAGATTACCTGTGTGTTTGGTGTCTTGAGGCCTACTATCTTGCCTCTATATATCCAGGGCTCCTGGATAAGTCCTGTGTTGGAGCTTCCACAGGCAAACCTTCTGCTAAGTTCGGCCGTTGCAGCCTTAGCATGGTTAAGATATGCCTGGATGCACTTCATGTTGGTGGTACTGAGTTGGGATTGGATGGAGTACTTTCGTCCTCTTCTTCCAACTCCACAGCATCCATTTTATCCGCCAGCTCATCAGCATCGGCGGATGCAGCCTTTAGCCTGAGACTCACTTGGCCAAATCTAAAGTTGACCTTATCACCGGATTCCACAAGGCTGGCTGCTGAATTCTGGTCTACTGCTAGGACCAGAGTTACGTTAGAGCCTCTTTCAGCTCTTCGTAGTGTGCGCCACGACTCGACGTGGAGGCCTTTGTTCTGCCCCTGCAAAAAGTCCAGGATCCTAGCGGTCTCCAGAGACTTGGAGTTGGGAAAGTACCCCACAGCGATCCGCGAGTGAGGTATCTTGGACTCCTCTGTGACCCACAGTGAAGCACCCTCCCAAGGCGACGCGTTGGTGATGGCCGCCTTTAGCCAGTCTGTTGACGCGCTATCTTCACAGTGCAGAACCATGTATCCTGCTTTGTAGATAGCGCCCAGGAATGCTGGTTTTGTAGCCTGTTGTTTACCGGCTATGATTATATCCAGGATGAGTTTCTCAATGGAGTCCATTTGCTCCGTTGTTAGGGGCGTATTGGGACAGTCCCTAGCGAGTACTGCCATTGTGATCCCTGTCACCACATCCTTGTAGGGGGCAGTGGGCTGCCTCTTCTTGGATGTATTTTCAATCAAATTTGGTGCGTCTGCTGCAGATGTTGCTGCTTGTGCTGTTTTAATAGCCGGTGCTGCTGCTCCTGCTACGGCCTTGGAGGTGGAGGGTTGATCATCCCTTAGCCGCTTTTTATATGTGGCCTCTGGAGGTGTTTGTTCGTCCGACCTCTGCCTTTTGGGGCCTGGTTTTCCGCCTTCGACCTTGTTTGTGGGCATAGGGAGCATAGCTTTGGCGTATGCCTCTTCTCTGCTGAACCCTTTCTTGAGGAAGTAACTGAACCTCTTTTTGCCCGCGCCGCTGAGTTTTTTAGGCTTTTCAGCTGCTGCTTCCGTGCCTATCGGATTTTGGTGGACGGCGTTTTGGCTCGCGCCAATCGAGGGCTGCTCTGCCTCTCTTTGCTGAGGTGCTGTGGCCTCTTTGTGTGAGCTATTGTGGCTGCTCTCGCCATTCGGTTTTTGTTTTTTTGTGTTCATTTTGTTCCCACGAGTAAAGGGGAAATATCGGTCCACCACGCCAGTGCCCCGGTAGCACGGTAAGGCATGGATTGAAATGGGGCTTTACCTGGGCACCCCAAGTTCGCTATTAAGCTTGGCTCTACCCCGTCAAGCAAGCCCACAAGCATAGCTTTGGGTCAATAGGCCCATCCGCGCTCCAGACTGGAGATCCAGAGCGCGGGCGGAACCTTGCCCCAGGGAGTTTTCCTTCTCCCCGCCCGACTATCGGCGGCTCAACTTCAGCAGAGACATGACCGTACTGAAAATGAGCCATTGGTCTGAAAGATAGCCGCACTTCCCCGAAGGGCTGACCAATTAGCTAGCGCTAAGCGGGCAACCTAGCTAGCCCCTCAACGTCTGACCAGGAATCGTAGTTATCTATTTTCAACCTGTGCGTTGGTGGTAGTTCTTTGTTTATATGCTGGACCACATCCCAGTCTTCCATGTAACATGTTCCAGCACATATCAAGCCCCTACACCGCGGCAAGGTGACTACCTACGTAGAGGTGAGTGAACAAAGATCGGAACAATAGAACGATTGTACATCCAAACACCATCCGGTTCTTGACTTAATGTTATCCCTAAAGAGGAATTTGTTCAGTGGTAAAGATGCTTCCTTTTAATGACCCAGCTTTGTAACTACTTACCTAAACCAATTTTTTGCCGCGTGTATAGAACATCATTGGAAGAAGGTATTGTTTTCTCTTCCGCCAAATCCTTCAGACATGCCTTTGCAATTTTTTTTTATTTTATAGTTTTCTTTATTGGATCTTCTAATTTCAATTTAGAACTAACTATAATAAAACAAAGTTTTAAAAAAGTTCGTATATGCAAACACAAAAAGTTTACAATTTTTCGTTGTCATTATTTCGAGAGAAATTAGTTTTCAAAGTTTTTTACAATATTATTCTTAATAATTCTTAAAATTTATATAATTTTTTAATTAAATGCAACTTTGGAGTATCCTTCCTTCTAAGTATTCCTTTTGTAATAAATTTCTGGATACATTTTTTAGTGCTTTCCAAGTTTAGAACTATAGCTTTTAGCTTAGTTAGATATCTCTTTAGATACCGTCGGGATATTTAAATCCTTAAAGATCTTTGCGTTTTTAATATACCAAGGGGCTTTGGTAATTGTGCGCAAGACTTTTAATTGAGCCCGTTGTAGTTTGTCAAAATTGGATGGACTCGTTATACCCCAGAGTTGGATACCTTAAGTCCATATAGTCTTTATTATGGCTTTGTGGAGTAAGACCTTGTAAACCAGCCAGTTTAGTTCAATCATTTTTAATTTTATATGTATGATTTTAGTGTTGATGTGTTTTGACCATGTGAGTCGGCGATCAAGGTGCATTCCTAAATATTTTATATCGGAGTACTTGATGCTTTAAGTTTATCTGCACTGGGGCGCAAGTTTTATTACATAATGTAAATGTTAAATGCACTCACTTATCTTCATTCAATTTTATTATCCAACAATCCAGCCAGTGCTGCTGAGTATTCAGGTGTTCTAGGAGCAGCTTGGATGCAAAGTTTGGGTCCGAGTGGGAACATAAAATTGTAGTGTCATCGGCAAATGTTGAGGTGATGGTTTTTTCATGGGTTGGCATATTAGCAGTATATAGCGTGTAGAGCAGAGGGTACAACACACTGCCTTGGGGAACTCCTGCTTGAGTGGAGTATTCCGCTGAGATGAAACTTTTGTGGTTTACGTCAAGAAGTAGCTTGCTAGTATCATATATAAATTTAAAGGCAGTATGCTTTTCAGCTTCAGTAAAAGTCCTGTATGCCCAAATTTGTCGAATGCTTGGGTAATGTCTAGGAACATAGTAGAACAATATTATTTACATTCGTAAATTTTTTGGATGGTGCTTACAATACGTTGAACTTGTTCACCGTGCAGTGCTTTTTGCGGAACCGAAACTGGTAATCTGGTATTACATTTTTTTCCATCTATTACGGATTTAATCCTCTTTGTTATCAACTTTTCGAAAAGCTTTAAAAGAATTGATAATAAGCTAATAGGTCTATAAGATTCCACCTTTGTCGGGTCTTTGCCAGGCTTGGGAATTATCGCTCTTTGGGGGAATGAGCCAGTGCGTATTATCCCATTAAAAATATGCAGAAGATATACTATGGCTACCACTGGAGTATCCTTTATCATCTGTCCTGTTATTAAGTCACACCCTGGAGTTTTTTTTCATATCTAATTCGTTAATAGCGTCTGCCAATTCCTCTTTTTATTGCTATACCTTTCATATTTGGGTTATCCCTGCCATGCGGTAATAAATACTTGCTTAAAATAAATGGTGAAAAGTCTCCACTTTTGGCATTGCTTTTTGCCCCGTCGCCATTTGGGAGACGCAAGTATTGGTCTGCGCAAATTTTTAGCTGCTCGCCAGATATAATAACTAGTTGCTGTTGTAGGAGTTAGATTTGCAATATATTGCTTGGAGTCACTTTCTTCTTCTTCCTAGTGTTTGTTGAAATTTGCCATTTTAGTGCTGGGGATCTCTACTTTTGTCATTCGCGTCTGATTGATCCATTTTGTAGTAAAACTGTTTGTATTACTTTTGGAGTACTTTCTTGCCGAGTAACAGCTTTATAGGGCGAATTATCTTCGCCGCTTGGGATAACAATTCTGTGAATGCATACCCAGCTGCGTTTGTTTTTTGGTTTGTTTTTAGGGATAAAGACAGATTGAGATGCGAGCTGATGTACATTTGTTTGATGTACCGTTTGTTTGGAAACTAGGGCCTTTTTTCGTATTCTTTTTTAGTTTGTGAATGAGTTCGTGGTTCTTGCCTATCGATTTGACTTTGATTTGAAGAAATGAATCAAGAGTTGAGACCGTCGTCAGCTCGATACACGAAAGTTGGGGCGCCGATATGCCTTTCTTGACACTCCAGAACAGAATTGGATTTAATATGGCATAAAGAGAGCAGCTGCCTCGACGGTTCTCTCGCTCTCCACCGCACATTACGCGCTTTCGCACTGTACCGAACGATGGAACGCAGAGATAGGCCGACAACATGGCACCCCAGGTATCAGGAGGACATTACATTACATTAGGATTCGATGTGAACATGCCGCCCCCTTGAATTATTGCGAGAGAAGAACATATCAACGCCGGATCCCGCTCTTACACCTTATCAAAGGAGGGTGGTGTTATGCCTAGCACCTCAGACAGCGCAGGAGGGTTGCTGGCTGGAGTAGGCGAAGTAGTTCACTCCTAAACAGACGAGGCACAGTCGACGGGCGATCACCTGATAACGACGATCCCGATGGCACAGCTTCAGGAAGCTTGAGCACCCCTCAATGCGGTGGCCCACCTGCCGTCACATAGTGCAGATGATTCACGGAGTAGGGCGTAGCTGCACCTCGTAACAACCCGAAAGGGTGGAACAGCGCGGGATGGTTCCCGCCTGGCCTCCTCCTGACCCTGGTTTGGCACTTTCGGAACTAAGCACCAAGGTGGGGGCGGCGACAGATGGGTGAAGTTTGATGTAAGGTAGCATGTAGTTGACCTGTCCCGACGAGGCGCTGTTCGGTCCAGTGTAACCGCAGGGGGGAGGTGGCGGCGTCACGGCCACACTCGAAAAACTGGCAAATTTAAAGCGGCACATGTCAAACAGCGTAGTAGCGGCCCTTGTGCACCGGGTGGGCCGAGATCTATGAAAATAAAAAAAACGAATGAGTACAGAATAGCATAAGAGGGGAATAGAGCTAAAAGAAAATATAAAAAATATAAAATAAAAAAGTACAAGGCCCGTTATACGTAGGAGGCGGTTCTTCTGGCGGTATCACCTTCGTGATATGCCTGGTTTGGATTTCACGTGCGGTCCGCACATCCAGACCACGCACTTTTCTATCAGGACCAGGGTGCATATTGGTGACCCTGCCCAGCCGCCATTCTTCAGGCGCTAGGTTGTCTTCTCACTCACTTTCACATTCACTTGAGCCGTCCGCCACTTTCTCCGCCGTTGACACTCGAGAAGATAGTCGTTTTTCCACCAGAGGCTGAATTAATGGGCCAGCGCCTTCAGCTTTTGCCAACGGTTCAAAATAGAGAGAAAAGTTGTGGTATCCGGAGGTTCGGCTGGTGCCAACATTGGCCCACCCACCACCGTGGGGTCATCAGACAGAGCGCTGATAGGCCTGGAATTAAGACACGCCTCGATGCGAGCTAGGTTAGGTTAGGTTAGGTTAACGTGGCAGCCGGTCTAAGGACCAGCTCACTCAGACCACCATGGGTCCATTGTGATACCACGGCGTAACAACGCACCTCCGAATCACTCGTCGAACCATTTCGAAGCCCTAATAAAGCGCAGGATTTGTTTGACCTTCGCGCTAGACACCTCTGTAAGAGAGCTAAAAGCGTATTTGCCTAAAGGCTTCTAGCCAGAGCGGGGCAACTACAGAAGAGATGTTCCACAGTCTCCTCCTCCTCCTCATCCCCACAGCTTCTGCAGTATTCATCAGAGAATACTCCCAGCCTGAGAGCATGTCTGCCGAAAAGCCAGTGACCAGTTATACAAGCCACGACCTTAGAGATATTCTCTGTCGACAGGGAAAGCAAGTCTCTAGATTTCCTTCTATTAAGTACCGGCCACATTAGCCTAGTCGTTAAGCAAGTGCCCTTTTGTGCCCAAGTCCCGTTGGTATCACGCACGACCCTATCCTTCAGCATCAGTTTACAGGTGGCAATTGGTATTCCAACCTCGCATCTGTCCGTGCATAAAGGAAGGTTGGTACCCCGTCTGGCTAAGTCATCAGCCCTACAGTTCCCTTCAATATCCCTATGGCCCGGAACCCATATAAGACGTACCCTGAAAATGGTACTAATATTATTTAAGGCTGCCCGGCAGTCCTGAGCAACCTTTGATTTCAGTGCTACCGAGTTCATTGACATGATGGCCGCCTGGCAATCCGAGTAGATATTTATAATATTTTTTGTTACGGCATGTCTATTTAAGTAGACGGCTACCTCCTTTATGGCTAGGACCTCTGCCTGATAAACACTGTAGTAGTCGGGGAGACGGAAAGAAAGTTCCAGTCCCAGTTCTTTTGAGAAAACTCCAGAACCGACTCTATCGTCAAGTTTGGATCCGTCAGTGTAGAAATTCAGTTCCCCCCTTCTCCATGGCATTGGTGTTTGCCACTCTCTTCTAGACGGAATATATGTCTGGAAGTGCCTATCGAAGTTGAGGTTAGGTATAGAGTGGTCAATGTGTTGGATAGAACTACTCCAGGTATGCGCAATAGTCGAGTGATCAATCTGCCGATCATGCCATAACGCCGCACATTTCAGCCTTAGTGCTGATGTGGCGGCCACTTGTTTCCCTACCAGCTCTAATGTAGGTAGGTTGAGTATTACTTCTAAAGATTTAGTAGGCGTGGTCCTTAAGGCACCAGAGATGCATAAAAAAGGCGTTATTTGGACCTTGCTCAGAAGCTTCAAATAGCTTTGTTTCTGAGTCGCTGGCCACCATACCAGTATTCCATATAGCAATATGGGTCTGACCACCGAAGTGTTTAGCCAGTGCATAATTCGTAGGGATAGCACCCACCTGATTCCGACCGCTTTTTTACATATGTACAAAGCAATATTGGCCTTGCTGACTCTTTCTACAATATTGGTTTTCCAGGTAAGTTTTCTATCTAGTACTAGTCCCAAATATCTAACTGTCTCCTTCATCGGAATTTCCACACCTTTATATGTTAGCGGGGAGACCTTAGGAGATCTATTTTTCTTGGAAAAGAGGATTAATTCCATTTTATCGGGGTTTAACCCTAATCCCCTTCTTCCCGTCCAACCAGTAAGCGTGGCCATGCTAGAGTGCAAAATATCCATAAGTGTTTGGATATTTTCCTCTAATCATAATTGCCAAGTTATCAGCATAGGCGACGACATGGCAACCCCCCTCTCTAGGGCTACCAATGAATTTACCGCCAAATTCCAGAGCAGGCAACAGTTTAGCACCGAATGTGCAGACCGCCTGCACACTTTACACCCTTTCCAGTAAGTGTTTACCCTTGCGGGGTAACACTTACTGGATGGGTTTGCATCCGTGCAGTTAGCGTTTGATTCGGCTGAACCCGTATGTGTGATAAACGTGGGCCTTTCGACCGGATATCCGAAATCGCCTCGAGTGTATGAAACCGCAATGACAGGAAGTCACCCATCACCTTCCAATACAATTACCGATGTCACGCTGTAGGGGTTTAATTTACCAATCCATTTCTTTGTAGTTCTTTGAATATCCAATCCATTTCTTTGTAGTTCTTTTAGAATGGCATTAGTAAGATACTCTCCAGTCGTCTCAGCGACAGCAAGATACCCGACAAAGTTTTCTTCTATTGTGCCGGTTGATGTATTACAAAATCTCAAGGTAATTGACATTTGCTCAACTCGACTGTAATTTCTAGTGCAGTCGTACAAAATAGAGTAGTTCTTTGCCCCTTTTATCCTACAAATCGCTTTATCGGTACCTGTTTTTGCCACCAATAAGATCAATTCATTTTGATTATTGTGGCGTAAATAATGGTGTGCAAGTTTTTTGTCATGTTCTCGTAAACAAGTCTATGAAGTTACCAGAATTCCAACTCTCGCCACTGAGAGATTTTCTGTGACTTCTAAATGGCAGATTATGAGAGACTAAAAAATTAATGATGTTAATTAATCTCTCAAACAAATTGTGCCAATGTTTCGGAGATTCACGAATTCGTGAATCCCACATTGCGGCGAAGTGGTCAGCGGTGTTAATTTATCGTTTTAGTCTCTTCTGTGCATTAAGTCACGGGCGTCTGGGTTAGCACTGAGAAAGACAGACGAATCCCGGAATTCTCAGTCTCGCAAAAAGCCAGAGTCTCAAGGGAGTATCCTATGTCCAGGTTAGCACTGAGAAAGGCAGACGAATCCCGGAATTCTCAATCTAACGAAGGCGTCAGTGTTCATTGAATATCGCTAGGTGCTACTTTGGACAAGAGCTGAGAAAGGCAGACGAATCCTGGAATTCTCAGTCTTGCAAAACGTCAGAATCTCAAGCGAGTATCCTATGTCCAGTTTAGCACTGAAAAAAGCAGACGGATCCAGAATTTCTCAGTGTAACTAAGCGTCAATGTCTTAGAATAATTACCTGTACTGGTGTTCTTACTCTGCTGGCTCGCTGAAGAAGAAGGGCTGAGTTATGCTCTGTATGCGTTTATATAGTTCCTTCTCAGCTGTTTGTGGTGTGTGGTCTTCGGGTGCGTTACCATATGGCCACCAAGTGTGCTACTTTCGACGTTGTCATTGTGTGTAGCACTAGTGGCCGCTAGATGGCGGTGATAATTTTCAGGTATGGGCAACTCAAGCGCGCGTGCGTGTCCATGTTGTGAGGCCAAAATACGAGGATGTTAAGAATTTTGGTTACTCACAACATCACTGGCATCACTTCTAACTTTCGGTGAATTTCTTTGTTCTTCATAAATTTGGCTACTTAACACAGGAGTTATAGTTTCAGATTCTGATCGGCTACAGTTTGAACCAATCTCTATTTTTGGCATTGATTCGGTCTAGTGCAAATGGAGTACTTCCCTAATTCAACGAGGCCTTGGATATGACTATATCTTCTTTGGAAGTCAAAGCAATCGATTCAGATGATTCTATACCACCAGACGCAGGTTTTTTTGAGAAATTTTATCATATCTGAACTTAAAACCTGATTCGATGCAGGTCTTTCACATATTCTGTTTCTTTTTGCTGAACCAGATTACTTCCAATATCTCTATCTCTCCTGCAGCCTGACATGAAGATTGTATATTATACGAGTATATGTAGCCTGAAAACAATGTGGAACGATTAAAAAAGACTTGTGGCTAGGCTTTTGGGATACTGGAAATCTAAGGCAAACTGTGAAACGTTATTCTGAATGTTTGCTGGAATGTTACAACACAACAGTAGGAAGTAGAACCGTGAACAAGTTTGCTGAAAACTGTGTGTTAATGCTATAATATGTGTTCCAATTATTGTTTAATGAGGGTCTATACACGAAGAACAAGAAAAATTACAAAATTTCAAGAAAATAACGGAACTTTTCTCAGTATGAAACTAAATAGTGTAAAAATGTCAAAATAAGTTATACATAAACTAATTTTGTTCTACATTTTCTCCAAAAAATTGAATAAAAATGTTTTGCTTTTATTTACATACCTATATTTATATGTACTTTTGAAGAAAGGAAAATCTACAGTTTAATCTGGTACATAATTGTTGTTATTTTTGTAATTAAGACCACCTGTTTTTGCAGCAGTAGCACGCAATTTTTAGAAAACATGTCGATGATTTCTTCTCACTGTATGTTTCAAATTATTTCTTACCCCTTCCTTAATAAATAAGTATGTACCTAATATGTAAGTGTACCGTTGTTTTTTTCCACAAACAAAAATGCTAAAACATAACATAAAATAAATTTTCCATTTGTGTGCATGAATGTATTTTAGTTACCGGACGGATTAACCATTGCTATCTTTTATTTTTTCAGTGCATTTGGTGAAAAAATGTTTGAATGTAGTAGTAAAGCACTTGCGTCTTAAAATTTTTGACACCACAGTACATAATGGTGCTTTTATTTGAAATAAAAACTAAAACGATTTTGGTCTCCGTCGTACCTCTCTCATAAGCAACGATTGTTTCCATGCAATATCGTTTAAATAGGAATGTCTTCTGATGTGAGTGTTTTTGGATTAGAAGTGCGCACTCCCTATACTCAAGCGCAAAACTAAAACAAAAAGATCACCGGGCGCATATGAGCTGAGCGGCTGTCAATAAAAATTATAGTGACAAAACAGCGGACGAAGCATGTAAACAAATTTTCCGCAATTCTTTTTCACATCTTTTTTTCCGTAAGGAGGGGAAATCTTCCACATACAGCAGTGCTTTTTGCATTCGCATGTAACAATGCTTTGCTTATTATGGAAATTTACAAAACTTAAGACGCAAATATTTTAAGAACGGCTAATATTAATTTTAAGTGCTAATGAGTCAAAGAAAGCTGCATAAACTTCCCAGACGCGAGGCCCCAGGGACCGCGAGACCGTGTGCGCTCGCCCACGTCGCCCACGCCTTATGCTGCCTCTAATATCGGTTGCCTATCGGATGAGTGAAACTCCGCACTTTGCTTGTGAATGGGCTCCTTCAAAAATTTGCCACTTTATACATAAAGAGCTGTTCTAGAAACAGCTTTACTAAGTGTTGAGTGGTTGCAAAAAATTCGGAGAAGTCAGATCGGTTGGGTACCGATGGGCTACAAGAATGCAGCAAATGTGACACTCATTTTGACGGATACGTTTGAATACGAGAACTGTCGGACGAATTTGCCGGAAGAACGGATTGCCGAACTGTATTTGAAAAGGCCTTAAGTGTTTAGTTTTCTATTTTAAAGAATATTAAAGACTATTAACTTCAAACCGGAAATTTTGCATAGTAACAACTTCACAACAAAAAGAGTATCAGAATAGCGAACCCTCATACAGCATAAGGGATCAAAGATAGACGAGGACTAAGTACATTTCAAAGTGAACCACTTCAGCAATTTCAAAGATCCAGAAACGCAGCAGCTTACAAATACAATTCTTACCAGAGAGCGAAATGGAAGATTTCGAAATTGAAATAAGTGATGAGTAAACTATATAAATTCCTATTTCTATATAATTGTAAAATCTAACTGTATATTTGTATATATCAGGAAATTACAATAAATTTTTCGATTATAACTTATTACTCGTATAAATCGGTTCAGAATTGATTGAGTAATGCTTTTTGTTCTCAAATATTCACAAAAACAGTATACGAGTATATTGGAGTGCAAATTTTCAGATTTGTCGCTATTCCGCATTTAAGCCCAAACTTCGATCAAACAAGCTGAAAAGTGTGTGTATATTAAATAAAATATTTTAGTATGAATATACAATTTAATAAAAAAATTCTAAATATTACTTTTTATCGAATTTTGTTTCCATGCAATATTCATAAATATTTAGAAAATTTAGGTTAGAAAAATATTGGAAGCCCTGCACAATTTTGTGGCCAATAACCGATGCTGACATTCTATGAATACCTTCGTGAGGGAAGCTATGCTAGCTGTGCTATCACTGCATCAACATTTAATGTTAATTTAATTAAGATTATATTCACATATAAATTTCTGTTTTGTTGTTTTTTTAAATTGAAAGCCCCCAATTGCAGGATTATCTGTTCTGAAACAAAGCTACATAGGAGCAATCGCATCCTACTGCCTATGATTGTTAATGGTATCCATGAATGATGGTGTTAATTTGGCTATTGTTCCCAAGGCTTTGAAATTTGTTTTAAAAAAAATTGCATATTCTTTACTTGACCAGCGTGACACCACAACCTAATCATAATAGAATTATTTTCAAAAACTTCCAAGAGCAATAAAAATTACAAAATCTATTCGGGGCGTTAGTACAGCGAGTTCCGGAGGCTAAATGGAGAGAAAAGGGATAATATAATCAACTGAGAACAACTAGTGAATCTGTATGATCGTGGAACATACTTTCACTATTGGTTATTTTCTAATGAACAAGCAAATAACAAAGATGTGGGACAAACATTCAGAGAAGTAGAAACATTAGATTTATGAATGTATTTTGAATAGTTATAAATTGATATTTTATTGTACAAATATCTTAAAACTTAACAATAGAATTACATTGTTTAAAATTAATTTACATTATACAATTAATTTAAATTTGGAATTCTAAAAACAATTTCTTGTATATAATTTAAATAAATAATTTTAATATCAGAGGTGCATGCTTAGGTTCGTATAAACACGGTTACTTATATGCAGCTATATATCAATATACATGTATATTTGCATTCATACGTACTAATGTGTAGAGTCTATTCTATTTACAAGGTAATTTGACTTGCTAAACAGAAATCGTAAATGTCATATGTCAATTGGAATTAATCTGACTTAGGTTGAATTGCTCAGATGGAGGAAACCCAGTTTTTGTTTTGTGTTGTAAACAGAGGTATTTAGAAAAAATTAAAGGCATTCCAAATGTGTGGCATCTTCTATTTCACAACATGATACACAGGCAATTGTAGAATTGACGATACAACAATTTGTATATGCGAGAACGACGAAGATCCTTCAATTGAAGTACTGATGAAAATGTTTCCATTATCAGGACCGTAGATAATCTATACTGAAACTGTATAATAAATAAACAACAAATTCCATTTTGCATTGATTCCGATTTTATTAACAAGTTTCTCAATTTTGTATTTCATTATATTCTAGAAATGCAAATGACTCTCGATGAAAGATTCTTTAGTAAGACTTTAATTACATTCGCAGTTGACAACAAGAGTTAATGACTAGAGCAGTATATTTTGATAATTTCATTTTATTCAATTTGATCCAAACATCCATGTACGTACACGAGCAATTTCTCTATTATATGTTGAAAATAAATGAAATGCAGAGAGCTGCAGAGATAAACTCGGTTCATATATGAACATATGCCAACAATTATATAATATTACACACAGAACATCTATAACAGTTTCATGTTTTTCTAGGGTTAGAGTAAAAATTAATTTCAATCTAAGTTTAAACTGCAATCCTCTTGCTCTATTAATGGCGGTTTGGATTTTAACAATATTGCTGGCGGACGGACAACATGCCACTAACTTTGGATTATTCCATATTCATGAGGCAATTTACTATACCGCTGCCTGGTTGGTGCAAAGGGCACTAAACTTCTTTATACACACAACTTAACTTTTGCATTTGTCAGCAAATATAATAAATTTAACAATTTACGTAACAACTGTTGTACCAGATTTGTATCGTCGTCGTTTCGAGAACAAACATAAAGAAAGAATCACAAAATTAAATGTAGAATTTATTATATTTATCAATACAATGTTTTCGCATTCTCTTCATGGAATTGATTTTCGCAATTTATGTTGTTGATTCAGACTTTAATTTATTTATCACGGATTACTTTATTATTCGAAAAGTATTATCGCAAAAAAACTTAAATTTTAGAAAAAAATAATTTCAACAAAACAAACAGTTCTTTGGATTTTCTTACTTTTTTGTTTCATTATACAATTCCAAAAAAACAAAATAACTTCAAAGTACATACATTTAATGTGTTAAACCTGAATGGGTTTCAAACAATCACAATTTTGTATTTGGCTGTAAAAAATAAATATTGAATAGAATAGATTTTTTCTTTGTAGTCTTTGCTCTTAAGTTTTATTTTTCTCTTCATCATTTAAGGCCTTCTAATATACTCGTATATTCCAATTGTTTTTATTTTCAAAATTTATTTTATAAACTAGTTTAAAAAAATATTTATTCCTCTGAATTCCTATTGTATTAAGCATTTAGCACAATTTAAGCTTATCCTAGAGACTTTATAGAGGCACATCTGTCCAGCAGTATTCATACATTGTCTCTTCCACTCTAACCTTTTGTCCTTTAGCGTGTTTTGTTGGTTTATGTATATGTTTAAGACATATCTTTTCTACATTATGAAAATTGTGAAGTTAAAAATTATTCTTAAACTATTTGGATCACAGGATTTCCTTTTGTCCATTTTGTTTTCGGTACCGCTTAACAGCCGCGTTTTATTTCATGTTTACAGTCCCTAGCATCAATTTTGTTTATGTAATTTTAGTTGCTACAAAGCAACTTTAGGTCGAGTCGATTTCCAACACACTTTAATGAATCTTATTAACATGGTCTGAATTTTGTGAATCAATTGATGTTGCTCTAAGCTAGTAGTACGGTAGCTGATAGGTGGTACCCACAGTTTGCTGATTTTTTGGTCAATCTTATTACAACTATCCATAAATAACTCTGCCACTTCAATTTTCGAAGACGCTCTTTGCGTGTTTTTGTATTGTGTTGGTAATAAAATGCGCCTTTGCTGTACACCACATTTGCCAAGGAGCGGCATATTGTTTATGTGGACGGTGCAGCCAATATCACATGTCACTTCCTGAAGGTTGTACATATCATTCACAGCTAATGCTATTTGTCACCTCTGAGTAAAAAGAACCTCGAGCCAGCAAGGACACCTAGTTATGTCCTGACGTTTATAAGCGCAACCCCAACCCTTAGCAAAACTTATTCGCATACTAAAAGTGTCTATTGGTCCCATTTGTGCACCAGGAATTTGCGAAGGATGATTTAAAAAGGCTTGAGCCCTGAAACAAAAAAAATTATATTATGAAATAATCCTCACGAAATATGAGTTAATATTTACCTGTGAATATCGAAGGCTTTTACGCAATTCCCAGGTAGAACTCGACACACACGAAACCAGCTTTCGCTTAAGGTGGGTGAGTGAACAAAGATCGGAACAGTAGAACGATTGTACAACCAAACACCATCCGGTTCTAGACTTAATGTTATCCCTAAAGAGGAATTTGTTCAGTGGTAAAGATGCTTCCTTTTAATGACCCAGCTTTGTAACTACTTACCTAAACCAATTTTTTGCCGCGTGTATAGAACATCATTGGAAGAAGGTATTGCTTTCTCTTCCGCCAAATCCTTCAGACACATGCCTTCACTAATACCATCGTTACACGCACCCTCAGCATAAATATTAATTGAAGACTTTTTGGCTAAATAACGTGCACCAACCCGCTGCGACAATTCCCAATAAGCCACTTGGCACCAGATCAAGGAGTGCGCTATGTGATCTAAGGATGAGGAACAAAATATGGTATTTTAGTATTCAGATGTTATTACATTCAAATTATATTAAATTTATTATTATATTATATTATACGAGTACACATACATTATCTACATCAGAAAAAAGTGGTCACTAATTTGTTATCTATTAATTTTGTTATTACCAAACGATTGTTATAAGTTAACAATAAAAAGTAAATAATACTTTTTAATAAAAGTTTCCTAATACTTCCTAGAAATATGAAATGGCACACAAGTTAAAAAGCGAATATAATGTACATTTTGATTTCTAAAAGTTGACCGCAAAATTATAATACATTTGGCCGAAAATGTTAAATACTTGGCCAAATTACCAAAATGGTTGAAAGAAGTCATTGCACAACGAAACATTTATATATTAATGCACCAAACACCATTCAGTTTCAAACCGACTGGGTAACCACAGCTTAAAATTGTGGTAAACTGAATGCAAATTCATCTAAAAAAGGCTGACGACCAAATCGCGGTGAACTACACGACAGATACACTAAAATACGGGTTGAATGGAAAAAGCTACTAAAAATAAGGCGAGATAAAACTAAAGCACTCAGTTAAAATAATTAAGAATGACGGTGGCCAGTTATGGTTTGGGGTGAAAGGCGCACCGGCGTTGGATATTTAATTTTCATTGCATTAACAACGAAAAAAATGGATTACCATCTTTAATGACAATTTAGGTCAAGAATTAAAAAATTGAGCCTATAGGAATCTTAATCTTCCAACAGCACTACGAAGGAATGCCGCTATAGTAGACACAGACAACTCCTGACCAAGCGCTGAAGTCTCCAGAACTTAACCATATCGCTGAAATAACTTGTGAGAAAAGTTAGACAGATCGCATCGAACACGGAAGATTTTATGAAGGGAAACAAGTGAATCATACATTAGCTGTATTTAAGTATAGCATTATACAATTTAACAATAACTTATAAATATCAAATTAAATTAAATTTAAAATTAAACTAAGACTAAGCTAACAAAATTCACAGCTAGAACTAAAGACGAAATTAGATAAATATTAACATAACTATAGATAACAATAATAAACAGAATTTATATACAATACCTTAAAGAATTCAATTTAATAAAAGAAAAGAAGTGTGCGAAGAATAATTGAGTTGAGGAAATGCCCAGTGATTAAGTGCTTAAAGCTGCTTCTCCAATGAGTGACCTGAATGGACTTTGGTAATGAATTCCATAATCTGATGGTGCCAATGAAAAAGAATCGAGTACAGTTGCGGAAGTGAAACTCAGGAACAATTAAGTCTTAACTTCTAGCAAATCGACTGAACTACAGTTTCTCCTAGACCTGGGAGAGTTAGAGTTCATCAACTTGCGCATAAAGAGACAGTTTCGAGCCTTCAAGTAAGCATCAAGGCTGCAACCGAGAATACATTTGTTCCAAGATGGTAAACTATCAAATCTGCGCAATCCATACATATACCGCGTGGCATTATTGAACGCTATTTTCAATTTATTTTGCGAATGAGAATTCATTCTACTGCACGAGTATACCAATTCAGAATATGTAAATATAGGGAGAATGAGCTGCTCAACTAGACGTAGAATGAGTTACATTCTTAGATTTCGGAGTGTATAATAAAGTTGTCTGGGCCACCCTGTATATATATATATATATATATATATATATATATATATATATATATATATATATATATATATATATATATATATATATATATATATATATATATATATATATATATATATATATATATATATATATATATATATATATATATATATATATAAGTTAATATATATATATATATATATATAAGTTAATATATATATATATATATATATAAGTTAAACTAAATTGTATTTATTTAGTTTTTTTAAAAAGCACATCAGAGAGAACTCTGATGTCTTTCGTTTTATTTAATTGAATCCAAAACTTAGACTAACTTAACATTTCATTAATACCTTAATGCTAACCTCAAGCTGTGTTTGTATTAGTTATTTTTATTGCCGTTATCACTGTTGTGGTGCTCTGCTTATGTTGGTTATTTGATGCAAGCGTGGAAGGTGTTTTTATCACTGCTCCCACGGAAGTACCGTAGACATAGCGTCAGCAGATTTTGGTACACGTTTGCTAATGAGTTGGATACCTGAATATTTCAATGTGTTTGTTCTTAACTTCTCCCCCTTTAAGTTCAAACGTCCTCGTTTGAAATGGTTTCCTTGTTGAAAATTTGATTTAGGCCTTCTATTGTGGAAATTGATAGTTCGGGAGTTTTTGCTGTCGGACAATCTAGTGGCGATTTGTTATCCTTTTTTAGTTTATCCCTTGATATCCTGATGATTTTTATCTGTTGCCATTTTTTTGAAAAACAGGTTTTCCTGGCTATAATGATTATTAAAATAATTACCAAGGTTGTTAGAGTTAAGTTAGCAGCTAGCGAAATTTCGTTACTATTTTCTAGTAAATTAATATGTTCAGTATTATTAATATTCAATTCCTTGATCATTTCTAATGACAGGATTTCCTCAACTGCTTTTGATTTGGAGGTTGGTTGTAGTAATGCCGGCAGTGGCTTATGAATACTAACTTCTTTTGTCGAATGTGTTCTATTGTTGATTTCTACGCTCGTGTTTTGGTAGCTTATTATAAAACTTCCTTTAAGTGGTATAGTTTCATTATTCATTATTAATGACCCATTATATTGGTTAAGAAGCAAGAGACCTGTTGAGATTTCTTCTACGTCAGGAACATGTTGGTTGTTAATTATTGTGCACCTCTCCGGTCGACTTTTTATTAGATTTGGTATGCATGAAGTATTACTTATGTCTAATATATTGCCATATGGGCAAATTGATAACTTATTATAGGTTTTACAGTTATTCTTTATTCCATACAATTTATTATTGCAATTCAAAATGTTTTCATAATCAATTTTATTAATAACATTGCCTTTTTTTATGGGCTTTATCATAATTTTATTACAGTGATTATATGTAGTGGTAGGTATATTAATTATATAAATCAAAGTTGTCCTATTGCTGGCTATTTTTATATCTGCAAATTCGAGAGCCTCTTCTATATTCGAGTATGGGGCCTCTTCTTTCTCAATAAAGATTTTTGTGATATTGACTTCTTCATTTGACAATATGAAAGAGTTAACTATTCCTGCTTTGGCCCAATTTAAGGCATATTCTATGTTCACAATTTCTTCTTTTATTATTTCTAGTTGATATTTTATTTTCAAAATAAATTCTTCTTTAAAGATATTTTCGTTTTTCATATTCTTTGAAATATCGTTTGTTATTTTTGTTAATTTATTAATTTGTTCAATTGTAAGTTTATTTATAATAAATTGCTTATTATTGTTTTCTAAAACGTTATTAATTTTTTCTTCGATAATATTAAAATCAGCATGGTCTGGATTCCCTGCGATCCATTTCCATGTTGTGCCTATAAAATCTAGTGACCGTTGTGTCCTTTTATTAGGTATCATTCTATCGATATTATTTCGGATCTGGGATATGGTATGGAGTAGGAAAGGATATAAGGAGTGATTTTCTTTCATTGTTCTCTTTATTGCTATTTCCGTTTCGTCAATAAACGTTTGATATTTTTCAAATTCGATCACGTGGATGATTTTATATGTTCCTGTCTGCAGTCTAGCCGTTCCTGTGTCTATCGTGATTAGTTGTGAATTCGTGTAGTCCAGTATTTGTATTTCTGCGTTGCATATGGTCTGGAAAATTATAATTGTTTATAAGAGAACTTAGTTGCGTATGTTGCTTTTGTGAACTATTTTTCCTGATTCTGTAACTACTGTAGTATTTCTATTTTCTTTTACTATTTCTTCTTTGAATTTTGCTGACAGTTTTGTTCCTAATCTTTTGTTTTGCTTTACGTAGATTACTTGTCCTGGTATATAATCCTTGATTGTGTGTTTCTTTTTGTTGTGATATCGTAAGTCAGTTTGCTGTTTTTGTTTTAGTTTTTCTATGTTGTCCTGTCGAGTTTTTTCGTAATCTTGTGGGCTGAAATCAACGGTTCTACCGAAGAAAAGGTCTACTGGTTTTCTTCCAGTAGTAGAATGGATGCTATGGTTATATTCATTTGTGGACCTTTCTAGAAGTTCCTCGAAGTTCCTGTTTGTCCCGTCAGACTTGAGACATCTCATTATTTCTGACAAAGTCGAATGAAATCGTTCGACTTGCCCATTGATTTCGCTCTTATATGGGGGAGTGACGTAAACATTTATTCCTAACTCATCTTTCATCATAAACATTATGGTTGCTGAATTTAAGGATTTTTCGTTATCTATTATTACTGATTTTGGAATGCCGTAAAAAAATAATAAGTCTCTAAGGGGTCTTCTTATGTCTTCTATTGATTTTCCATGTATTATTTTAGTTTGGGCGTATTTCGTAAATTTATCTAGACTAGTCATTACAAGTTTTTTGTCTGTCGAGTAAATATCTATGTGTAATGTGTGACCAGGATAGTTGGGTATGGGTGTCTCGCTTAATTTCGGTTGGTTGGGATGCCTTTCATATTTCTGCTGTTTACAAGTTACGCAACTTTTTGTTATTCTTTGGATTTTATTGTTCATACTTGGGAAATAATATGCTTTTAAGATTTGTAGTTTGTTTTCTTTCGCGTTCCTATGTGCTCTATTATGTGTATTAATAATTATATCTTCTTGTTGTGTCGTCGGGTGGTGATTTGCTTCGAAGTTATCTTCCAGACGTTCTTCGGAATAAAATCCCTCAGACTCATAGTACGGATCTTCTGTGTGAGTAAAGAATGTTCGCTGAATTTTGTTGGGTTGATGGTTTTGCTGAGAAAAAGGTGGCAATTGTCGTTTTTGTGCTGGGTTTTGGTATTGATTGAAGGGAATTTGAGGTCTATTATAGTTGTTCTGTGGTCGGTTTTGGTAGTTTACCTGCCTGGAGTGTACCGAAGGGTCAACTTCCATAGGTACGGGAGGTTTAGGTGGAAGGTATGGTCGGTTATTGAATCCTGAATGACCGAAATGGGGTTTTGGTTGAAACCCGTATGAGTTATTATGTTGGTAATTGTTATTATTGGGCTGGAATCTATTATGTGGATTATTATCGTATCTGAACTGAGGCAAATGTGTTAGTTCTGGGAAAAATCTATTTCTAATAGGTTGCATGGGAGGATGGTTTTGACGTGGTGGTCGCAAAGGCGGCAATGGATAATCGGGTTTTCTGGGAATATTTGGCCTCTGCATGGAGTTCATTCTATATGCCATGTTATCTAATTTTTGACACAGATGTAGGGCCTGTGGCAGTGTCGTTGGTTCTCGAACGCTTAAAAGTTTAGGAAGTTCACCGTTGAGTCCCCGAATAAAAGTGTCTAATGCTTTTTCCCTATATGCATTAGTCATTGTTTGAAGTGACTCTTCGCTTAATTCTAAGCAAGCGATTTTGTCTAATATCAGCGATAGGTATTGGTAAATTCGCTGGTAGAATTCTGTTATAGTACTGTTTCGTTGCGTTAGTGTGGTCATTTCATATTCAAGCGTG
Source organism: Clusia tigrina (assembly GCA_920105625.2). NCBI lineage: Eukaryota > Metazoa > Arthropoda > Insecta > Diptera > Clusiidae > Clusia > Clusia tigrina. Next base: position 155,504,154 of record OV050031.1, read on the forward strand.
CCGATGTCGCGCTTGTCCGAATAATGCATCATTAGGCATTTTTTTATTTTAGACCAATCTAGCGAAGTTCTGTATGATTCTAAGGCAGTATCTGCCTCTCCTATGATTTTGTGTCTGACGGTGTGTAATATTGCGTAATATTTTGGTGTTCGTTTAACATTTTCGTATGCAGTAAATATTCTGTCCACGGTTTTACGCCAGGAGTTAAATTCTCCTGGTTGCCCAGAAAATTCGCGTAAGCACTTTACTATGTCTGGGATCCTATCCAATTCATCCAAATTTGTCGAATTAAATTGGACCGTATAGTCTCTTTCGTCGTTTTCGACAAACGGGTTATGGAAGTTCTGTACTGTCAATGTAATCAGTTCCGTAATCTGTCTGGTTAGTGCTTCTGTCAGTATTAGTGGTTGAGGATTATGACTTGTACTAGGTGGGTGTTGGTTAGAATTATTGATCAGACTATTAGTAACCCTTAATTGTGCTAGTTTTTCACTAAGTTGTTCTTCTGGAGTCGACATGTTTAAAAGTAATGGATAAAAATAAAAAAAAATTAAAGAAATGTTTTGATTCCTTCACCAAACGTTATTTATAATAGATTTATTAATTTTATTTTTTTTTTTTTTTTTTTTTTTTTTAAATTTACTTGTAATTATTTCTTAGTTTTCTTGTTATTTTTTATTTACTTTCACTCTTTTTTTTTTGTTTAGAAAAAATTTAACTTGAACTTATCTTTTGATTATTTATTTCTTTACTCTTTTTTGTTTACTTTAACTTTTTCCTTTGTATTTTTTTTTTTTTTTTTTTTTTTTTTTAAATGTTTATGACTTACATACAAATACACTAGAAATATGCTTAAAGTATTCTTCATGGTTTTTCCCAGCGGTGCTTTGTTTTGTTGAATATTTTGGGCAGGCGGCTGCTTGTCAAAAGCTCCTGTTCCTACGATGATACGTCTACTTGGGGGCCTCTTTCCTGCTACTTTTTTTCAGCTTTCTCTAGCACTTGTCACCAACGATACTGTTTGGTTTCTGGTTTTTTTTTTTTTTTTTTTTTGTAACACGTAAACTTAGCGATACTTTTTTCTTATTATTTTTCTCACTTTTTTATTCACGATTTTACTAGTGACTTCGCTGGTCCCTGCTAGGGCGCCAGTTAAACTAAATTGTATTTATTTAGTTTTTTTAAAAAGCACATCAGAGAGAACTCTGATGTCTTTCGTTTTATTTAATTGAATCCAAAACTTAGACTAACTTAACATTTCATTAATACCTTAATGCTAACCTCAAGCTGTGTTTGTATTAGTTATTTTTATTGCCGTTATCACTGTTGTGGTGCTCTGCTTATGTTGGTTATTTGATGCAAGCGTGGAAGGTGTTTTTATCACTGCTCCCACGGAAGTACCGTAGACATAGCGTCAGCAGATTTTGGTACACGTTTGCTAATGAGTTGGATACCTGAATATTTCAATGTGTTTGTTCTTAACTTCTCCCCCTTTAAGTTCAAACGTCCTCGTTTGAAATGGTTTCCTTGTTGAAAATTTGATTTAGGCCTTCTATTGTGGAAATTGATAGTTCGGGAGTTTTTGCTGTCGGACAATCTAGTGGCGATTTGTTATCCTTTTTTAGTTTATCCCTTGATATCCTGATGATTTTTATCTGTTGCCATTTTTTTGAAAAACAGGTTTTCCTGGCTATAATGATTATTAAAATAATTACCAAGGTTGTTAGAGTTAAGTTAGCAGCTAGCGAAATTTCGTTACTATTTTCTAGTAAATTAATATGTTCAGTATTATTAATATTCAATTCCTTGATCATTTCTAATGACAGGATTTCCTCAACTGCTTTTGATTTGGAGGTTGGTTGTAGTAATGCCGGCAGTGGCTTATGAATACTAACTTCTTTTGTCGAATGTGTTCTATTGTTGATTTCTACGCTCGTGTTTTGGTAGCTTATTATAAAACTTCCTTTAAGTGGTATAGTTTCATTATTCATTATTAATGACCCATTATATTGGTTAAGAAGCAAGAGACCTGTTGAGATTTCTTCTACGTCAGGAACATGTTGGTTGTTAATTATTGTGCACCTCTCCGGTCGACTTTTTATTAGATTTGGTATGCATGAAGTATTACTTATGTCTAATATATTGCCATATGGGCAAATTGATAACTTATTATAGGTTTTACAGTTATTCTTTATTCCATACAATTTATTATTGCAATTCAAAATGTTTTCATAATCAATTTTATTAATAACATTGCCTTTTTTTATGGGCTTTATCATAATTTTATTACAGTGATTATATGTAGTGGTAGGTATATTAATTATATAAATCAAAGTTGTCCTATTGCTGGCTATTTTTATATCTGCAAATTCGAGAGCCTCTTCTATATTCGAGTATGGGGCCTCTTCTTTCTCAATAAAGATTTTTGTGATATTGACTTCTTCATTTGACAATATGAAAGAGTTAACTATTCCTGCTTTGGCCCAATTTAAGGCATATTCTATGTTCACAATTTCTTCTTTTATTATTTCTAGTTGATATTTTATTTTCAAAATAAATTCTTCTTTAAAGATATTTTCGTTTTTCATATTCTTTGAAATATCGTTTGTTATTTTTGTTAATTTATTAATTTGTTCAATTGTAAGTTTATTTATAATAAATTGCTTATTATTGTTTTCTAAAACGTTATTAATTTTTTCTTCGATAATATTAAAATCAGCATGGTCTGGATTCCCTGCGATCCATTTCCATGTTGTGCCTATAAAATCTAGTGACCGTTGTGTCCTTTTATTAGGTATCATTCTATCGATATTATTTCGGATCTGGGATATGGTATGGAGTAGGAAAGGATATAAGGAGTGATTTTCTTTCATTGTTCTCTTTATTGCTATTTCCGTTTCGTCAATAAACGTTTGATATTTTTCAAATTCGATCACGTGGATGATTTTATATGTTCCTGTCTGCAGTCTAGCCGTTCCTGTGTCTATCGTGATTAGTTGTGAATTCGTGTAGTCCAGTATTTGTATTTCTGCGTTGCATATGGTCTGGAAAATTATAATTGTTTATAAGAGAACTTAGTTGCGTATGTTGCTTTTGTGAACTATTTTTCCTGATTCTGTAACTACTGTAGTATTTCTATTTTCTTTTACTATTTCTTCTTTGAATTTTGCTGACAGTTTTGTTCCTAATCTTTTGTTTTGCTTTACGTAGATTACTTGTCCTGGTATATAATCCTTGATTGTGTGTTTCTTTTTGTTGTGATATCGTAAGTCAGTTTGCTGTTTTTGTTTTAGTTTTTCTATGTTGTCCTGTCGAGTTTTTTCGTAATCTTGTGGGCTGAAATCAACGGTTCTACCGAAGAAAAGGTCTACTGGTTTTCTTCCAGTAGTAGAATGGATGCTATGGTTATATTCATTTGTGGACCTTTCTAGAAGTTCCTCGAAGTTCCTGTTTGTCCCGTCAGACTTGAGACATCTCATTATTTCTGACAAAGTCGAATGAAATCGTTCGACTTGCCCATTGATTTCGCTCTTATATGGGGGAGTGACGTAAACATTTATTCCTAACTCATCTTTCATCATAAACATTATGGTTGCTGAATTTAAGGATTTTTCGTTATCTATTATTACTGATTTTGGAATGCCGTAAAAAAATAATAAGTCTCTAAGGGGTCTTCTTATGTCTTCTATTGATTTTCCATGTATTATTTTAGTTTGGGCGTATTTCGTAAATTTATCTAGACTAGTCATTACAAGTTTTTTGTCTGTCGAGTAAATATCTATGTGTAATGTGTGACCAGGATAGTTGGGTATGGGTGTCTCGCTTAATTTCGGTTGGTTGGGATGCCTTTCATATTTCTGCTGTTTACAAGTTACGCAACTTTTTGTTATTCTTTGGATTTTATTGTTCATACTTGGGAAATAATATGCTTTTAAGATTTGTAGTTTGTTTTCTTTCGCGTTCCTATGTGCTCTATTATGTGTATTAATAATTATATCTTCTTGTTGTGTCGTCGGGTGGTGATTTGCTTCGAAGTTATCTTCCAGACGTTCTTCGGAATAAAATCCCTCAGACTCATAGTACGGATCTTCTGTGTGAGTAAAGAATGTTCGCTGAATTTTGTTGGGTTGATGGTTTTGCTGAGAAAAAGGTGGCAATTGTCGTTTTTGTGCTGGGTTTTGGTATTGATTGAAGGGAATTTGAGGTCTATTATAGTTGTTCTGTGGTCGGTTTTGGTAGTTTACCTGCCTGGAGTGTACCGAAGGGTCAACTTCCATAGGTACGGGAGGTTTAGGTGGAAGGTATGGTCGGTTATTGAATCCTGAATGACCGAAATGGGGTTTTGGTTGAAACCCGTATGAGTTATTATGTTGGTAATTGTTATTATTGGGCTGGAATCTATTATGTGGATTATTATCGTATCTGAACTGAGGCAAATGTGTTAGTTCTGGGAAAAATCTATTTCTAATAGGTTGCATGGGAGGATGGTTTTGACGTGGTGGTCGCAAAGGCGGCAATGGATAATCGGGTTTTCTGGGAATATTTGGCCTCTGCATGGAGTTCATTCTATATGCCATGTTATCTAATTTTTGACACAGATGTAGGGCCTGTGGCAGTGTCGTTGGTTCTCGAACGCTTAAAAGTTTAGGAAGTTCACCGTTGAGTCCCCGAATAAAAGTGTCTAATGCTTTTTCCCTATATGCATTAGTCATTGTTTGAAGTGACTCTTCGCTTAATTCTAAGCAAGCGATTTTGTCTAATATCAGCGATAGGTATTGGTAAATTCGCTGGTAGAATTCTGTTATAGTACTGTTTCGTTGCGTTAGTGTGGTCATTTCATATTCAAGCGTGCCGATGTCGCGCTTGTCCGAATAATGCATCATTAGGCATTTTTTTATTTTAGACCAATCTAGCGGAGTTCTGTATGATTCTAAGGCAGTATCTGCCTCTCCTATGATTTTGTGTCTGACGGTGTGTAATATTGCGTAATATTTTGGTGTTCGTTTAACATTTTCGTATGCAGTAAATATTCTGTCCACGGTTTTACGCCAGGAGTTAAATTCTCCTGGTTGCCCAGAAAATTCGCGTAAGCACTTTACTATGTCTGGGATCCTATCCAATTCATCCAAATTTGTCGAATTAAATTGGACCGTATAGTCTCTTTCGTCGTTTTCGACAAACGGGTTATGGAAGTTCTGTACTGTCAATGTAATCAGTTCCGTAATCTGTCTGGTTAGTGCTTCTGTCAGTATTAGTGGTTGAGGATTATGACTTGTACTAGGTGGGTGTTGGTTAGAATTATTGATCAGACTATTAGTAACCCTTAATTGTGCTAGTTTTTCACTAAGTTGTTCTTCTGGAGTCGACATGTTTAAAAGTAATGGATAAAAATAAAAAAAAATTAAAGAAATGTTTTGATTCCTTCACCAAACGTTATTTATAATAGATTTATTAATTTTTTTTTTTTTTTTTTTTTTTTTTTTTTAAAATTTACTTGTAATTATTTCTTAGTTTTCTTGTTATTTTTTATTTACTTTCACTCTTTTTTTTTTGTTTAGAAAAAATTTAACTTGAACTTATCTTTTGATTATTTATTTCTTTACTCTTTTTTTTTTAATTTAAATTTTTCCTTTTTATTTTTTTTTTTTTTTTTTTTTTTTAAAATGTTTATGACTTACATACAAATACACTAGAAATATGCTTAAAGTATTCTTCATGGTTTTTCCCAGCGGTGCTTTGTTTTGTTGAATATTTTGGGCAGGCGGCTGCTTGTCAAAAGCTCCTGTTCCTACGATGATACGTCTACTTGGGGGCCTCTTTCCTGCTACTTTTTTTCAGCTTTCTCTAGCACTTGTCACCAACGATACTGTTTGGTTTCTCGTTTTTTTTTTTTTTTTTTTTTGTAACACGTAAACTTAGCGATACTTTTTTCTTATTATTTTTCTCACTTTTTTATTCACGATTTTACTAGTGACTTCGCTGGTCCCTGCTAGGGCGCCAGTTAAACTAAATTGTATTTATTTAGTTTTTTTAAAAAGCACATCAGAGAGAACCCTGATGTCTTTCGTTTTATTTAATTGAATCCAAAACTTAGACTAACTTAACATTTCATTAATACCTTAATGCTAACCTCAAGCTGTGTTTGTATTAGTTATTTTTATTGCCGTTATCACTGTTGTGGTGCTCTGCTTATGTTGGTTATTTGATGCAAGCGTGGAAGGTGTTTTTATCACTGCTCCCACGGAAGTACCGTAGACATAGCGTCAGCAGATTTTGGTACACGTTTGCTAATGAGTTGGATACCTGAATATTTCAATGTGTTTGTTCTTAACTTATATATATATATATATATATATATATATATATATAAGTTATAAGTTATATATATATATATATATATATATATATATATATATATATTATATATATATATATATATATATATATATATATATATATATATATATATATATATATATATATATATATATATATATATATATATATATATATATATATATATATATATATATATAT